>JAQLOM010000006.1:1950132-1961143 GCA_030068315.1 Chrysichthys thysi
ACCGACTGTGAAAAACACCCAAAGAAAGATGCCCAGGGTCCCTGCTCATCTGCGTGAACGTGCATTAGGCATGCTGCGGGGGTTTACTGTGCTATAATCTGAAGTGAAAAATGAAAATATATTAACAAGTTTGAAACACCAGGTGCTGTCCGCATAGATAAAACATAATGACTTATGACTTATTTACTTTTGAGATGTCTGCGTATGTAGCCAGATATGAGAGAAACCAGAAATCTGCAGTGAAGCTCCAGATTTCTGCTGAGCCAAATTCAGAATGCTAACAAAGTGTGTTTCAGGAGCTACAAAATCAGACAAAGAGAAGCATCATTCCAACAGAAGTATTTATTTGCAGTACATGTTTTAACATTGGCTTGGTGAGATCCCAGTGCACTTATTCTAGTAGTGCACTTTGATAGTCTGTATGCAGGAAGGAGCACACAGAGTAAGGATTTTGCATTGCCAGTATTGCTAGCAAAGTTTACAGACCAGCTTATACAAGTAGGCTTTTAGGGATTTATTTATATTTTTCTTTCAGCCTTACCATAATGATCCATTGGCCATGTAAATCATACACCTCTGTCTAGTGCCAGATTTCTGTGACACAAATGAACTTGGGTCACAGTGAACTTAATTAAAAATTAAGATCCAAATTCATGAATTTAGCATTTCATTTTCGATTAAACTGAACTGAATTGACAGTACCTAACATTTCTCTACCTTTGGGAACATACAGCTAACATATTGTAGGTAGATCCACTTACAAGTAAGCACACAGAGCAGAGGGTATTGCACATGAACATTTAAAAAAAAAAAAAAAAAAAAAAGGAAAAAAAAAAAAGAACAAAAATTTACATTACAGTCCTTTTACTTCTACGTGAACTATACATACTGTACAAAACTAGACGTTTTTTTTTTTTAAACTATTGACAAACTTTCAAATAAATAAATAATGGAATTTGTATTAACACATCCTGGACACCTAATGGGCAGCTAAATATCCAAGAAGTTGTAGAAATTTGGAGTGAGGTAGTTGATCAATGTGTACTTTAATTAGAATTCTCATGTCATTGTAATGTGATGGTTGCAATTGTTCCATCACATTCGAAGAAGTAAAAGAAAAGCAAGTTCATCAAAAGATGAAATTTCATCACAAAAATTCATCAGATGCTGCCTTCAAAAAGAAGGCCAAAGAAATATAAGAGCACTTGGAACAAAAATATGACAAAGAACGAAAAGCTAACTGCAAGCGTGTAGAAACCGGTGCTCTAACGTGAGTAAAGAGTCAGAAAATTAGTTGGCCGGCCATTTAGCATTACCTCCTATTCAGCTTCCTGCCAGTTGCCACATACATAAACCCTCAATGACGTGATGTAGTACATTCTATAACACTGTGTGTCAAAGACCATCGCCACCCCATCGACGTTAGCTTTTCTTCAAGCTTTGCGCTCCAAGAATGTATAACTATCGTTCACGAACATTTACAATTTAACTACTTTTACACATCCTGCTAAAAACTATTCTACTGAAATCAAAGGCTGTCACACTAATCATGGTACACATGACACAATACCACTCCAACAGTCTTCGAATTGATCATAGCAATAAAAAAAAAAGAAAAAAAACCCCACACAAACCATACGAACTGTGATCTGCTCTGGAATTTCCAAGAAGTTTTGACTTTTTATGAGCTATTTGCGAACGAATGAAACAGGCACTTTCATACGATACATGAAAACAACTCCAAAAGGAAACCGCCGTTGCATACAGGATAAGGATTTAGCACTGACTTGCTCCGTTTGGTTGCATTGCATCAGCAGGCAGGTGTACAAGTCGAGTCACAGATCCGCTGAGCATGTTAATCTGGGATTGAGTTACTGAAAGGGCAAGAAAAGCTGGTTTATTCAAGGTTACTGAGTGGTGCTGAATTTGATGAAAACAAAAAACAATCACCTTTACAAAAATGTAAATAATGATAATAATAATAATAATAATAATTATAATAATAAGACACTTTTCATTAAGATTCCCTTAACTAACATTAGTTACCGCTTTATTCAACATTAACAAACCATAAACTTCATAAACTTCAGCATAAACCTAACACCATGTTATTAAATGTTTAGAGATGTGAATATTGCAACATTCTTTTCAGCCTGGGTTTTGACATTCCCTCTTAACAACCATATGTTCATTAAGGTGATGTTCATGTTGCTCACATCACTCTAGACTTTTATTTTACCCAGTGATGGTAATTAAGGTGCTGAATACTTTGCTTATTACTTTTAAAAATAGCAACACTTACGGATACTATGCTTGTGGATTATTAATGCTGAGGTTTATGCTCATTGTAACGTGTATTACGCACAAATAATGTCACTTAATGGACACTTAATGTAAAGTGTTACGGAGGAAATATCTGAGCGAGACAGCTTTTTAGTACAATCTTACAGAAGGTCACGATATTCTTAAATAACTTAAAATCATAACTTACTTTCTTATCTATACCGTCATTCCTACATTCCACTGAAATCGCATCCTATTTCCTGTACTTTGAGTCCGAAACCCAACGCTTACCGGAACACACCCAGTGCACTCAACATCCCATAACGCACTGCAATAGACAGCATCCAAATAGCATCCAAACACATCCTAGCAGGCACAGAATACCCAGAATGCACTGTGCCATTTAGAGACGTGACCCAAGTTGTAAATAGCGGTTCACAAATGTCAAATATCCACGACACACTGTTCACCTTACAAGAGCCTTGCAACATTCCAGGGCCAGGCTGTACACAGCACTATAGACCAAAAATAGGAATATAACCATTAAGTTATCCTTTAAATTCGTTAAGATTTAACGTTAAAACCTGTACAGTATGGATCGCATACGGGGACATACGTGAAACAAAATGGCATATTGAGTCTATAAAGTCCTGTAGCAAAATCAACCCAGAAAAAAAAAAAAGAGGACAAAATAAGTATATTAAAATACCTATTATAAATAATTTTTGTAAAAGAGTGAAAGAACTGAATAAACACGTTATGACTGATCTCAGCATTAGGTCACGCGAGAAAAACTCTAAAGTAATAATTGCTTATTAAACAAATATTTTGGAAATTCATTCAAGATGCATTGTACTTAACTAAAACTGTAACAGAATGGAAACCCTGAGTCTTGAACCCAATGGGCCATTCTGCTCAACGACGATAAACTTGTCTCACAGCAATCTTGAAATTCAAAGATGAAATTCAAAGATTATTCAAATGGAAGTTTATCGCACAACTGTTACAAATGAACAACATGGCATTGAAGAGATGCAGCGGTAGTTTCAGTCTGACACTAATATCGAATTTTTAAAAACAAAACAAACAAACAAAAACTGCAACCAAAGTAACGCTGGTTTGGTGTAAAAGCTTCTTAAGGTGCCTTTTAAAAACTCCCACCCTACTCTGACTTTTTCCCCTGACCGAAAAGAAACGAGTCAGTCTGAAAACGGATGAAGGAACATCACGGTGGCGAGAAGGACGGGATGATGGTCAACTGCAGCAGCCGACTGGCCCGGTGGACGAAGAGGAGAACGCGGTCTCCAAGCTGCTTTCTGTCTCTGAGGACAACGCGGGGATGGTGGACACGGAGGATGAGGAGGATGTGAAGTTGTGCTGGGAGCCGCTGGTCACTGCTGCACCTGTGCTATGAATAACAAAGGAAAAAAATAAAAAAAAAAGCAAACTTTCAGACTGGAAACTGTTTTTAAGGCTAGTAGTGTGTGTTGTCTGGTGCTGTTTACCACAGTATCAACCAGACTGCAACTTTTTATTAAGTTACCAAACACAACGCCAAGAAACGATTCAATTTAGCAGGCATGACTTCTTTGCACTAACTAAGATTGATACTAGGACGGATATATGAGAACAAGTTGACACTAATTTCCAAAGGTATAGGAAATGTCGAGACAAAAGTCTGGTGTGACTGCCACTTGAGTGAGAAAGCCCTCTCCGCCAAACCAAAAGTCCAGAGGGCAAATCTGGACCTGATCCATCTCCTCCTATAATCCTAAACCTAATCCTCAAGATGCTCTACCACATGGAACCCCACATTTTTTCCCCAGACTGAAACACACACCATGTTGACGATTGGTGGATCTGGACTCAAGGGGATAATCAAGAGATTGTAAAGTGTAATCCCAATGGGGGAGTGAGAGTTTCAGTTAGTGTTAGCCTTCCATTGAGGTACATTCATTTTCAGCCTTTTTCCTCTTTGTAGATGTTGTGTAACTGGGTCAGGTTTTTAATAATTTTCTATAAATAAGGTTATTTTAATTTTATTCCATGTTTTATTGCCACACATAAACCCATAACACACTTTTAAACCATGTTTTGAGGGCTGAAACATTAATTGCATTTATATTCATTTCAATGGGAAAAATTTATTCAGGTCGCAAACAGAGTCTCGGCCCGAATTAAGTTCGTGAGTCGAGGTCGCAGTGTATTTAAAGAAAGAAGAAAAAAATACAAGAAAACATATAGCCACATCAAGTTACATTTAAACATAAATTAAAAGGCATCATTCTGAGGGAACATAAAGGGGGTCAAACTAACCTACTGAAGCTGGTTGCCCGCGGATAACACCATTTTTCGAGCGTTCCTCCCAGTCCAGCACCTCTTTATATATCAGCTCTGATGAGGGAGCAGACACAGACTTAGTCTGGACACCAAATTCTCACTGGACTATTTTAGAGTTGATGGCAAATCTAAGGACTTTTACATCTTTTAAATTATTAATGCGTCATCACTTTGTAGACAAATAGTACAATACTGACAACTGAGTGAGAGTTCAGGGTCTTTTCAGGCAGTGAATACATGCAACATTTCTTATCAACAGAGTGATAAAAATCCACACCTTTCCACTCCTCCACAGTGTGTTCCCTCTCATCCAGCTGCTTGTCTGTGATCAACGGCGGAGGCTGAAAAAAAAAACCGAAAAAAAAAAAAAAAAACCACAGCAATTTAATATAGCACCAAAAAAAAAACAAAAAAAAACCCTTGAATGCATGTGACATTTATCTGTCTTTTCTACAAGCGATATCTAATGTAATCCTGGGTGGCACATCTCCAGGGTCGGTGGTTCGATCCTGAGCTTGAGTTACTCCTTGTGTGTTTTGCATGTCCTCTGTGTTTGAGTTCTCCTGGTTTCATAAAAACATTCTGGACTGACTCCTCTTAGAAGTAATAGTGTGGATAAGCTGCTATGAAAAGTAAGAATAACACCAATGTGCATGCAGGAATATGACATCACAAATCCTATTATGATTAGCAAACATGTTTTTGAAACTTTTCAACCACATCATTGCACGGTCCTCCAGGATCCAGTTTGAGAAAGGCTGTGTTGCAGAACAGCCAGCTGCGCTGTCAGACCCACTCAACAGAAAGCCACGTTCCCTTCACACTTTACTATGACTTTCCTGTTAATTAAAACCTGGTGTGTGTGTGTGTGTATATATATATATATAAAACTGCCTGACGTTATGATCAATAGAATATGCAATCAGACAAAGATGCCAAGCGAACTGCCATCAACTGTGTAGCATTTGTCAGATGCATGTACACAGACATCTTAAAAGTAAACAGACACCCCTTATTACATTTTACCCATGAGGACACCGCCTGGTGCTTCAAAGTTGTTAATAAATTATTACTTTTCATTTCAGATTACAGTATATTAATTGTCTTTAGCAACTAGCCATGCGGTGAACACCAGAAGCAAAGAGTTGTGTGATTCTCAAAGAGGGCGTATTGTGGGTCAGTCTGAGGGTGGACTTAGCCAGCGTATAATTGCACAAAACCTTGAGATTCCTCTTGTACACAGTCAAGAGAGTGATTATACAATTCAAAAGCAAAGGAAAGGAATCAGCAGCATGCCGCTCAGGTCGACCTCGGCCCTCGGACAGGTGTCCTCAGACTGTCGAGCGGATTGTGGGAAAAAATCCCCCTTTAAAATGCCGCTGATGTTGCAGAGGAACTTCAAGTGAGTCAGAGTACTTCTGTGAGGGATGTCCAACAACTTGGTTTCTATGGCAGAGTAGCTAGAAGGAAGTTTCTAGAAATCAATGTTTCAAAATTCATGGTGTCTGTTTACTTTGGAGATGTCTGTGTTCACTACAAGCCAGAAGTTTAGGCCCACCCTCGGATTACAAACAAACAAATAAATAAATAAATAAATGTTTCCCAGCATTTTTTTGGAAATCTTGCAACAAAAGTTACAAAGCAGTGTATTGTTTTTGTTTTTTGTTTTTTTTAAACCCGGGGCTGGTCCTACATTTCTGGCCTGTAGTAGGCATCACAGAATGTCCCTGGTATCACTCACCGCTTGCTAACTAAGCATAGCAAGACTGAAATTCAGCTAGCTAGACTCCTCGCTTAAGGGGGCTTAATCAATCGGACTGTCGGTCACGAGCGAAAATGTCTCTTTCAGGCAAAAAGTCTCACTGAATTTACTCAAATCAAATCAGTTTTGTGCATTGGCTCCATGTGAACGAACTGCATTTACAACATTAACACGATTTGCTTTAATACATCGGACCGGATTTCATAGCATACTTTTAAAGCCCTGAATACAATCACTCAACTCGGTTGAGGCCTGAACCCAGGCTGCTGGGGGAGAGAGGCAGTGATGTTTACAGCCACACTACTCTACTACTATCTTCCTATTAGTAATAATGGAACTTAATCACACTACATAATCCAAACCATTGTTCAAATGAAACTTAGTATAAGCAACAAAATCATATTTTGATGAGAAACGTAATATTTTATTGTGAACTACATGCAATATTTTCTCTTAAATCTGAGTTAGTCCTCATGCATGTGTACTTCAACAACAGGACTGACCGAGCCAGTCTCTCACAGTGAGTGAAAATGCCTCTTCTAGGCAGATCCACCAGGAGGTCTAGGAAAAAAAAAAACAACCAACACTAAAAATAAAAAATAAATGCCTACCGCTTCAACTTCGCTTGGATCATACCACACATTGATGTAGGGATGCTGCAGGGCCTCGTCCACAGAGATCCTCTTAGATGCATCTATAACCAGCATTTTGGACAGAAGGTCTCGAGCCTGGCTCGCTGCAGATAGGAAAAAAAAAAAAAGTGTGCGTGTTGGACAAAAGTTTTTTGGATGTTCTTTAGACACTCTGTCTGTTGCTTGGCTTGAAGGAAGATACAAGAAATCAATAATTCTAAAACAAAAAGCTGTGCAAGGCAAGCCATCTTGTAATTCAGCAATCTGCACAAACTGAGGTTTGTCACACAAAATATCAATATTACTGCTAATAAAAGAAACGAATAAGTGGCCAATAAGCGTTTAGAATAGACTATGCTACCAAGTTAGACAACTGGCCTGGAATCCTTAATCCGGATCATTTTACCAGCTGCATGCTGGGAACAGAAACTCTCACCTTTGAGCTTGTTGTGGTCGGAGTCAGCAGGGAAGAGAACATCAGGGAAAAGCTTCTCAAAACTGTACCCTGCGTATCGGGGCCTGTTCTCCACGTAGGTCCTTACAGACTGGTTCAGCTTCATCATGAACTCCTGAGACGGCGTGCCCAGCTGCTCAATCACCTTATTCCACTGGTCAATATCTACGGTTCACTTGGTAAAGGAGAAAACGTGGACAAAAGCACTGTTTGGTGGGATTCGTCTTGGAATGGGTAACACTATGCTTTATGGCTGCCAATTCGTCCTTGAGACGATTTTAGCTCAAACTATCTACAGGTTTTTAACTAACTCGGAGCGGGTGATCTTTTCAATCGTGTTCGAATAGTTAAGATATCTTTTGGATTTTACAAACAGTGGAAAAGCGTGTGAACCACTGCTTCATACAGTATGTAGTATACATACAGAGATCCACAGCATGTAGTTGTCTGGGTTCCTGTCTAGATTTCTTTTTTACTGAAATCTCTGATGGTGTTTTCATAAAGTCAGTCGAAGAAGCACTGAACAGTGAGTTAAAAAAAATCCGTTACCAGGAAATGTTCTCTTTTGTTCTTACAGTGATACTGTAGCGGGGGGAAAAAAATTGACCGTTTGCCATCCAGTATTTTTACACTTGGAAAGGTGAGTTAGAAAAAGAGCAGTTTAGGATTAATTGCGGTATCTTCTCCCAGAAAAGAAGGGGTTTGTGTCCCTTTGGGTCCAGTTCCTTTGAAAGTTTCTTCTTCATTTCGTCTCAGGGAGTGTTTCCTTGCCACTGTTACCTCTGGCTTGTCCATTAGAGATTTAAACCTACCTCTGGATTTCTGTCAAGCTGCTTTGTGATGATCTATATTGCTATATTGTTTATATTACAAATAAAATTGAAACCTATTTGAGTAACTGATGGAATGGCTAGGGATACAGCCAAAACTGCACATCACCAGACTAAATACAACACGTACGGAAAGGTCTCTGCACAATGCAGGTATTAGCCTTTGATTGTTTTAGCCAGGACTTTTCTGACCGTGCTATTTCGATGCTCCTTTGATTTCCATCATTCACTTCAATCCATAGTTCCCACGTACTAGTAAATAGAAGAACGCAGACTGGGACTGAACCAAAAAGACACACAAATACCAACACACAAATGGTACAACAATGAAGTTCAGGTAAGGATACGATCAGTGCCTGGAAACAGCACACTGCCTCTGACCATTTCGGCCATGATGCAGCCAACAGACCAGACATCAACTGAAAAAATGAAATGACAACCAAATTAAGAACACACAAAAAACGAAAAAACAAAAAACGAAATGCACATTGCAAATAAAATCCACACACTTGATGCGGACAGATAAACAGGGTGCTGACAAAGTTTTGTGGACGTGATGTAAGAAAGAAAAAAAGACAAGACACCATGCAAAGTTGTCATAATCAAATCACCCTCGAAGAAAAAAAAAACAAAAAAAAAAACATCCAAGTGTGAGCTTCAAACCACAGTGAGGCCTGCCAAAACTGGAGTACAAGGGCGTTCTCTCTGGACTTGGATACGGATGTGCTGATTACGCATGAATTTTAAGGACAAAATATACATTAAATTATTGATCCTTTACAATACAGAATATCTATACATTAGTCAGCATAATATTTAGGATATAAATAAATTATATTTATTACACGCTTGTTAAGTTAGTTATTTAGGTTAGCGTTTTGTGTTTACAGTACAGTGCTGATGTGTCCATAGCGCAAGGAAGAACACACTTGAAAATGTTTTGGTACAGGGTGCTGTGATGCAGCCAGACACCAAGCAGAGCTTACCACCCTGAAGTTTAAGATTTTCCTCTATAACACCAAATCCCGCAGTGTTTTATTCCTCTTATACCGCAGAAATTCACCAACGTTTACAATCTTTTATTTATTAAGGCCCAACATTCAAATTTTATATCCGTTGATCTTTACCTTCAACATTGTGGGACGGCAAAGAAGTGACTTCCTGTTATTACTTATGCTATCGCAGCTTTAAAACATTTCCTCACAACTTTCTTTTCTTCCAGATCCGTTGATGTGGAGCATCGACCAAAAAGCTCTCCGAGTACGTCATTACTGTAGACACGGCAGCGTATTATTTTAAAGCACTATAACAAAATGAATCAACACTGACTGATCAGAAACCAGAACTCAACAGTTTGTGGAAGACTATCCTCACTGCAAGCGATCTTTTCGTTAACTGAACGGTGATCATAAGCTGATCAAATTCATCAAGTACAGAACTGCACTGGATGATAACCAAACCAAAACCCAATGCTAGAGCCATCACAAGGATACAATCCCTTCCGGGGAAAAGGATTTTGTGGCGAACCATTTCTGCCATTATGCAGCCCACAGCCCATATATCCACTTAAACATATGTAGCATAGGAGGAAGAACAGAACATCGTGTATGAGCAAAAGCATTCGTGTTCTATAAGTGTACTGTCCATCTTTTGTTATATCACAATGTAAGGCATCTTTTCTCCAAACGTTGCGCCAAATCAATCTCTGTCCCATTCCCTATCATTTTTGGGTGGGGTGATCAGGGCCTTTAGAAAGACAATGTACGAGTATCACTTCCCACTGCGTTATAACATCCCCCACTTAAAAGCTATTCATAGATGGAAAATGTTACGTTCTTGAGGCAGGCAGATCTAATAAGCCAGAGCCATGCAAAGATGAGTCGCCTGACTCTGAAACACCGACTTTGGCTTAAACCACAGAAGCTGCTGTCTGGAAATTTCAAAAAAGGATCAGCAGCTTATTTTCGAATGTGGCTTGCTGTCAGGACAAATGCTGAATATTTTTGGTGATTATCATATTAGGGGCTACACACAGAGCCTGATAATTGCATCCTTCCGCATTAGCACTACTAGTTATCAAATGTTAAGTGTTAGAGACAGGCGAATCCATTCAGCAGAGGGCATGCATAAATGATGTGACTCTCTGTGCCACACACACCAGGGGAGCAACTAAAAGTGCCACTTTCTCATAATGCATTACCCACCCTTCATGATGTTCTATTAGGTGCTCCTGGTGGTAGAGAGGAAATTACTGGACATGCTATAATTGCAAGGCCAGACTGAGGCACTGGGGCTGGCACTCACCATTGGCCTGGTAGCCCATGCCTAGTATGACCTCTGGTGCCCGGTAGTAGCGTGTGACCACATAGGGAGTCATGAGGAGCCCGGTGGCAGCTGTGCGAGCCAAGCCGAAATCCAGGATCTTTAACGTGCAGTCTGACTTCACCACAATGTTGCTTGGCTTCAGGTCCTGAAGAGAGAGGGGAAGAAGCAGAGGCTTTAGTTTAGCATGCACTCTACTGTATACAAATCGGACAGTACAATAAGAAAATATACCGTGTTTCAGTCAATCAGGACGTTTTTAACAGTCTCTTACAACGTCGCACACATTTGTTTTATTTTCTAACTATAACTGTTAGTAGCTAAAAAAAATTTAGCCTCAGTACGAACAGGTTATTACCATCACCACTTTAAAAAAAAAAAATTATTT
>JAQLOM010000006.1:1981213-1995793 GCA_030068315.1 Chrysichthys thysi
GAAAGATTTAATTTCATTATTTTTGAAGTCATTTTTACTTTGCAGCATTTCCTTGCATGTGCCTAAGACTTTTGCACAGTACTGTATATATATATATATGTATGTGTGTGTGTGTATATATATATGCTATCAGTCAGTTACAAATTGAACGTATAATGCTGGGAGAGCAAGTTTTCACATTCTCCACTGCTGTAATGTGCCCTCCAGACAGGCTTGTATGCTTTTATGGGTATTCTGCCTGTCATATCCTTTCAGTCCAGCCAGCAGTCTATTACAGTCATCTTGTTAATGGTGTAATTGGACTGCCATGATTAAAGTAGGCACAGACAGTGTTTCTCCAGGAAATTCTTCAAAGACAAGTGTCTGTAAAATCACTGCCTTTGAGCACATGAGCAGGGAGCCGGAAGAATGTTTTCAGAAGAGTGCAATGTGCTGAAAAAAGAAAACTGGAGAGACAGGGGATCTATGCATTGCAATCTGCTTTTCAACACTTGTATGCATTGTATGTGTATTTGTTTATGTGTATGTTTCAGTAGAGTACCTTATATGAATGTACTATATCAGTGTGTACACAGCTGGCACAAGACGTAAGTGTGTTGACATTCCTGTGTGCGGTCCTGTCCAGTGTCAGTGCTTTAGCACACCAGAGGCCGATTTCAAAGTGGTTTGAACGGAAATCCGCATCATAAGCCTTTCTGCTTCAGGAAAAAGAAAACACCTAAGAGGAAAGCCCTCAAAGCTCATTTTACCTTTTGCAGTTCTCTGAAATACATTTTATTTGCATTCCATTGCCTTGTTCTTTGTTATTGTAGTCATAATAGTACAAGTCTTAGCATAATACATTTTACTGTCCTTGTACCATTGTTGACTGTCTAGATTGCTGATAAAAGGCACTCATCCTCAGCAGTACTAATGCATTTTCAACATGATAATAATGAAATGATTTGCACTTAAACTCAAAAATCGTTGCATCACCACACATGATGTGAGTTCAGGCTGAATGGCCATGTGAAATGGCAAACAGAGCTGTGGGGACCTTAAAATACTACATTTAATGAAGCAGACCCAGCAGTTATACAACGCACAGTCCATTGCTTCCATATGGTGCGAGACTCTCACATAGCCTTTCCGATTAGAACATAAAAATGTGAGCTCCTTTGTGTGCTGCAGTAACGACTGAGGCACCGCAAGAGAAACTTAACCAAGAGCTTTTAGAGAGTTGGTTGTAAACATTGTAACACAATTAAATTGGCATTAAATAAAGAGATGTTTTACATGATTTTTGTTATAACAGATTAGTTGGTTGTAGTCCCATGTATCTGATGCCCTCTGTGAGTGAGTCCCATATCCTGACTTTACTAATGTAGCTAAAATAGCTAAAAACTGATAGCCTCTTTGACACCTAAAGGCACATTTCTGTGTTTCAAACTTTGGTAGCATGGTCTGATTTCTGGTATGAATTGCGTCTAAAGGTAATTGTTCAACCTGACAAAGACCAGATTTTATGTAATCTCATGAGTGATATTTGTCTCTGCATTCTCTTAAATGTTCTGGCTAGTAATTTATTATGTAGCATAGTTAGTGATCTCCATGAGGGCTAAATACTATGAATTAACCTGACGGATAAGTACTGGTCGTGGAATTATCTCATGTGATAGTTGCATATTTTGAAATCAAAAGTGAAGAAGAAAAAATTCACAGAAATCCTTCGAAAAAACACTTCAATAGGAAACGTGGTGCCGAAAATGCATTTCTGCTACTGATGCTGGAACGCTGGGCTCATAAAGATTAAAGATATTACGTTGATCACATTTAGACAAAATGAAGGGTTTTTTTAAAGCAATGGTCTGATAATTATTCGACCGCTAGATTTTCAGTGGCATGTAGACTTGGGAATACACATGTGGGGGGAAAACTCGCATAGACGTTTACCCTCTCTACAGCCCTTTCATTCCTCAACACACACCATAGCAACTCAAACAATGAAAGTCTGATTTAAAGTCTCATCATTCATAAATGCTAGAGTCTCCCATGGAAGGAGTTTATGGAGCTGCGGTGCCATTATCTGGACAGTTTGATGTAAGTAGCGGTGACATGTTGTCAGTATATTTTAACCTCAGTATGGCTCTGTATTCTGTAATATTACAGGAAAGTGACCCACACTCTGTGCAAGTCAATCATTCTCCATAAAAGTGCTAATAAATGTTCACATTTCAACTGGAGCTGGTTTTGCAGGATCTTACATTAGAAGGGCATTTTATTGTACAAGGACTTTTCCGTAGACCAGCCAACAAAGCCTCTTTTTACGGAATGGGTCAGGGGAAGCAAAGCCAATTAGAGTGAACTCAAACCAGAGCTTTGACCTTAATGTCTCTGAGAGAATATGCAAAAAACTGTCAACAATCACATTCAGCTATTTGATTGAATTATGCTTGGAACTTTTAGCAATAGACATTATCACAAAGCAGTCTTACAGAAACCTGGATGTAGATTTCAATCCCGAGTGAGCATGCCAAAGACAAGAGAAGCAAGGGGAAAACTCCCTGAGACAGCATGAGGAAGAAACTTTGAAAGGAGCCAGACTCAAAAGGGAACCCAGCCTCTCCAAGGGTGACACCAGATAGTCTTCGTCTTCTGCCACTTAATTCTTTTCAGGGTCGCGTGGGGCGGGGTGTGGTGTTGGTTGGGGGGCTGGTGCCAATCTCAGCTGACTTCGGGCAAGAGGTGGGTACACCCTGGACAGGTCGCCAATCCACCGCAGGGTGACATACAGAGACAGACAACCATTCACACTCACATTCACACCTACGGCCAATTTAGCGTCACTAATTAGCCTAATCCCCTCGGTGCATGTCTTTGGACTGTGGGAGGAAACCGGAGTACCCAGAGGAAACCCACACGGACACGGGGAGAACATGCAAACTCCACATAGAAAGTCACCCAGGTCGACCCCAGGGATCGAACCCAGGACCTTCTTGCTGTGAGGTCACAGTGCTAACCATTTAGCTACCATGCTGCCCTACACTGGATAGTGCAATTCTAAATTGTTGCAGTATACAGGTGTAGAAAAGCAAAGCCAAACAGTACTGAGTGTGTTGAACATGTGCAGTATGAGGACATTGTGAATCAGAATCCATGGATAGTCTTTATGATTACAGCAGCAGTTCCTGGGTACGAATTTACAGTATTCAGAGATGAAAGGAGCCACTGAAGCAAGGGGTGCCTCTTGAGCGTGAATGATTTCTCATATGCAAAATTTAAGAGTATATTTGGGACCAAGCAGAAGTATTAGTATGGATCAGACAGGCCAGGAAGGCGAGCGGAGCCATAGCAGGAGTATTAGGATCAGGCAGCAGGAGTTCACATACTGCTTTAATGCAAGAGGTCACGTTTAGCTACTCTCTTAATATTCAAAGGGAAGTTGGACGTTTATATTTTTCTCGTGATAAAATCTTCGAGGAGGTCACTTATTTCCTTTTTTGAAAAAGAATTTTTTTTTAAAGCATGTCCTCTAGAAGAGGATTGCACGAGGTGTCACAAGTGGGTTTGATGAACAAACCAACAATATAAACAACACTCTTCATGCCAGTTGATCTTTACTTTAGTTGTTTTATGAACAGTGAATATCCTTGGAACACAATATCCTTATTTTTCTCCAAAGGAACAGAGTTCATTTCATCTTCATTTCAAACAAAGCAGCCGTATAAAGCACCTCAGTGTTACTCGTTATAATGATTTATTGCCGATGTTAAGTGTTTACTTGTATGGCTCAAGACTGAAGATGCGTACACATCTAGCAGGGGCATGCCAGCCACTTTGTAGCAGTTCACCTGGAGGATGTTACTGTGAGAGGACGTTTCCGTTTGGTTACTCCTGGGGAGATGCTTGAGATTTCTGTGATCTGGCTTCACATGACCGCCACGTCTTCACTCTGAGGTCCACTGCACCTACAAAGAGCCAACTCTGAATGTATACATTTGAATGTTTTTGTGAAGGCCTTGATTATTTCAGTATTCGTGTGGTCTTGGAAAGCCACAAAAATGTCATTTATTGAGGTGGTGTAGCTAGTAGCTCTAAAGACTCTCACATCTGTTAAAAAGTGGAGCACTTCCACTTCTCAGCTACCACAACAGGATATGTTTATCTCACAAGTCAAACACCAGCAGATGGTGCAAATTAGCCGGTATGTTGTTCCAGAGGCGGAGGCTGGCGCGTAGATTGTAAGTGGATGTTTTGGCTTCCCGCTAGGTCACAAAGTCATCGCCGACTCGAACTGTGCACCACAGTGACATTTTTGGAGTTTCTTCCACCCAAGCTCTAGCCTAAAAGAGGTGGATTGGATAGAAATGGTTGATGACTGAGCTAAGGTTGCCTTTTCTTTGGCTATGTATGTTCAACCCTGTGGTCTATTCACTTCCATTTAAACGTCAACGCAATATAGGTTTTTAATCATGAGGCTGACTACACGTTTTAGATCACGTTATTAGACGATGAAGATGTCAAATAAACTGTTCTCTGGAGTTATAATTATGTATTTAGGATTTTTTTTTTGTTATGGCAGCTTGAGCAAATTAGACGAGTGGACATTTTATGCCTTTCTGACTGCAAATTGCATCATTCTCCTTCCAGTACAGTAATTTATCTTAAGCCTTTTCCAGAATCTGCATCTCATCCAACTAAAACACGGATAAAGCTTTAAAAGGATCCAAACCGGTGAAAGAGTGATGTGCAGAAGGTGTCCATCACACATAGGCCGACTTTAACTTCAAACTAGAACTTTCCCGTAAAGCGGAATAAAAAAAAGCAATACATTTGGCTTAAGCTTTGGTTTAGTTATCCTCCACTTCAGTCTTCATAAAGCCTCAGGTAGAATTCCATCATTACATCACTGAAATAACAACCACCTTCTTCTGCACTGCCACGCGATTCGATCTCCACCGGTGACGGTTCGAGCTTTGCTTAGGTTGAATGAGGCCAGACGAAGAAAAACAATTTCTAGACTAAACGCTCGAAGGATTTTGTACCTTTTCCAGATTCCTTGATAGAGGATTTATTAACCATATTATAGAGATAGTTATGTGGATTTTAAAAGCGGGGTTATTTTCTCCATTTTTTCAACCTCCACCCTGATTGGGAAAAGCAAATACGAGACAGAAAGATCTGCATTTTATATTTATTTTTCCATGTCTAACCATTTTAGCAGATTTAATAATATTTGCCAAAACACACAGAATCAAGGATATAGCTTTGTTTCTGGATTATAAGTGCCGTATTCAGAGATGGTGACAGCTCACATGAAATGTCGATATTTATTCAGGGAATATTGTCTGTATTCACAGTGATTGGCCGATTAAGATAACTAAGAAGACCTTTGTGCAGTTCACACTTCGGTGCTTGGCAGATTTTCCTTGAGTAGAACTGTTTTCAATAGCATTTACACCACAAAGACTTTTCTTTAAGTGCAAAAAAACCTTTTTTTTCCCTTTGCCGTCAACTGCAGTAGGATTTAACATACAGAAGAGAAAATAATGTATATTAATACAATATATAACTTAATCCAGTAGCTTCCGTGGTCCCCGTTTGGGGATCATATATTGAATGGCATAAAAAAATAGATGGCATGTGCCATGATCCTCATTTGGGACTTTGACTAAAAATTGAAATTTCAGAAAAATTAACAGTCATATTTCTTGAAAGTAGATGTTTATGATCCTATTTGGATGTAAATTAATAGAAATACATGAAGATTTTCAGGAAAAAAAGGCAATTAATGGGTTAAGTTATTAAACCTAGAGGCATATAGATATCTAATAGGAGTCTAGGCTATGGGCAATATGGTATATTGCTGCATGAATTGTCCTAGGTGTAACTATTGCATGAATATTTGCTCATTTGGTTTATGTTAGCAATACGTCTGTCACCCTTATTATTCAACAATTTATAAAATAGCACTTGATCCAGGCCATAAAACAAGTTCATTTTATATTGTTTATATTTTGTGCCGACAGTTAATTTTGCACACAATTTCATGTGACCACAATCTAAAATCTTGAACTGAATCTATAGTTAGTATACACTGAAAAAAGTTCAGTGAATATACTTAATTCCAAAGTGTAAATATTTCCATATGAATCAGCTGAGTTACCTTAATATGTGCTTAACGTGTTTTCATAACTCTGAAATAATTTGATCTGGTAAAAAAAAAGTCTGGAATAAAATCAAACTCCATATACTCAGGATTGAACACAGGACTCTGGCATCCTGAGGTGGTAATGTTACTCACTGTAATATCATGTTCCACATGGTTTCATTAAGTAAATTTAACACTATGGACATTTTTTTTCCTATCGGCCCCAACCTTACAAGAGTTTAAAATGGATCTGGATCCTGTTAACATTACGTAAACGGATCGTACTCGCTCGATATAATTCAGTCTAGTAGAGGGACGTTCCAGTATTTTGGATGTGAGGTTTGGACTCGTATCAGTGTGTCAATCAAAGTCTGAAAAGCAAATTGTGCCACTTTGTTATATTGAACAATATAAGCTTTGCACAGAAACTTTGCCTATTGTTGCATCAACATTGCTTACGTCACATAAACATATCCTATAAACTATCACGGGCATGACTTAGCAAAGGAACCACCCTTATCTAAGCTATTTTTTTGATGAAGAATTAAATATTTTTTGTAAATGATGCATATTTTGTCTTAAATCTGACTGAAGATATATTCCATTTTTTCAGTATAGTTATAATAGTCCGAGCTATAACCATATAAACAACTAATTTTTTTTAATATAACTACAGAAAGGAGGTGGCTGATATTTTGGATTGACTTCTGAATAACACTGATTACATGTAGAGTAGTGACATAACGATTAATTTACATCGGAAATTACAGCATGCGATGAAAATGTGACTCTCACTCACTCACTTATATTCTGCTGCTTAATCCTGTTCAGGGTCGCAGGGGGAAGCTGGAGCCAATCCCAGCTGACTTCGGGCGAGAGGTTGGTGCATCCTGGGCAGGTCGCAAATCCACCGCAGGGCGACACACAGAGACAGACAACCATTCACACTCACATTTCACACTTACGAGTAATTTAGAGTAGCCAATTATCCCAATCCCCTCTGTGCATGTCTTTGGACTGTGGGAGGAAACCGGAGTTCCTGGAGGAAACCCACACAGACACAGAGGGAACATGCAAACTCCACACAGAAAGGCACCCAGGTCGACCCCTGCTATCGAACTGAAGACCTTCTTGCTGTGAGGTGATTGTGCTAACCGATACACTACAGATTCATGACACTTTTATGTATCTTTACTTTATATTTTGTATTAATCATTTTTATATGAATATTTGTGGGGTGTGAAACAAATGATCTGAGTTTCCATTATTTCTTATGGGGAAATCCTCTTTGATATGCGAGTGGTTTGGATTTTAAGCACATCTCCGGAACGAATTATGCTCGCAGTCCAAGGTTCCACTGTATTTCTCCTTTAAAGAATGGTAATAGCAAGGTAAATTAGTTTGTTTTTCCTACACACTGAAGACAGGTGGATAAATATGAGATGGATGAATCAGAGTCTACATCTAGATGTGTTAAAAAAAAAAACTTAGAACATGGCATTTTTTGTTTGACCCCACCCATTCATTAAGTAATCAAAAATATTGGACCATGTGACTGCCAGGTGTTTTGTGCTGCCCAGGCATGCCTGGTTAGGTTACCAGTTTAAATGAATGTCTGCACTTAGTTTGAGCCTTGGGTTTTGCCTGTGAAGACTGCATTTGTTGTTAACAAGGATAAACCCACACAAAGACAAGAGAGCTGTCTATGGGAGAAACACAAGTCATTTTGAAGTGGTGAAAAGACGGAAATTCGATCAAGCATTGGGCATAGCCAGTATAACAAAAAGAGACCACTGGTGTACTAACAACCAGACATCAAACAGCTCGCCAAAGGAAACAGCAGTCCTGTCATAAACATTGTGAGAGCTTTGAAGAAAACCACAAAAACAACAGTCAGTGATATCACCAAGAACCTCCAAAGTGCAAGGGTGAAGATATCACAATTCACTGTTTAAAGGAGACTTTGGGAGCAGAAATATAGAAGCCATACCAGAAGATGAAAACCACTCATCAGCAAATAAACATCGAGGCCAGATTGGAATTCGCAACAAAAACACAGAAAAGAGCCACAAACGTTTGGGAATCAGAATGAACTTGTCCAAAAGTGTTGGAAATGCCAAAGTGTGCAGAAAGAAAGGATTTGCTCATGATCTAAAACATACAGGCTCATCAGTCATGCACAGTACGGGTAATGTCATGGATTGGGCTTGCATGGCTGCTTCTGAAACCTGCTCACTAACCTTTATTGATGATGTCTCTCATGATGGTAGCAGCAAAACGAATTCAGAAGTCTGCAAAACATTCTTCCTGCCAATTTACAAAGAAATGCATCCAATCTAATTGGGAGGCCCTTCAACATACAGTACGACAGTGCAGACTGCCAACACGACAAAGGACTTTATCGAGGGAAAAAGTGGAAGGTGACCAACTGAATCACCAGACTTTAACCTGATTGAGTAGCAGGTCACCTCCAGAAGGGGACATTCAAGGGAGAAGCTCCCCAAGACAAACACCAACTGAAAGCTGTGATACAAGCCTGGAAAAGCAGAATGCCCCATTTGGTGATGTCACTGGCTCACTACCTTGATGCACTTGGAAGCAAGAGATATGCAACCAAATATTAAATGTAATGGAAATATCAGGAAGTGAACACTGAAATCCTGGCCGATCATCTCGTGCTCATCTCATGACCTCAAGCCCAAATGTCTTCAGTGTATAGCACAAGCAGAAGAATTTGCCTTGTTGTTCTAATACTTTCAAAAGCGGGCTGAATATAAAACAAGTTACAGTTTGTTTGGTAGATTCTCTGTAACACATTGCTCTACATGTGTGCTATTTACTGGCATAAAATGACACTGAACAATATTTCAAATGTTTGTTTAGCAAACCTTTGGCGAAAATATGTGAGAATTGACTGAATGATTGACTCATGGGTCCAATGTTATTTTTGTAGTAACGCATAACTCATATTCATCATATGGCTCCTATAAGTTAGTCGGTGTGGCTTGAAGCATGCTCTGCGGTAGGCCTGGGTTATCGGGGAACATTGTTGAAAAGTAAAGCTTTTCACCATGGGTGGATAACTGCAGGCCTCCACCCTGGCAAAGCTCCCAACCCACACACACCCCTGCTGTTCTCCCCAAAACAAACTGCTCCAAAATGCACTTTGTTTTCTCAATTACACGCTCCCCCATTCTGGAAAGCTCAGCTTTGGTGGCTTGGTAACAAAAATATGGATTCTGACATGTGTGAGACATGCTGTGTGTTTTGTTAAGGTAGAAATTGTTTTTGTGCAGTTCATAGCTCACTTGGATGTGCCACACACATATCAATTTTGCCACTTATTTGACGTTCAGATGTCGGTTTATTGGCAGCTAATGTGAAACAGCGCTTGTGGAAAGAAGAAAGTGTACTTGTTGCAGCCAGTAGCTTTATATCAAAAAGGTTCAGGTCCAATGTCTACTTGGAGAAATCCGCAAAATTGCTCAAATCATGATTATTTTCCTCCTGTCTCTTGAGTCCAAACAGCATTAGTAACTCATGCATGCAACTTTCAAAAAAATAAGGTCTTCTGGTGTTTTTATTTCAAACGGCGGTTTCCAATAAATGATCGTTAGTGGTCATTATAGTAACTTAAGTAACTCAAAGAAGAAAAGTACATGTACAGAGTACATGCCTCGCTAGCAAAATGATAGATACTCAAGGGTATACTCGAGTTTTTTAGCATTATAACAAATTATTATAAAAAATGAGCTCCAATTATCTATACAAAATGACATCATGTTTAGGAATATAAGCAAAATAAGTCTCCATTAGCTCACCCTCTGTTTCTTCTAAATTCCTCGTCTACATACGTATAATTGCAAATAATTCCCTGAAACACGACACAGTCGATCATTTAAAAACCTTACGTTTGCATGACCGCCTGGTAAAGAACACCTACCTCTTTGAAAGCCGTGGTGAAAACATTCTGCACAATGTCACTGTAAAATGAAGCAGACCGGCTTTGCTTTGCTAATTTGTTCTCATCAGCATCACAGCACCTGTAGTCTGTAGTCTTGATAAGTCATCAAACCTTCTCCGATTTTCAAGAGCTGAAAGCGAAAGGGGAAGACATTACAACATGGGGTGTTGCAGAGGTCACGTAAAACCTCTGAGAACACACAAGATGGGGTTTAATCGCAGGCAAACCTGGCAGCTTGAATGGGAGACTGCGACTTTATGCATTCAAGGGCTACAACGTCGAGTGAAACAATGCAGAACAAAAGCCTGACATGGTAGCTATATTATGACTCATATGTGCAATGTCATATATTGAAAAGACTATACATTCTATAACAGCACCAAAATAATCACAGTTGCTGCCTCGGAGCTTTTGTCTGAACATGCTGTTTATTTCATTCTTTGTTTCTAAAGTATTTCCTGGCATCCATCCAAGTCTATCTGGCCTGAACAAGTCAGATGATTGCCACTGATCAGCATGCTGGAAGGTCATCTAGATGTTGGGGTTTTGTGGAAGCGCCATTAAGTGAAGTTACCATGTTGCTTTCTTTCTAATAATGGGATAAAAAAGTGACAGGATGACATAGTGATTGGGGACAAATTCTTGCTCTTGCCAAGACAACTTCTCAGCAGGCAAACACTGGCTTTGTCTAGGCAACAGAGATCTTACTGTCCCAGTAGCCTTGCTCTCTCAACAAACTGGAGAAACATCCCAGAAGCACACAAAGGGCTGAGCTCATGAACCTCAAGTTACATATTTTATGAAATGGAGGAGTAAATCAATAATTTGTATGTAAAAAGCACATCATTTGATCATTGCTATGTGGCAACAAAATGGTTTCCAAAAGCTTCTGGCTTTGAGGATCTTGACTGATGTAGTCATGGCAGATCAGGAGTGTTGTGGTCTGTTTTAGTCATGCAACAGTTAGTTACTGCTTTCAAAGACTACTAAGAAATCCAGTGAATGATCCTCACCGTGAGGCCATAGTTTGAAGGCTTCATCTGTCACAAAAGCTATTTATCATGCTATATATATATTTTTTTTTATTCTCAAGCAATCTATTAAACTTAAAAGAAATGTCATGACAAGCATAAAATGATAGATAACTCCCAGACCCAGCACCGAAGGCTAACTAAAGGAGAAATGGTCGTGACTACCAATATACTTTGTAAGCAGACTCAAAATCAGCAACCGCAAAAGGATCAAAATAAACGTGAACGAGGAACACGACTGTATAGAGAATGGGTTTGGATTAGGTGTAAAACAGTCAAGACAGTGAGTTGAAACCGGGGCCAGAACTTTCTGGAAGGCCTCCTCACGAACATCTCACAGTTGGCTCTGATTACTGTTTCTCAACCTGGTGGTCTTAACTTCGAAAGCTCTAGCTCAAAGGATAGACGAAGGCATGTAAGTGGTTCTCCATCAAGAGATTCCAGTGAAATGTAGATTGGCACCATTATTTTATTTTATAAACAAACCCCCGTTAATTCCTCGTCATATGCAAACCACAAGGAAAAGAGAACTTGTGTTAATGTCTGGCACAAGAGTCGTCAACCTTCTTGAAGGCTGAAATCATAAGTCTTCTGTTTAAAAAAAGAAAAGAAAAGCATACATTAATGTAAATTAGTACATGCTCCATAGAATTCAAGGTATCTTATTTGCATATTAAAATTAAGCTTATCTAGGACTGTCAGTGCATAAATTTTGATCACAGAATAAATAACACGTTAAAATAAAATCTGATTAATCCCATTCCATGGCGCCCTTTGACCCAGTGCCGTTCTGGCCACAGTGGCTTTGTAAAATGAAGCAGGCAGGCGAGAGAACGTTGCTTGGCCCAGTGAATGGAAAATTCACGTTTAAAAACGCCCAAATGGATTTGTTGATGGGTACGGAGCCACTAAAGGGACATGGCAGGCAAAAAAAATTTTTTTAATCCTGTGCAGTTTCTTATGTGCACCACAGAAAGAAATTGCACTGAAGAAAGTTATTTTTTTTATTTTTTTTTTCACATGGTCGTTTAGGAGCTCCGTACCTATCAACAGTTCCCTCTGGGCTCCGTAGATATATCACCTCAACAATAAGCATTTAGGAGCTAACCTGGGGGTCTGTGATAGCACCGCCCCTGATGTTAGCGCTAACATCCAGACTTTTGAAGCCACACTCGACTGGGCGTTCAGACCCAAACTGAGCAAGTCTACCTGTGACCAACTAACTATATAACTCTATAATGTTGATGATCCATTGATCCACTCATCTGCCAAAAGTCATTTGAGTTCAAATATTTTTAAATAGTTTCACGGCGAAGACTGATGCATGCGATTCATTTCGATTGATTTATCACACAGCATGTAATTAAGTCATTTTTTAAAAATCGTTTGACAGCCCCAATCCTAACAAATCAATATTACATATAAAATAAGGGAAATAGCTCTTTATATTTGAAAAAAAAAATGTAACATTTAAAAAATGTGTAAAACCGGCCACTATTTTACAGCAAAATTATTGTGATTATTATATGATCACATATAACATTTGTTAATCCAGTGAGGTTGTTTATTTCTTGGCTCTCTGGGAGTTTAACTTTCACAGAGTTTGGAATTTAACAGATGAGGTAGGCTACAGAATGGAATGGCATCCGTGTGCTGCTTAGATGACATAGATTACGAATATTGTATTTTGTAGTGTTTCTAGCTTAAAACCACATGCCACACAAAAATATGCATATTTTTATTATTTAAAAAACCTTCTGCTTGCTGCCAGCTGTCAGGTGTAAAAAATGGTGCTTTCATAAATGTGACAGCATGTTGGATGAGGCACCACTGTGGTCTGGTGGAAAAAGACAGAGGGATGTAGCCAGGCCTTATATAATGGGGTGGCCAGTCTAGATTGGGCAAATTTACATATACAGTGAACCCCCGATTACCGCGGGGGTTACGTTCCGCCGCCCCCCGCGGAAGGTGAAACCGCGATACTGTGAAGTCACATTTATTTTATTATTTGTATATATTTTAAGGCTTTATAAACCATTTCCACTCTCTTATTGACCTTTTCCACACTCTTATAAACACGTTCTATGCTCTTAAACACTTTCTACACTCTTAAACAGACGTCATTTTAACAACATATAAAATTCCCCATGTGTACTTACTGCCGATGAGGTCACTTCCTGTTTCCATCCGTCCTAGCCAATCCTAGCGCTCCCTCGCGATCACCTGACTTTTCCGCCTGATTTTATTATTTTTATATATTTATTAAGGCTTTATAAACCATTTCCACTCTCTTATTAACCTTTTCCACACTCTTATAACACTTTCTACACTCTTAAACAGACGTCATTTTAATAACATATAAAATTCTCCATGCGTACTTACTGCCGGTGAGGTCACTTCCTGTTCACGAGCTGAAGCGGCAGTGGCGTGTACACAGCCACTTTCACTTTTCATCCGCTGATGAAGTACAGTGCATACTGTTTTATTTCGATTTAAATGTTCTTTTAATGTTTGAATGAACATTTTTTTCAATGATATTTTATATTCCGGAGTCCCGCGAAAGCCAAAAAATCCCGCAAATCAAAATTCGAAAATCCACGATGCGGTGAAGCCGCGAGAGGCGAACCGCGGTATTGCGGGGGTTCACTGTACATACATACCTACGCATTGTGTATGGCCTGATTTTGGTCCTCATCAGACTGAAAAGGCACAGACGTAAGCAAAATGTATGTCCTCGATCACTGATGTCATATTACTACATTTTATGGTGTATGCTAGCATTTGTTAATTCAACTTCATAAACCAACAGTCACTAAAACGGAAGAAAATTTATGCCCTCAAATAAAGAATAACATAAACAAAAAGTTTGTTTCTTGTGGAATAGTTATCATCTGTGTAAGCTCACTAAATTTGGTTACCCCAGCAAGACATTACACTCATTGACAATCCTTGGTGCCAGACAATGATGAAACGGACTTTCAATTTTCCTAGCTGATGAGATCATATCAAAAGGTACCAAATCTTTCACTTTCACATCATATGACATTGGTATATGCAATTATTATTATTATTAGTATTATCATTATTATTATTAGTAGTAGTAGTAATAGTAGTAGTATTACAAGGGCTGTACCAAAAGTAATGCAGGTCATTGAAACTTCACAATGTCTAGATTGAGCTCATCAGAGAGGGCCACAATACACAAACCCCATGACATTACATCTAAAGTTACTCCAAAAGGAATACAAACACTGATTTTCTAGTCCTGATTTCTTATACTGCAACTTGAATTTGTATGAGAAATTAAATGAAATAATTTATTTAGCAATCCAAATTAGTAGTAGCAAAGATTCTAATGTGGAGCAAGATGGATCACTTATAGGCAGAAGTACCACCGTGGACGCCATTTTGATAAGCCCACCGTAACTTATCTGTTTCGGCAAACAACGGCTAGC
>JAQLOM010000006.1:2030841-2043639 GCA_030068315.1 Chrysichthys thysi
GCGGTAGACTGGTGACCTGCCCAGGGTGTATCCTGCCTCTCACCCGATGTCAGCTGGGATTGGCGCCAGCTTCCCCCCGAGCCCCTTAATGGGATTAAGCGGAAGAAGATGAAGATGAAGACTTTGATATACTGTATACAGGTGCTCCCCAATTTATGATTTTTCGAGGTTGCAATGACGATTGCGATACGCTGAAAATTGTAAAATATTTAGAAAATATTAGGACGTTCGGCGACACCCAGAAGTACACAGACGACGCCTGGAAGTACACAGACGACACCCAGAAGTACGCGAATGACGCCCGTATCACTCGCCGTGCGATACCTCACTCTCTCCCGCAATTCAGGGAGTTACCTTGTGTATTGGTGTACTGTACAGTCTATTACCTTGGGATTTTGTGTGCTTCAAGAGCTAATTTTAATTCAAAAGCATGTCTTCTACAGGGAAAGACTTCTGGGTAAGATAGTCTAAGCTAGGCTGAGATACCCAAGCTAGGCTAAGTGGTTCAACACAGTGGTTCGACATACGATATTTTCGACTTATGATGGGTGAGGCGGAACACATCTCCATCGTAACTTGAGGACTACCTGGATATACATTATACAGTGTATCATACTGAACAACATGTGACTGGTGAACAAGTATAGACTTTGCTATAGTGTGTGACAGGTGCACCATCCTGATGAAATTGAAATGGATGAAATGATGTTATTTTTGAAAGAACTCCGGACTATTATTGTTGGTATGCATGTCAGTCTCCAGAGAATGAAAATCACCTACGAGGGAAAAGTGAACCAAATTTTCATTGCTTTTTTAAACGTCTCAGTCAAAAGAGGACATTTTGTCACTGATTTCCTTTCCATGTGGGAATTATGAGAATATACAAATAAATATGGTCACCTGGTGTATGATTTCAATTGTCCTGTAACAGGGGTCTTTTTACTTTCTCAGCTGTTCTCAGCCTGGACAGATTGAAGAATGATGGCTGGATATTTTGATCATTCTACTTCTTGTCAACCAACTATTGTTGTCCTGAATGAGCACTAGCCAACCAAATGGAAGTGTGTAAATCAGTCAGTTTTATAAATGAATTTTCATAGAAGGATGTAAAATGGTTTCGCGATTGACAGCACTTGTTCCTGTCCTCATGCCTTTGTTTTGAGAGTATAGTTAAAGGCCATTTGGAGAGCTTTTCTGAAGAATTTTTCTCAGGAAAACAAATTCTCCATGGTGATGTATTTGAACAAGCTAGAAATCTGTGAAGGGTTAAAAATCTGTTCGCTGTTCAAAGACGGGGATGATTTTTGGCGGGATGACGAGCCGCGGCGGCAGTCATGATCGTAATTTCCGGTAAGTACACCATGATGGACTAGGCGATTTGGTACAACACTTACCTACTGAAATCTGTTCACTTAGTACGTGTGGACACTGTACCACGTGTAAGTGTACTCATGAAAGTATTAATATTGGAACACAGCCCTGATAATTATTTTTGAGATTTGGCACAGGCCTCTATGGTCTTGTTTTTGAACATATGAGAACCATCTGTCCTTACATCCATTATCTGCACCGCTTATCCATCATGGGGAAGCCAGTTCGATCCCAGAACCTTCTTGCTGTGAAGCAAAAATGCTAACCATTGCACCACCATGCCTATATACTGAATAGTGTGTTAACATATTGTTTAAATGAGTAGTTTTTTTTTTTTTAAATTAAACATGATCTAAACCAGTGTTTTGCGAAACATAGCCAAGGGGTCCTTTTTTGTTGTTGTTGTTGTTGTTGTTGTTGTTCTAGTGGTGGAAATCACAACTCACAATTATCAAAGTTAAATTTATTATTCAGTTCTGATAGTTATTAGCCCATATGACCTGTCACTTAAATTCACTGGTTTGATCCAAACCACAATAATTTTAAAAAAACCACAACAACAACAAAATGTCTTAAAAATAATGTAAACTAACTGGCCCTTATAACATCACAACCAAAACTCCGAATGCTTTTTTAATGTCATTCCCACCCTGGAGGACAGAGAAGACTCCTATCCATCTTCTCCGCGCTTTACAGTGGACCCAATGGAGTGACTTGGGTGATTTCGGTGTGTCACTTATTTTAAAATATAATAGCTCTCACAAGCTACGTAGATCCTCCTGAGACCTCACTGTCCTCACATGAGGACGTCCCAACTATTTCCCCCCAACTACACTGTGTGTATTTCCTTGTAAGATCCTCATATGAGGAATCTCTTTTGCCAAACTTCTTCCTGTTTGGAGACAATGATCAAGATCAATAGTTATCAGTTTTTAAAAAAAAAAAAAAAACAATGAGGAGAAATGACAAGGCATGCAATGTTAGAGTTTGGGTCTCAGGAGGACATTGCGGCTCCAGAAAAGATCTCAGAATAACAATAACAATAATAAACACTTTTATTTAAGTGAGCCTTTTGACCAGGAACATTTACTGAGTATGTGAGGTGATATGTGTATAAAATGCATGTGTGATGAGGGTTTTTTTGGGGGGGGGGGGTTTTGGGAAGGGGGAGGGGGGTATTTATGGCAAAAGGGTTTCCTGCTTGCAAAAGAAGCTCACGAAACTCTTTTCAAGGCAACTATTATCAACAGTGTTAAAATAGCTTTGGTTAGATAATATGTTCAGAATCTGGTCCCTGGCAAACTGTGCAGAAAACTAGACTACTAAATCATCAGGGTCTCTACTGACTAGTGGTGGCCTGAGAGAAATGATGAAAAGTCCTGAAAAGTGGTAGGACTTTTTCTTTTTTTTTTTTTCCCTGCAAAGGGTCGAAATACGACACCGGGTCTGTTTCTTTCGGCCAAGTCCTTGCCTCTGCACTCATTTTGTTCAGAGGGTTACACGTCTTTGCTTCGCGACGTCGGGCAGAAAGAGAAAGCGTTTCCTTTGCTCTGTAACTTCAGTTTATTTGATTCAAACACACAGGGGTAGAGTTTTAATGCTGCCCCTTTTCTCAGTGACCTGATTCTAGTGCAAGTAACGCACTAAGGCTTTCTCTTCACAGCCGTCGACGTTTTAGTCAAAAGGAGGAGCGCCACATCTGTGAACTTTTCTGGGGAATCTCGAGAGGCAAGACGGACTCAACATCCGCCCCTGGTCTTTGTCTTTCATGCTTTTTTTTCCTCGCGACATCCCGTTTTGTTTGTTTGTTTGTTTTTCACGAGACGTACCGGGGATAATGTAAAAACGCAGTTCGTTTGACTGAGGAGTGCTTGTTTTATTATTATTATTATTATTATTATTATTATTATTATTATTTGCGCAACTCAACCTAAGGATGGCGAGGTCTTTGAAGAATACCTTTCTCGTCCTGGTTGTTTTGGGGATTTTGCTTTTCACCCTCAGCGGTGTGGCAGAGGGACAAGAAGAGGACCAGGAGAGGTCTTGTCAAGGTGCCTTCGACTTGTATTTTGTCCTTGACAAGTAAGTTTTGAGCATCAGACACTTGGTTGAGTCTGTATTTTTAGATAAAGGTTTTCTCTCCCTCTTGTATATCATTTTTTTCCCCTTTAGAATGCACTGGTACGCACTTGACATCTAATTTTGCCTGTTTTCTTTTATTAATGCGCATATGGACTATAGATGACTCCACACCAGAACTATTTAACAATGTGTTTTGCATTGTGTCAGATCTTTACTGTGTTCGTTTGTCCAATATTATTTACCAATATTTGAGGTTTAACTAAACGTGCTGCCAAAAAATGCATCAGTCTTTCTTTCTTTCTTTCTTTCTTTCTGTCTTTCTTTCTTGCTTTCTTTCTTTCTTTCTTTCTTTCTTTCTTTCTTTCTTTCTTTCTTTCTTTCAAAGGTACGCGACTTATAGTCTTCATAAAAACATCTAATCTAGGCACCCTGTCTGATTCATCCCTTTGTTTTTGTGTATCGAGTCAAAGAGGGCTGGGATGTGTTTGAAAACATGCTGAATAAGCACTTCATATAATCACAATCTCCGGAATTTTCCCTTCCACTCATGAAGTCCAAAAAGGACACAGAGAAGGTATAAGTCCAACGAGACAATTGATTTTCACATATGCTTCTCAGGATCTTGTTTTACAGGATGCTTGAGTCAGCCTGGGTCTTTAAGTAGCCTATCCATGGCCTGCTTTTTGGCTCAGATTCCAGCGCCACATGGGAAATGTCTGTGGCGTCCAAAGTCAGCATTCAAGCTTAGGGTAAAAAAAGAAGATGAAAAAAGTCCCATAACTGGATTTCTTACTTCTTGCAAACTGTTGAGACGGGTGTAATTTGTTTATTTAAGTGTTGTTTGCTTGGTCATGACTCTCTGGTGAAAAGTGTAATTTGTTCTAGGAGCTGCGTGCGTAGCTTTCTTCCCCCACCTGCTGCTTCCTTAATTAATTCATGCAACATAGTTTATAGGTCTTAAAGGCAAAGCTCAAAATGTAGGGTTCTGAAACTGTCGTTTGACCTTCATTGCATTGCATCAGATAATAGACGCCAAACTTTATTTAACTTTAAAAATCATACGGACATCAAGTAAATGCCGTGTATTTCTTCGAATCATACACACATACAATGCAATTAAAAAGAAACTTGAAGCATGTTGATTGAGATGCGGCAGTTCTTGGGTCAGTCAAGGTTGCGTTCTTCATAGCAGTCCTCACGATGGCAGCAGAAATAGCCAAAGCAAAGTTTGATTGCTTGTACAAGGTTTTGGAAAAAGTGATACTTAGTAAACTCAGTGGGTTTGCATACACAAGAACTGCAAGCTCATAAAATTGAGTCTCGTGTTGTTATGTATTATTTACTCCCTAGAATCATAAATATCCTCCTGAGACCCGAAGTTTAACGGTGTGGGCCTTGTCCTTTCTCCTCGCTGTTTCGCTTTTTTCAGAACTCATAACTATTCAACTTGATCATTGTCTCCAAACAGGAAGAAATTTGGCAAAAGAGTAATACCCAATGGTCCTCATGTGAGGATCTTACAAGGAAATACACACAATGTAGTTTGGAAGAAGATGTGATGTCCTCTCTGGAGGACACTGGGGTCTCAGGTGGATATGGTGTTAATCCCAATGCACCAACGGAGGAAAAAACAGATCTCGTTTATGGATGACTGCTACTAGTACCGAGTGATCATTAGTATGTCTTAACCCTGACTTTTAATAGCTGAAGATCATAAAATTGGTGGCTTTTAATTGTCCTTAGGTATAAATGAGTGTGTGATGGTCTGTGGAAGTTGCCCTGTGATGGAATGGCATCATTTCCAGGGTGTATTCCTGCCTTATGGTCCATCTTCCTAGGATAGGCTCTGGATCCATCATGACCCTGGGCATGATAAATTAGCTACTGAAGTGGAATGAATAAATGAAGGATCCTAAAGCAAAATATAGAACAAGAGTTCTACCAAGTCATGAGTGTCCTCTTAAAGTAGGCTTTCAGAGAAAGCCCAAAATGGAAATAAGGAAGCTAGAAAAAAATAGAATATTGCTGCAGACAGCGATTATGAGGAACCAATTACTACTTTACAACAACAAAAAAAAATCTTTATTTAACAATAGACTTCCTCAGAATTTTTCACCAGATCAGGACTCATCATAAGCTGCCAAGGCATTCGATGGGTACAGCTGTTCACTTGGGGTCTGGCTTTGATAATGACTTACAAATAAACAGTTTCCGAATAAAAATCTGTGGAATACCATTATTTTCCAGGCATTAATACACTGGCCGAAAATCCGCACTGTCAGGTTCCCTGAAGGTCAGATGAAATTTGTAGAAGACATTTTGTTTTCATTCAAATCCACAATGGCTCACAATTCAACATGGCATCATGGATGTACACTGAGCTCTGAATGACCCAAGGATTATTAGGAAGAAAATTAAGTTGCAGATGTATAAATAAATAGGTTTGCCATGCAAATTAGCCCAAAAACCTCCCAAAAAGAGATGCATGGTACTGGAATCTTTTGTTTACACTATAGGCAAAAAAGCAATTCGTAGGAAACAAAACACGATGAGATGTGGAGATGGTGTCCTGACCAGTGGAGCAGTCTTTATTGATCTTGTATGCTTGGACACTAAGTTACAATACTGGTGGCACCAGAAACGTTGTATCTAATATATAAACACATTACCATAGCTGGCGATATCTAATTAGACTTACATTTCTAATGTCTGTCTAGGATCAAAATAGAATCAAATCAACAAATCAACAAAAAGCTCGTCTTAATAAGCATGACGTAAGCTGAAGCAATCCCAGTCCACTGGATTATTGTTTTTAGTATGTAATTCTGTAACAATACCATTGCATCCAACAAATGTGTCCCTTTCATGTGTCCCTATGGCTATTTTATGCCTATTAAAACTAGTGAGGTTTTCTGCTGTTTTCAACCAAACATTATTTACTTTAAACTAGCCAGAGACTTGCGTCACGCACGACACGACACGGTTCCCAACAGCTGCGACGTGTAAATTCACCCCTGGTATGCGGTTTCTCTGGGACACCTTGAGATCCAGATGACAGGCCTGAATTCAGCATGAACAGCCATATCTATGGTGTTACTGAGACATTAAGGCCTAGTTAAACATTACCACACGGTTGCAGTTCCTTATTATGTGAACTGAATAGCAGCAGGAGGAATTAGCACAGTGGTTTTAAGTGGGCTCAGCTCTGAATGCAGTCCAGAATGGAGAAAAAAGAGAGAGAAAACGGTCCGGTTGATTCCAAGGCCTTGGGCTTTAATGTGGCTGGTGTGATACAAGTTATCCATTATTTCAGCTGGTATAGACAACATGATATAGATACCATGGGCAAGAGAAATTGAACTGGGAGTCATCACAAGGAATGCTATAACTCTGTTATATTTTGGTGTAATAGTGCATGGGATCCTGTCGGAAAAGTAGATTTTTAAATATATATATTTTTTTTATGTTAGGAAGAGATACGGGGTATCTGTGTTGCGTTAGTATGGTCTAATCTCCAACAGTAATCGGTTGAAACAGAACTGAATTTATGTTAACACTAGTAAATTTTGTGCTACACAACTGTGAAGCTGCTTTGTGACATTGTTAAAAAAAAAAAAAAAAACATTACATCGAATTGAATTGAATTATATTGCTAGTTCTTTCCTTTCAGAGCTCCTCTTCAGCACATCTTTGTGAGACACATCATTCAAGGGAGTTAATAGACCCTAACTTAAGGAGGTTCTTGATAATACCTTTGGCGTAAATGAGATAGTAGCTCTATTTATGCTACAGTGTCAGGAGCAAGCTATCATAAGACCTTCTCGAGCCATTATGGGGCCCGAAGAAGGGATGATCTGGATTAGCGTACTGCTGACTCTGCACAAAGCCGAACTACTCATTCTCCATTCCTTTCATTCTCCACTCCTCTGTGTGTTGTCTTGGAGTATTGCCCGAACCTGAATAAGAAAGCAAGATATCCGTAAAGAAAGCTTTCTTCTCAGATAAGGTACCGGGTGGACCATTTTTGTAATATTTTTTAAGGTGGCTTGATTGTCAAGTCAACAGACTTGAAAGATGGTTGTCACGTAATGTTTTTGCACCTATTTAACATTACATTAGATTACTTTAGCGTCATATCCAGAGTGACTTATATTTATCTCATATATACAATTGAACAGCTGAGAATTAAGGGCCTTGCTCAAGGGCCCTCAAGTGCTAGCTTGGCAATGCTTGGATATGAACTCCCGACCTTCCGATCAGTATTCCAACGTCTTAACCCCATAAGCTACCCCTCCACTTTAAAATGTAAGTAATGTCATTCATAGCTATGTACAGCTACTTACGTTTTATAAACACTTTACCTGCATACAATGCCATTGTCTTTGTTTGTTTGTTTTTTTGTTTTTTTTTACCTTATCCATTATATTAATTCTTGTCCTGATACCTGGTGTACTGTATGTGGGAAATATCAGTCAAGCTACTGAAACTGACACCACATATTTTTTTGCCCTTAAACATCATGCTGCTGTTGCTGAGCGTCTCGTTCTTCTTCTTCTCATCCTTCCTTCTTCTTCTTCTTCTTCTTCTTCTTCAGAAAACACATGTGCTGTTTGAAACCCGAGCCTCTGAATCTTGCACAGTCCATACAGCCAATTAAAATTAGATCAAAGGAGGAGTGCCACAAAATATTTCATCAAAGATCTCACATGAAAATGGCCACTTCCTCCCTGATCGCTGTTTGGACAGGTGAGAAAACTGCTAGCTAGGCATCAATCCTGGGATTGCTGGTACCTCAGAAAAGCTCGTGCTTCCAAGATAAACAGTCTCCATTGTGAGGTTAGGAAACCTAAAGTTGAAAATGGTGACAAGTCCTCCATCTGACCCTCACATCCGTAGTTGCCTTTGCCCTTCTTTGGGTTTTCGTTTGTTTTGCTTGTCGGGTTTCGCGTTGGCTTGTCTTTTTGTCGACTCTGTTGAAAACCCATGCTCGCGTGTTTCATTCGGCGAGTCAGTCTGGGTCTTTAGATACTGCCTTTCAAGTTGAAACAAATTCATTAGCAAGCTTTTTGGGGAGGGGATAGATGATACAAATTTTTACATGACCTTTGGAGTTAAAAACATCTTTATGGACTATTAACTTGTCACTCCGGAAGGTTCTGTTTTTGTTTGTGTTTTTTTTACAAGACTACTTTTTAAGCACTTTTAACTCTAGGACAGGGAGACTATGAGCTGATGTCTGGCATTCAGACTAGACTTTGTTGCATCAGTTAAATTAAGAGCTATTTTTGAGTGTTTTTGGAGATGAAGGTTCCCGAAATTTGGCCGATCCAGACAATTGGCCCAGGTTTCAAGAGTCAATTAGATCACTTCCCATGTGTCGATAATGAATCATCCATGCCTCCCTCAGTTTGCAGGGACAGGAAATGTTCAACCTTCAGAAGGATTTTACTGCCTTGCCTGGACTCAGAGCTCAGAGAGGGGCAAAATGAGTGGGGCCCTGTCTGGGAGTAACTGCTCTTTTTTCCTTTGTGAACAACCAAATCACATCCTGTAGGATTTAAACCTGTTATACAGTACCTTTAATTGACAGACAGACTGGAGTCAAGTCTAGACAGTTGAATAAAATCTCCCCCATGCACAGAATGATGACTGTTTTACTGTTTTGCCCCTTTTTCTCCTCAGGTCAGGAAGTGTCAAACACCACTGGCATGAGATCTACTCCTTTGTCGAGAGTTTGGCTGAAAAATTTATCAGGTACAACCAAATCTCTTTTAATGTTTTAAAGTTTTTGTCGATGCGGACTGAGGTGTTGGGATTTTACAGTCTGTGTAGTGTGTGTATATATAAAGAAAAATGATAGCGGTATTCGTTATAAATACTAACGCTTCTCTTTTGCGTCATAGCCCCTTGCTTCGAATGTCCTTCATCGTGTTTTCATCTAGAGGAAACACAATAATGAAGCTGACTGAAAACAGGTATGGAAGGTCTGATTCAGTAACAGTGAATTTGTGGCAACAGATTTGTGGTATTGGTGCAGTAGAGGAGCAGCATAAAACCCTTTTCCCATAAAAAAAATCTGTTAATGTATCCGGTAAAAAAACCAAGCAAACAAGCAAATATTCATTCTCACTCAGTCTTCCGTAACCAAATTCCCTCTGTTATGTTATATGTGTGTGTGTGTGTGTATGTCCCGCTTTTTTTTCCAATTATTTTATTTATTTATTTATTCATCTTCTTCCGCTCAATCCTGGTCAGGGTCGCGGGGGAAGCTGGCACCAATCCCAGCGGACATTGGGTGAGAGGTGGGATACGCCCTGGGCAGGTCACCAGTCTACCGCAGGGCAACACACAGAGACAGACAACCATTCACATTCACACTCACACTCACATTCACATTCACACCTACGGCCAATTTTGAGTAGCCAATTAGCCTAATCCCCCTACGCTAAAAACCTCAACAAGAGGAGCCTATAGCGAGTCTCCAGCGCTCCTCTTGGCAAAGAAAATGTCTTTGGTACAACAAAGCATTCAGACCAAATTGCCGGACAGGACAGGTTTAAAAAAAAAAAAAGTCTTCTGTAACAGTAAAGTAACATGTGTTGTGTATTCTCACCTGACTGTATTTAATGGAACGCTACAGCATGCGAACCTCCACAAGACGTGTAAAACATGCGAGCCCGGATAAGAACTATAATTCGTTCCAATTTCCAGCCACATCCGCAGAGGTTTTCCTTCTTTGTTGTTTTAAATTTGCCCCAGGTTGCTTTCCAGTGAGGCAGTATGAGTATTTCGATTCAGAATATTCCCGGAGTGATAAATATAGATTTAATAATAATATAATTGACTGTATTGCTAAAAGGACCTAAAGTATGTTGTTCGATGGAATGCTAGACCAAAGAGCCAAGCACATGAACAGGTCAGATAAGTGTTACTGTCAGCATGGAGCACTCGAGTCCAGTCAGGGCATTCAGCCTGTTAAGCTGATTACGTAACGAACATTAACAGGAAAAAAAGAAATCATAAATGAACTAAAAAGAAGAAGAGTCTATTTTTCTGAAACCTGCATTTATTGCTAATAGACAACACGCACTATCCAATGAGGAGCGTGAGTGGAGCAGATTCAAATCTGTGCATGTGGTGCAGATTCTGACGCAATCAGGAAATCACATGGACGCACATGTACAGTTAACGCCGGCCCTGTCCAACCACACGTAGGTTATGTCCTTTAGATCTGTGGGAACCACTGCCAGCAATATCATATCCGGTCTAAATGTGTTCATCCGAAAGCTCTGATTCTTACTGGAGCCATGGCAAAAGATTACCTCTATTGATACTAGGTCGGCAAGGGATTAGATGAATGTCTCAACTTTACTATTTTGCTCCCATCCCCATGCAACACCAGTATAACAGCGGTAAATAAATAGTTTTCAGTGAACAGGGTATAAGGAGTTCCATGGCGTTCCTCGGTTTTTTTAAGTACTGCAAGACTACATATCCATTAACTTATCCATCAATAAACAGGTTGTGATAGTTTAAAATACTGTCCCTAAAGAGTACTACTCATAGGCTGGTTAATTCAGCTGCAGATGATACAAATTATGCAAGTCATAAAAGGCTAACTTTTGAAGAACTTTTGGAAAGAGCCCAAATCATAGCTAGCTATAAATCAGAGGGATGTAGGTCTGTGTCTACGTTTAAGTGTTCGTTTTTCAGGTATTTATCTATACTTATGCGCAATGTAAGTAGTGTGTCATGTATTCATTCCATGTGTGCTCAATGGACACAGTGTGTGTAATTTCTGGTATTTGAATAAAATTGATTACAACCTCTAAAGAAAAAAAAAAACCTTTACAACCTTTAAGTGTTTTTACAAATTTTATTATAAAGTGGAGGTAATTACTGATCATAAGATATATTTCATTCTTATTAAATATATCTAATTATCTATATTATCTTTAGATTCGATGGTAAATTATAGATTATAAGATCAGGTAGGATTTAAGATCACAGTGAATGAATGGTGCAACAGTGAGATGAAATGTTCTCTTGTTTGTGGCTCTTTTTTTTCTCCAAGGGAGCTAATAACTAAAGGCCTGAATGTCCTAAGAAGGGAAATCCCAGGAGGAGATACATTCATGCACCTTGGACTGCAAAAGGTTACTTGTCAATTCTGTTAATTCTCCGTAATGCAGGTATGGTTGATCCTCTCATCTACGGACACCGCATTAACGGATATCGGATGCAACGGACAAAATTCACTGACATGAATACATAATCTATTAGCCAGAATGTCCGGTACAAAAGTTTAAAAATCCCAGGTGTTGCGAACTGAGTCCTGTAGTTGTGTGCTACTAGTTGCTTACAAGCGTCGGTTGAGCTGTGGTCGTTGCGAAGCTATACTTCGGAGTTTTCAGAGATTATTTGATGTTTTTCACCTCAGTGTTTTCTCAATGTCCTTACCTATTTTTGTTGGTCGTTACACTGCATGTCATGTGTACAGTACTTGGGGAGCACTTTTATGGACCTTAGTGGTGTTTTTCCTTGGATTTCCATTATTTTAACCCCCCCACACTAAACCACTTCACATCATCAAACTATTCAAGTCAAAGGACAACCCCTCCCCCCAATTAGTCTGTTAATGCGAGGATCAACTGTACCGGTATACAGTTTACACCCCAGCATTGCTGTAATCCCTCTTCACATTTGATTTATTTTCTATAACAGCAGCCCTGACATCAGCTCTGGCCATAATATTGAATTAAAAACAACTAATTAACTAACCAGCATAGATATGGTGAAGCTTTCTGCAAGGAGGTGTTTATTTAACACTTCTGGAAGGAGTCTCCAATTCCAGCACTTTGAAACTGTCTTTAAGCAGTAAGTTTTCTGCAACAGCAAAAAAAAAACAAAAGAAAGAGTCAGAGAGAGAGAAGAAGAAGAAGAAGAAGAGGAAGAAGAAGGCTGGTGCCTGAACAACTCCTTGTAGCTGCTGTAACATAAATGATAACAGGAACCAACTTGTTTAAATGCTATAAGTGGGTAAAAGTTTTCTGTTATTTAATGAAAAATCTGCAGTCATTAGCAAATGGCTGTGGTATAAGAGGAAGTATAGCCTACAGGGCATGCTGTTATAGAAAATGTATTCATTTTGAGGCAGTAACAATGACTATACTTGTGCTGGGGCACATCACATCACTCTGCTGTTGATTATTCTCCTATAAGAACATGCCCCATTGTGTTTTTCTTTCTTACTAGCTATGTTTTTAGTGTAATTTGTGTGTGTGTGTGTGTGTGTGTGTGTGTGTGTGTGTGTGTGTGTGTGTGTGTGTGTGTGTGTGTGTGTGT
>JAQLOM010000006.1:2129751-2140238 GCA_030068315.1 Chrysichthys thysi
AAAAAAATGACCAAATCGTGGCTCGTATCTCAAAAAACTCGTATGTCAAGTCGCTCGTATCTCAAGGTACCACTGTAGTAGAAACCAGTTGCTTCAAATCTCTAGGGCATTTAATCCAAATTAAGAGTTTGAAATGTTTAACTTCATGTTTTAGAAACAGGTTACGATTATCACACATTCAAACCTTCTCCCAAATCATGCTAAAATGTTCAAATAAGCACATTCTTCTTCTTCATCCTAGCGTTAGTCCCGCGCCGTGCAAGGTCTTCACAAGCTACCTTGACATTGTATCATCTGATGCGACCATGGAATACTCCAACCCACGTGTCGCTCCGTCTGTCGTTGGCACACTCACACACCTATGGGCAATTTAGGGTAGCCAATCCACCTAATGTGCATGTCTTTTGGACTGTGGGAGGAAACCGGAGCACCCGGAGGAAACCTACGCGAACACGGCGAGAACATCCAAACTCCACACAGAAAGGCACCCATGTCGAACCTGGGGCTCGAGTTCAAATAAGCACATTAACCTTGTAAAATTTGCTACTCGGAACAGCTTGCTAGGTAGCCTGCATTCATTTCAGTGTTCTCTGCAATATATGCCGCGGGAGCATGGTAAAGAAGCCTGGAGCAGTACAAACTTACATTTGGCATTGGCAATGTTAAGTAAGTAATTTTTAAGGAAGTCTCAAATATCCAATGCTCTCTTGCAGCCTTTTCGGCCATCTTGAATCTGTTCTAAGTTCAGTAAGGTGGCGGTAGCCAGCTGAGAGCGATCCGTGATAAAACCATCTGGATGTTTTAAGGAAAATTTTTCACTGGCAGCACATTGCATTGGAAAGTAGAACACAGTCTGGCAATGAGGCAGTACCATATTATGTCCACGAAAGTTACAGATATTTCATCCAAGTGGTGAAAGTATCTTATTTTTAAAATATTTATTGCGATGCTAAACACTCCTAAAGGTTACTTTACAATACATGTGTAGTTATATGGTCTGTAAGATGTACGTGATGTTCTGTGAGCTATTTATTAGCTGAAGCAGGTGTTCTGTATATCAGCTTTTTGTGCATGCTGACGTTTTGACATTTTGTAAGGCTTTTACGTGTGTAATTTTTACAGCTTTAACATTTTCTAATCTCTATTCCTTGTTAATATTGTCTTGTAGCATGTAGTATTTTACAGCGGTAGTATAATTTTTCTTGCTGTACTTTCTTCCCTCTGTAGTAAGTTGTTTCAACTGCCTTTCTTTTTGTTACTTGATCAGACGGTCTGAAGAGAGCCGGGTCAGCATGGCGTCAAGCAGTGAAGAGGAGAGGAGCCTGCGTGAGTGTGAGCTCTATGTGCAGAAGCACAACATTCAGCAGCTGCTGAAAGACTGCATCGTGCAGCTGTGTACAGCACGGCCTGAGCGGCCCATGGCTTTCCTCCGAGAGTACTTTGAGAGACTTGAAAAGGTTTGTCTGCTGGCGTTTTTTCCCATTTTACATTTACAGCATTGGGCAGACAACCAGGCAAACACCCCCCCCCCCGCCCCCCCCCCCAAAAAAAAACCAGACAGACAAACGTAGGCAAAATGTTCACACAAACAAGGACAGACTGGAACCTACTCGCTCTGAAATACAGATTTGTAAAATGGACTAGTCTGTTATGTGATATGAATGACTAGACGAGTAATTAATGTTCCCTTGGAAGTGATGTTTCACATGCAAACAAATTCAAAACGTGTTTACAGACAACAAATAATACAATTCAGTAAAATAAAGTTAAATGTGTGCATACAAGAGGCCTATAAAATCTTATAAATGCTTATAAAATTAATCCTAAGAATGAAAGCACAAACAATCGTTAGTCAGTTTTAAGATTATTGCCTGTGATGGAGATTCTGTGGCCAGAGATTTATTTATATATTTAGTTAGTTATTTTTAATGGACAAGCCGATTTAAATAAAGAAATTTATTTAACTTTTAAACAACAATTAAAACTGTCCCTAAAGACAGTTTCCATGACGAACAGCTCTGCATAATTGACTTGAAAGGGAATGGTGGCTTTATTTTATTGACCTGAACATTCTGGGATTTTTTTTTTCTTTTCTTTTTTTTTCTTCTTTTTTCTTTTTATTATTTATTTATTTATTTATTTATATTCACTACATACAAGCTAATTAACAGTGCTTCCACCCCAGTTTCTTTTCCACATGTATTCACACATGGCTACTGGACAATTGTGTGCTTAATTTCTAGCCTTTTTCTGTTGTACTGTTTTTGTGGTAATTTGTGCATTATAATAATAATAATAATATTATTATTATTATTATTATTATTATTATTATTATTATTATTATTATTATTGTCATTTTCCTGCAGGATGTTTGATGCATGAAGTGGGTGGGTGGATCATGGGCATGCCTTTTGTTAGCTTCGTCGGAGCATGTAAAGTTCATTAAAAGCTACTTTAGTTCTAGATGCACTTTCACAGTTCTAGGACTGAGTGCCTATTACTACCGTTCTACTATAATGAACTTTAAATGTACATGCAACAGTTTGGACCGAAGTATCAGTGCACAATACTGAGCAGGTATTAGCAACAAGCTAATCAGCAGACAATAGCGGGTATCATTAGCAACAAGCTAGCCAGCTAATGATAGTGATAACTCTAATGTTGATTACCTTTTTAAAAGCATGATTAGTATGGCCAGTGTTTTACGAACATGTTTTTTTGTATATTCACTTATTTGAAGCCAATACTGCTGTAAAATGCAATTCTTTGCCACATAAAACAACGACTGTGTTTTGTCTTAACAGAATGAATGGTAATAAGATAATTTCAGTATAGTAATAAAATATAGTATTTTGCGTCGAATGATTCTCTGTGGTATTCCAAGCTTGACGCTGAATTCCAGACGTTTTGACGACAGCTATTACATTACCTACCATTTTAATATGTCTACTGGTTTCACCTTCTAAGCATCCTTTTTGTGTGCTTTACTTAGCTTTTACCACACCTGTATAAATAAACATCCTATATACAGATGAATAGTCATTACTGAATGTTTGATGGTTCTCACTATGTGATCTTTGCAGGAGGAGGCTAAGCAGTTAATTAACCAACAGAAGGCGAGCTCACGTTCAGACTCGCGTGAGGATGAGGTTTCTCCTCCCATGAATCCAGTGGTGAAGGGCCGTAGGAGAAGAGGGGCCATCAGTGCTGAGGTTTATACTGAGGAGGACGCTGCCTCTTATGTGAGAAAGGTCAGCAGCCCTAATGACCATTACAGGCACCCCCGAACACTACTTGCCTCTAAAGCAACCTTAACCCTTTCGGTGCGGGAGGCGACTAAAGTCAACACGTAGGGGTTTGGTGCTACGGCCATGCATACATGTCGACAAAATTAAATAGTTCAATTGTACTCACTAGGGGCAACACTCGAGGTAATTTTTAGCAATATACTGTTACTATTGTGTGTCAGAGTACCATCTGGAGCACGTTGTGGACAAGCTATATTACGATATGCAGTACAAATGCTGCGGAAAGGAAAGTCTAGCAAGGAGGAGGTTCTGAAATTAGTGCTGGATGATATATCTGACCTGTCTGACAATGAGTTTGATGATGCAGAGATGGATAGCGAGAGTGAAACCGAAACTGTAAGGGCTTCTAGCAATCTTGAAACTGACACTGCAGGGCCGTCTACAAGGGGAGAAACTCATCAAGCTTCCACTCGTTCTGTAAAGATAACACCACCTGAACAGTTTCTACTGGTGCAAAATCAGTACGCACCATGTACGCACAAAATATTCAGCACTAGGGGCAAAGTACAAAATTTTTTTCCAGCACCGAAAGGGTTAAAAAAAGGTGCCAAGAGGTCTCATCTTCCCATTTTTCACTGCTCAATTTCTGCTTTTAAAGGTTATTCCTAAAGACTACAAAACCATGGCAGCCTTAGCCAAAGCTATTGAAAAGAATGTGCTCTTCTCACACTTGGATGACAATGAAAGAAGGTAGGGGTTTATTTATATAATTATCAGTAATTTTTAGTAGCAGCATGTAGAATTTCAGGCTATAACCCATTAACTGTTTGGTTTTTTTTTTTTTGTTTGCCCCCCCACAGTGATATATTTGATGCCATGTTCCCAGTCACTTACATTGCTGGAGAGACTGTTATTCAGCAGGGTTTGACATTTACAGGATTGAATAAAATTTACTAAAAATATATACGTGTAATTTGTTTTTGTGTTTGATCCTGAATGAATTTTTTTTCCATAGGTGATGAAGGTGACAACTTCTACGTAATCGACCAGGGCGAAATGGATGTAAGCATCTCTTCGGGTCATGTGTCCTAAATATTATTGAACTTTGTAGTGTTGCATATGCAGAGTGGGCATACTGCTGTAGGAATATAAACAACAATGGCCTGCAAAGTAGTGTTCTAGTTGCCAACGTTGATGATTTTCCAATAACAGCATGTGCCAAATTGTATCGAATGAACTGATATAAGGTTAGACATGACTGTTGTGCTACAAACAGTTCATTTGGAGTGATGTCTGATATATGTAGTTAAATGTTCTTTCGGTTTGGGTTGCGGATTGGAATAGGTGTATGTGAACAACGAGTGGGCAACCAGCATCGGCGAAGGTGGCAGTTTCGGCGAGTTGGCACTGATCTATGGTACTCCGCGTGCAGCTACGGTCCGAGCTAAGACCAACGTCAAACTGTGGGGCATCGACAGAGACAGCTACAGGAGAATATTGATGGTAATGAAATGCAGGCGATAATTGATGGGCTGTATTTCAATTCAGTGCTGATTTTGTTCATGGCAAATGAACACCCATGTGTATGTTTAGGGAAGCACCCTGAGAAAGAGGAAGATGTACGAAGAGTTCCTTAGTAAAGTCTCTATTCTCGGTAAGTGTTGTTAGTTGTTTGGTTTAAAACTGCAGTTATGTTTTTGAAATACTTTTGTGTTCTTGTCTGTGTTCGAAACAATGGAGTGTGTAAAGATTTAAGATGATCATTGTTTTTGTTAATGCCCATCTTTCACTCTGGAATATTTCCTGATCAAAACTTACAGTGCTTCTAGGTTCTGGTTTTACTTGACAGAACGTAGAACTTGTCGAGTATTACCCTCAGTCTCTTCTTTGGTTAACATGTTTGATGGCTGTGGGTTCCCAGAGTCACTGGATAAATGGGAGCGTCTAACGGTGGCTGACGCTCTGGAGCCGGTGCAATTTGAGGACAGCCAGAAGATTGTAGTTCAGGGAGAACCAGGAGATGAGTTCTTCATCATACTGGAGGTGCCTGGATGTTTCCTTCTTAAATTTGCTGTACAGTGAATTCTTCCACCTCTGTTTGTATGTTACATTTCTAAAGCTTGTGTACATTTTGCCAGGGATGTGCAGCTGTCCTGCAGAGACGATCTGAAAATGAGGAGTTTGTCGAAGTGGGTCGCTTGGGACCTTCAGACTACTTTGGTGAGTACTTTTTATAGTCGCTGCGAAATAAATTACAGTATCTCTTGGGAGGTATTACGTTTCTCTGTAATTATAGCTTGAGAACTTGGGATCGTAAGGCTCCACTGTTTAAAGGTGTTATGGTTTCTCAGAAATCGCAGATCATTATGATTTATTAAATTACAGTTTTGCCAAAGCTCCCTACTTGTGATGATAGTTATCAGAGTCAGACGTTTACCAACACTGGGAATCTGTAATCATCTCCTTGTGGCAGTCTAAGAAATGCCTTGTTCAAAGATGCACCATATACGGTGGACCATATGTAAATCCTGACTTTTTTTTTTCTTTTCATTTTATTCAAATTATATTATGCTGTAGCCTCCCTGATAATCTATTTGATACTAAATGTAATAACGTGCTCACTGACTCCCTCCTCTGTGTGGATTCTAGGTGAGATTGCATTGTTAATGAATCGACCACGTGCAGCCACTGTAGTGGCCCGAGGGCCTCTGAAGTGCGTCAAGCTGGACCGGCCACGTTTCGAACGAGTGCTTGGTCCCTGCTCAGACATCCTTAAACGCAACATCCAGCAGTACAACAGCTTTGTGTCACTGTCTGTCTGAGCACGCACAAAGCTCTTTAATCACAGGGTTCCTCTCATGCAGTTGGCTTTTATTTCCATTCTACTCCTCTTTTATTGCTCACCAGTATAAGCGTACTTCATCTGCACTTGAACATTGCACTTGCTAAAAACAGGGGGAAAAAAAGGCATCTGTTCTTTCTCAGCATTGACAAACCAGTGAGCAGACAATCAAACTTACTGAAGATAAATCCAACAGCCTTTCCTAGGCATCATTTTTACATGTAACTATTTAAGACAAATGGAGAGGAGAGATTATATTTTTAAAAAGTCTATTCAAAAGACATTTTCTTTTCAGTTTGCTTTGCTGTAGTTCAAGTAGTTTTCTAAAAATAGTTTTGTAAGATACTAACTGAATTAGCAGGTATTGTAAAAATACATAGTGAGAAATTTCCCCTATCACATTCATACACAGAAACTGTAAGCATGCTTTGCGTGCCTTTTCCCCACTGAAGTATCTGTTTCTTGAAGTTATGCACATCAGTAAGATGTTCTTTTGTATGTAGCATTTCCTGACGTGAAGGAATTTTATATTCACCATCCACTGTAATAGGAAGACCTGTACACCTGCTCATTTATATCTATCTACTCAGTCAAGTCAGCAGCACAATGTATACATCATACAGGTGAAGAGCTTCGGGTAATGTTCAGATCAAACAATTGAATGAAAAGTGTGATCTCTTTTTTTTTTTTTTTTTTTCCCCCCCATGACATGGTTGTTGGTGCCTGAGGAGTATTCCAGAAACGGTGATTTTCACACACAACAGTCTCTAGAATTTACGCAGAATTTTGTTAAATATAAATAAAAGTATAAGTGAAAGTTTTCTGTGGGTGTAAACACCATATTGATGAGCAAGCTTCAAGAAAAATGGCCAGATTGACCGATTACTGATAGGTGAACGAATGAGCAGGTGTGCACGTGTTCATAATAAAGTGAACACCATTTTACTTGTTACATACTTGCACGTTACAGACTTTCTACCCATTATCTAGCTATAAATGATCTCTCTCTTTCAATTTTTCTTTAAATGAAAGTTTCACCAGGATTCAAAGCCAGTGCCAAAATGCAGGTCACAACAAGAAGTCTTAATTAAAATATTATAGTCCTAATACCAGCCAAGTCTATTTCCATTTATCGCATTACCAATTAAGCAAAATAGTAAGATAAAAAGACTGTAAAACTCCAGTATTAGCGATGCCATTTTCAGTAAGTTGTTCCATGCTGTTGGGGTTTGGTTTTTTTTTCTTTTTTTTTCTTTTTCTTTTTTCTTTTTTTCAAGTTTACTTTCGGAGCTTTGTGCCATATTAATTTACATATGCTTGCTTTTTTTCAGAACGTCATAAAACAGCACATTGTTTTGTGAAAAATAATTGTTCTTGTGTTTTTATTCTTTGTAATGTAGAGATAAAAAATAGCACAATTTCAACACACAAAGGCTGGAAAATTGTACGATGGTGAGTCAAATGAACACCTTAGAATTGCAATGCAAATTAGAATTGAGGCATTTAAATTAATTAAATGAAATTTATCATTGGAATATTGAACTCAAGAGAGATTATGGAGAAACATTCATATACTTTTTTTGACCTCTATTTCAAGAACCAAAAAAAAACCAACCTAACAGGTCAAGGGGTTCATTTGACTTGTATTTACAGGATGCAAGTGTAGAAATGGAAAGTTCAGCTATAGAGAATGCCCAGTGCCCTCTGTCATCACTGTTACCTTTTTTTTTTTTTTTTTTTTTTTAAGTTCTTCATATTGTATATTTATTAAACGGTATTTTAATGCCCTAAGGCACTCAGAGTTTCTTCCTCGCAGTCTATATGATCATCTATCTTTCTGTGTATGAAAGCATATATTAATCTAGCTTTGCTTGGCTTTTGTTTCTAAAGACTCTGTACTCTTGTTAGCCCAAACCTTGAGCTGGTATCGTGATACCTGCGGTCATTAGAACTGCAGGTAGCAGAAACAGTGGACCATATATTCTTCTTCTTCTTCTTCTTCTTCTTCTTTATTTCTTTTTTAAATTTGATTTCATGTGTGCTTTGATTTCCAAGCGTGTCATCAACAAAATGATTTTTTGGTATAGTTATCATAATGGCCGTTTAAGCAATAAAGGGTTGCTGAGACATGTTTGTATTCATTTTTTTCTTTGTTGTTCAAGCTTTAAATCATACATAAATTATCCAGGGTTTAATCCCGGGTAGGGCAAACAGCTGTATCGTTACCATTGAGTCATATTGTATTCCAACCACAAGGGGGCAGTTATTGGTTTGGTTGTTAATTATTACCTTAATGTTTGTTAAATGAGAAAACCAGTGAAGTGTTTCATATCCACGACGGACGCTGGTTTAAAGTGCGGAAACCAAGTTTTGGCTAAGTTTTAAAGTGGAAAGTGAACTCGGAGAAAACTGGCCCCAGTGAAAACGCACTGAATTGCCGGGGACTATTTTGACAATGTGTCGAATAGGACAGCTTGCTAATATGTCGAAATACCATGTAAGCAATCCAAAAAGGACAGGAAAACCTTGGCTAACCACATGTTTCTGTATCTTACAAAGAAGTAGTGTCGTTTTTCTTAAGAAGGAAACACAGACCAGACTTTTTCATTGACAGGTTTTCATTGTGTTCACATTTTACGGTCCTAAAAAGGCAAACTGCTCACTAAATTCAAGTGGGATATCAAAACTAGGGATTAAGAACGAATTCAACTGGTTTCTACAGTTTATTTTTATTTTCCTTAATAGTTTCATGAACAGTCAAAAACACTTGCTTTCTTTAAACAAAATTGTTTTTACAGATTTTTCTTTTTTTAAGAGGCATTTTTAGTTGTCAGTAGGAACATGCAGACCAGCTCTAATGCCAGACATGCTGCAACCTGTTCCAAAATCTACTTTATACCTTCTACCATTGACATTTATGTTGCAACTGCATACCACAATTTGGAACAAAGTTTTGGCAAAAGGAAGAGTTGCCTGTAAATAGTTCAGGTGATTTTTTTTTATTTTATTTTTTTTTTCTGGCAGCTTTGAGATTCCACTTGAAAGCCTACAAACTGTGAAGCAAAGAGACAGCCAAGGATTATATGCTTGCTCACTGTCTGGACTGAAAGCCACAAATCCAATCTGTTTTAGACAGTTTAATGGCATATACTTTTCTCTGAAGAAATCAGCCTCTTCACTGCTCTCTGTCCTGTCTTTCTCTGTCTCCCTAATGAGTATTTGTTTAAAATGTTGTAAAAAAAAAAAAGGCAGATAATCAGTGGAATGTTTGAAAGCTGCACACAAGCATGTGTTTGCCTGAAAAGAACACCGCAAATGCCACAGCCGCTTCTCAGGAACATGACGTCGTCTGTCAATTTTAGGATTCTGAAAACAACTTCCCCCACAGTGAAGTATCCATCTTGCAGCAATTTGGTACAATTTGTGCACATCTACAAATAGTGCTTGTTCACATTTTCCCCCATAGGCTGGACTTTCATGAAATGAGATATAAAAGGCCAGAATTATGAGGTACATCCATGAATCAGTAATCCAGTGTTTTTTGTTTTTTTGTTGGTTTTTATTATTTTTTTTTTGTTTATAATCCCTTGGCTTGATCCCTCTGTTCTTTATCACCCATGTCGGCATTCGTCACTCGTCTTTCCCCTGGCCGCTCTGTTTGTAACTAAGGGAGGCCTCCACAACAGAGTCTATGAACACTTCCTTTACATTTTCCTTTATTATTTTACTTCTGTCAGCACCAGTCACCTGCTTTTTTTGTGGTTTCTCTCTGTAGCTGCACTGGAGAACTCTGTGAAGTCTGTGATCACCACTTTGGCTTCCCCAAGCTTCTTTACACATCTACTGACAGACCTGACCACACGGTCCAGTCTCCGATCGAGAGCCTTCAGGTGGAGTTCAGTCAAAATGGGTCTAAGTGGATCTCGAGCCAAAGACTCTCTCATCACATCACTGAGACGATACTCTGGTTGCATCAACAGCTGCAGCTTCAGCAATGTAGAGTGCTTGATCCTGCAGGAGGATGAGTACCACAAGTATAATCAGATAATCAGACAATCACTGAAATGTTTTCATTTGCTGCTAGTCTTTATTAATTTTCTTTGTGGAAGAACTACATTTTTGTTCATGTCTGGACATGACACTGGACACAAAAAATGAACACATTAATAAAAAGCAGAACAATCCTAGTGGGGGTAGTACGGTGGCTGAGTGGTTAGCACTGTCGCCTCACAGTGAGAAGGTCCTGGGTTCGAGCCCCGGGTTCAGCGCAGGTGCCTTTCTGTGGAGTTTGCATGTTCTCCCCGTGTTCGTGTGGGTTTTCTCCCACAGTCCAAAGACATGCACAGAGGGGATTAGGCTAATTGGCTACTCTAAATTGGCCCTAGGTGTGAATGTGA
>JAQLOM010000006.1:2186109-2206853 GCA_030068315.1 Chrysichthys thysi
GCCCGCCCAAAAAAAAAAAAAAAAAAAAAAAAAAAAAAAAAAAAAACATGCAGAACTCATCTCCCGGTGGGTGCAGTAGTTTGCCCCCTACGTGATTTTATTTGATTAAAAATTATTGTTCAGGAAAGTATCGGTGTAGTACAACAAAAAACTTGTGATTGCACAACATGAATATTGAATGGAAGAAAAAATTGGTGTGCAAGTATTCATTTATTTTGGGTTTTCTGAAATCAGTACAGGGCCAATAATATGCACAAACCCTTTTAGATTATTAATTCAGTGGTGCCGAAATATCCAAAGTCTCTTAACTTGCCAAGGCCTATGAACGTCCTGTTACTGATCATATTGCAGTCTCCACGCCACAGTGTCTCACACACTTTCTAACTTATGGAAGTGACTGTGAAAGGACTGTATTGAAAATGTATTAAGCTTTTATGAGGGAGCAATGTTTTATGCAACCGCTTAAATATTGAAATGCTGCTCTTAGAAGATCTTCATTCAGCTGTTTTACTTTGTGTTTTATATCTGTGATTTTGTTTTTGTTAAAAAAATTTCTTTTATTTAACAGCTGAACATTCTGCCTTTGCATAAAATGCCTTAAATAAATTTAATGAAATTGTTGTAAATGGCACTTTTTTTCAGGTCAAGTAAAGGAAAAAATATTATGGAATGACTCGATGTGTAAAAAGTTATGGACGCACTGTATAATTTGCATTTCTAAACAAGTACATGCACAGGTCTAAATATGTAAACTAGTGCTTGCAGAGCTTAAGAAGCTGTTGGACCTGGCTGATTTACAGGAAACAGGGCAAGAGAGCTGTCAGTTGAAATAATGGGAAGAATTATAAAAACTCATTCAAGAAGGTAATACAACACAAGTGTGGCAAAAGATGTTGGTTGTTCCTAGTCAGCTGTGTCTAAAGTTTGGAGAAAGTACAAACAAAATGGGAAGGTTGTAAAAGGGAAATGTATAGGTAGATAAAAGAAATGAAAAACTGATGAGCAGAACCAGGAGTTAGTGTTTATGACCGAACTGTGAGAAAAATCGAGTGAAGGAAATGGGATTTGCATACAGAAAGGCCACACGTAAACTATCATTGACACCTAAACAGAGGAAAACAAGGTTACAGTGGGCTAAAGAGAAGCCGTCATGGACTGATGATTGGATGAAAGTGATGTTCAGCGATGAATCACAAATCTGCTCTGGCCAAGGAGATGATGTTGGAACTTTTGTTTGGTGCCAAGCAAATTTTCATAGTCACGGAAGATATGGGGTTGCATGTCATGTAAAAGACCAAGGGAGATGACCGTCATTATTTCTACAGTAAATGCACAGGGGTACATTGAAATTTTAGACTCTTCCCTTTCCATCATTCAAAAGTAGGTTTGGTGATGAAGTCATTTTTCAGGATGATGGTGCATCTTGCCACAGAGCAAAGTGCGCTAAAACTTTTCTTCAGGAAAGGCACATCAACTCAATGACATGACCAGAAAACAGGCTGGATCTCAATACAATTGAAAACTTATGGTCCCAAGACAAGGCTCCATCGTCCTGCAAGACTGATCGGTCAACTGCGATAGAAAAAAAGTTGGAACCTGATTGAGGAATGTTGGTTTATCTTTAGTAAAGTAAAGGGCGGCACGGTGGTGTGATGGTTAGCACTGTCGCCTCACAGCGAGATGGTCCTGGGTTCGGGCCTCGCGACCCTGAACAGGATTAAGCGGCAGATAACGATAACGACGATTAGTAAAGTAAATGCCTAAAAGAATTCAAGCTGTCATAAAAGCCAGGGGAGGTACAACAAAGTGATTTTTTTTTTTTTTTTTTTTTATGATTCCATATTTTTTTCCTTATGATTGAGTGATTTTCATAATTTTTTTCTCTACTCGATTTGAAAAAATGTGCCATTAATTACAACAGTTTCATTTAATGAAAGACATGATGAGACATGTTTCACAAACCCCAAATCTTCACATGTTGAAAAACAGTTTTATGTAAGTTTTTTTCTTTAATATTTTTTTCTACCAGCGTACTGATGCCGTATTTTCTTGCCAGGGGTTGGATGCTTCATAAAGTGTCATGATCAGGTCCCAGGAAATAATTTCCACAGCTCAAATACTCAAATGACAAATTGAGCGTGTCCTTTGTGTCTCTATGTAACATTTCCAAGTAAATAAAATTTAAAAAAGTAACAAAAAGGCTGTACATTTCACACAACTAGGTTTATGGTTATATTTTTAAAATGGCCCACAGTAATAAAAACATCAGTATTTGAAGAAGTAGCCAAAAGCCCTTAATTCCTTTTTTGCTAACAGTTTTTTTTCTCCATCACTATAGGAACTGAATAAGAAACAGACAATGAAGGACCTGGAGTGTGCAATGCTGCTGCGGCACCATGAGTCCACACAGGAGCTAGAGCTGCGTCAGCTAGGTCTGGTGCAGAGAACACGGGCAGAGCTGATTCGCACGCAGCACCAGAGTGAACTCACCAACCAGCTCGAATACAACAAGCGGCGTGAACAGGAGTTGCGCCAGAAACATGCCGTCGAAGTCCGCCAGCAGCCAAAGAGCCTCAGAGTGAGTGAGCGTGACAGCACAGAGAGCAATGCGGACGGTTCTGACAGATATGGGGAGGGGGTTGAGAATTCATGCAGTGGGCTAGTACAGGAAAGGGTGGAAGAAGCTTTTGTGGGAGACGAGAGGGAAGAGGATGGGAGCGTGTTCTATCAAGAGTGCACTCCATCTGTGGAAAAGGGTGTAAAAGTTGAGGAAACCGAGAAAAGAGGGAGGGAGGGTTTGGGTGCAGGGAAAGGTGATGAAGGAAGCCATTTGGAGCCTTTAGATGAGCATTGCAGGGAACAGCGCGCTGACGGAGAGACAGAAGAGGAGATTGTACTATTTGACCATGCCAAAGAAGAAAACGTAGGTGAGCAAAAGTGCCATGATTTGGGGGAAGAAAGTAAAGTATGGCAGTTGGCAGAGAGCATGGAGGACAAAGGTTTAGGGGACCAAAGATTAGTAGAAGGACTGCAGTGGGATAAGGAGGATGATGCAAGCAGTGAGACGGAAATAGAAACTGAGGAAGAGAGAGAAGAGGGTAGAGGCGTGGCTGATGGCTGTCCATCAGAGCGTATCCTTCCCTCTTCTCTTGAAGTCCCTCAGCGAGATGAGCTCTCAGAATTCTACTTCCCCGACACTCTAGAGGAACTGGAACCTCCTCCTATCTGCCCTCCTTCCAGCCCCACCATTTCTCAACCATCCATCCCTTCACTCTTTTCTCACACCATATGTCTTGTTCTCTCGCTCTCGGCAGCAGCCAAACCATCCTTCCCAACCCTCCTCTTCCTCTCTATCTTCCTTCTCTCCCTTCGCCGCTCTCCTCCACTTCCCTCCCTTGCATCCTTGGTTCTTTCAGCTGAGCTGGCCTTCCTGGCTCTTTTTTTCTCCTACCTATTTCTTCGCTCACTCTGGTCACTTTCTCTTTCCGCATTCTTCTCACTGGTGCTCTGGGCATCGGGTCTGTTCAGCATGAGCCTGGCAGTGAGTCTGGGCCTCTATTATGTTCCTTTGGCCCTGATCTCGGCTTTCTTCCTAAGCTCGCCCTCACTCTTCCTTTCCCTCTACTTGCTGTTGGTGCTGGTGGTGCGTCCAGCACGTGTCTTCCTCCAGAATGCACCCCGAAAGCTTGCTCGATACTGGGTGCGTCTACTCTTCCGTCTGCCAAAGCCTCTGTTCACGCTGTGCCAGTCGCTCACAGGAGGCATGGCTGAGCGCAGCCTCTTTGATATGTTCCCCAAAGCAGGGCGTAATTGTGGTGGTAGGCACTCCCGCATACCTGTACCTGCCCGGAGCTTGCCTACCGAGTTCCAGGCCAAGCATGAGTCTCGGGTTTACGTTTGGGTCAAGCGCTTTGCTCGGCGTCCTTTGGGTGTTTTAACAGATCTGGCTAATTCCCTAGTGCTTCGATTAGCCAACCGAATACTTAAAAAGCTTCCCCCGCATTACCTGAGCAGATTGAGGGCCATAGGGATTTTAAGGGAGGAGAAGCAGAGCAGGCTGCCCCGACTCTTACCGCGTGAAGTGAGGGAACAGATGCGCAGGATGAGGGAACGGAGAGAGAGAGAGAGACGAAGAAGGGAGATGATGCACAGAGAGGAGGGGAGGTGGGAGAGCGGGCTGAGGAGGACATCCTCAGGAAGGAATATAAGGGCGAAGATTGTGCCATGGAGGTAGATAGAAAATATAGTGATTGAATTACCAGGGAAGTGAACAAAGGAATTGCCAAAGTATTTGCTGTCCGTGTGAGTGACTGATCATTCATGCTGAGCATTCTTATGTAACCACCCCCCCCCATACATTTTTGCACACTCCAATTGAGCCTTATGCGTTTATGGGCTTTTAAGCATCCCATTACATCCTGTCTGTCCAGCTCCCATATTCACGATCCATCAATCAGTGAATATAAAGTATTAATCAAGATTGTGCTTTTTGTAAAAGTTTTACTGTCTTAATTTTTTTTTAATCATTGAATTATTTTTGTTCTTAATTACTAAGAAGTATGTCTTATGGTTATTATTTCATGACCATGTTTGTGCAATTTTTTTTTACCCCCTCCCCTCCCTACCCTTTTGTGTTGGTGTGCTTGTGAAGGATTTCCGAAAGTTAGCATTTCAGCTCACTTCAGAGAACGATGTTATAGGCCCAAGTCTGAAGGCATAGCTACAGTAGATTCCCACTGTAGCACCCACTGTGAAAACTGTACTGTTATTGAACATTTACACTATAGAGCACCTCCGTTCCCTTAACCCCCCAACACACACATACACACAAAACACTATGAATTTTGATAGTTAGTTACTTGCCTGTTGGGGGAGATCAGTGTTTCCATTATTATTGTGGTAATGATGGCCACTGCCTTGGAATTACAGTGAGAATATTCTAGGCCTTACTTTAAAACAAATCCCCATGTTCTTGTCATCTGGCCCTTCCCTTCTCAAGATATCCAGTTTACTAGTAAGGGGTTCAAGTGAGTTTTGAATGCAGCTAAGGAAATTGCAGTTGCATGTTTGCTTTAAAACATAACGATGCTGTTAAAAAGTCTGAACCATTAGCCTGTTTTGAAGCCTAATCCACAAAGATCTGAGAGAAGTGATCCATGTCTCTAAGCCTACATGTATATCTGTGTGGGGAGAAAAATTCTTTCTGGTTGATTTGAGTACAGTGCCAAGAAGTGAAGACAATGATCTTAATTTTAGTGTTATTGTGCTTTGTGGTAATAAATCTAATGATGTACCATGTATTGTAACGGACTGGTGTCCCAGCCAGGGTGTATTCCCACCTTGCACCCACGATAGGCTCCAGATTCACTGCAGCCCTGACCAGGATAAACGGTTACCGAAGATGAGAATGAATGATTTACCATGTAAACATTTTAGTTGTATACTTTTATATGAAGACAAGACATTTACTGTTGAACAGCAGATGTTCTACATTATTTCAGAATTTGTTTAGCTGCTTTTGTAGTTCTAAGGCTACTTTCCTAAGGCTAAGCCATTATGGCAGCTCTGTGGGGGGTGTGCCGACGATGCAAAATCATACCAAAGATCTGTAAAAGCCATAAAGTCCATGAAAGGAAAGCTTTATTACTGGATAAAGGTATCTTGCACTGTTCTAATCTTAAATGGTCTCAATATAGATTCAAACTTGAAAGAAAGCATTTTATTTATTAAAAAAGATCGAATGACCCAAAATATAGTAAAAGAGTAGATACAAATCAAGGATGTTGATTTGTCTTTTTGTTTTGTTTAACCAAATTTTAACTCATACGAGCTACACAGAAGCAAATTTGACCAAATGTGAAGCATTATTTTTGTAAACCACAGTTCAGCCATGACAGTTGTTTTTGAATGTAATTATTTTTGTGAGCGTTTCATTTTTATTTATGTTTACACATTTTTGTTTTGTGTGTCTATTCTTTGAATCAGCAGTTATTTAACTAATATCTGTGCCCTCCCCCTTTTATTTTATTTTATTTTATTTTTTTTTTTTTTTTTTAAGTCAAGCACCTTGTGTTTCAAGGCCATTTTGTGTGCATTTCATCCTCACTGTGTGAATGAATGGATGTTCACTGTATTTTAATATAAACAGTTCTTTTCTTATGTCTTTGTCAAATAAATTTTTTTCTGTTGAAATCTTCTGTTTGCTTTGATTTGCATTTTTGCCATGATCCGTCATGATTTATTTATTTTTTTCTTCAAAGGACCTTATGATTTCTTCCTGTCTGACCTACCTGTTTGGTTCAGAGGTGAATGATGATATTTCCCAGAATTATTTTTCAGGTAGAAGAGAGACCAGTGTCTAGTTTAAACTAAAGGTCCAGTATTGAGTTTAATATGAGTGTGTGACTTTATAAAGTTAGTGAAACGATGTTGACCGTGGCAATGTATATCCAAGTCTTCCTTCTATTTATAGAACATCAGGACCTTATTTATTTTTTATTTTATGACCCTTAGTGTTACAACAGGTAAGTGGAATACTTTGAGGTATGCTGACACTTGGCAAATTCCTTGTGATATTGCTCGTTTATTTATTTATTTAAATTCTGTTTATTTTTGAAGAACATGATATTGTGGTTTGTATACACAACTTGGATGGAGATTGCATTTTCCTCAATAGGAGTGATCATTTTTCTTAGTCCAAATTTTTGCCATCATTACCCCCTTCCTTAATATTCTTTGTTCTTATAGTCTAAGGAGCTGCAGATCAAGCGACAATTCCAGGATACATGTAAGATCCAGACACGGCAGTATAAGGCACTGAGGAACCATCTGCTGGAAAACACCCCCAAATCAGATCATAAGGCCCTGCTAAAGAGGCTGAAGGACGAGCAGACGCGCAAGTTAGCCATCCTTGCTGAGCAGTATGACCACTCCATCAACGACATGCTGTCCACACAGGCTGTGAGTAAGGCAAGGACATGGCAATCCTAGTTTCCACCCACAGTTTCTAACTTATTTATGGCCTGCCCTCGGTGGAAAGAAAATGTGATTTTCAGAGTAAATGTGGGCCGAGTTGTAATATTAACCAAAGTCAGTGCTCTAGTTTATAAGTTCAATCAGTCTAATGGACAAAATTATGAAGTCACTTGATGTAAAATATAGGAAAACATAGATAGCTTTTTCCCCTGCATACATAAAGAAGTTATCGTTACTGTTTATAAACAGTTGGATAAGAACTTGGCCAGGGAAAAGCTCATTTTCTACTGTGTCTTCAAAAATATCGACCCATGGTATCAAAAATTACACTGTAAACCAGTGATCATACAAGCACAGACACACAAGCCTGATTGGAGCTCAGCAATAGGTTAATACATCAATGTACAATGCATACGTCTTATTCCTTTTATTCTTCTCTGGATTAGACCTTAACCTTAATTACTCCAAATAAAGTTCATGTTGAGCATCAGTTACCACACGTGTTTGAATCCACGCTGATTCTGGACAGGAGGCTGGGGTTTAGGTTGAGCAAATTGTGGTGTTTATTCTCTAAAACAGAAGAAAATGATAGTTATGGATGTAACTGCAAATTTTATGAACACAAATTCGGTGGTACCTGCCAGAGGAGGTATTTAACACCTGGATGTTCTCTTGCATATACACCCATCCTGAGACCTTCAGCAAAGTCACAATGTGACAGTGATGCAGTAGCTGCTATAAATACTTCTTGTAACCTACTCGCCTAGGACATAGAAGGTCTGAATGACAGGGTGTTCACAGAACCCAAGTGACATTCATAACTAATGTTCTGTTTCACCACTCCTAACCACCAGAGGCAGTGTTTAACACCCAGATACCTCCCTGCCACAAGGTTATGGTCAACGTTATAGAACCTGGAGTACCTTTCAGTAATGCCCATAAGGATGCAACACTCAATGTATAATGGCATATCATGGCAGGGGTGGATAACCTCTGTCAACCTATGGGCCAATATCTCCTTAGTCGTGGGAGTACCCCATGTCTTTACATTGAGGCAGATGACTAACTGTTTCAGTGAACGAATAACTGCCATGCAGTTTCAAATATTACTTTAAGTTCCATGCTGGGAAATGAAGGGAATGCTCTGCAGATTGACCTTCATAAAACATGGGTGATGTACCCTTACAAAGGAACTCTGGGTTCAACCACAAGGTCACTCTGGAGTCATCCAACACATGGTGGGATAGCTTGTTCCCAAGACGTGCAAGTCTCCAACCGTTCTTGCTGAGGTTGTCACTAGCAGTGAGGCCATTTGTTACCCATTTCAGATAATCATGGATGGGTTCCCAGAGAAAGACTTGAAGGACTCCAACACATGGGGGATACCCCACACTGACCCAGTCCAAGTAACTTAAACATGTGAAAGGGAAGGACTTCCAGGAACCAATTCAGTCATCTCAGATGAAGAAAAGAAGTCTTTTTTTTGTTGTTGTTTTTTAGGAAAATATGTTGAGTGGAACCCCTTGTTCTAAACAACAGGTTTTGTTTTTGTTTTTGTTTTTTTTTTATTGTGCCTAGTTGGTTGCTGGTTGGTTTATAAGCTGGCTGTCTTGAATTGCAGTGGTGCATGGGACATCAAAATCAGCATATCTTTCTTAGCCATGTCTTTAAGTCATTGTATTCACATGCTCATTCCTCTTCTTTGTTCTGAGTTGGTCAGTGCAGGCTTGAGCATTTTCAGCTCACTGCTTGGCCAGTTTCAACATGGACAGCCACAAAATTGGGGTCTAGGTCTGGTAGTCACAGTCCGCAAATTAACATAGATTCGCATTTTGTGCAGGCAGTCTCTGAACAGAAAACGGTGTCTTGCAGGTGGCTGATTGTAAGACAATGGTTAAACAAACATACTGTAGATCAGTAGTGGCTTGGGTTGAGGGCACATGGTTCACAGGAGTTTTTAGCCACGAGCCCACAGGCCAGGTGCAGCAGACAAGAGGTTTTTGGGTTGGCCATCGCAAGTGGCACTAGGCAGTGGAGGAACAGGCACACAGCCAAAATGAAGAAAAAAAATTGGGTACATTCATGGTGGTGGGAGAAAAACAGAAGAAAGCAAAAGAAAAAACTACGTATGACGGGTCTGAAGGACAGAAAAAAATGTAGTTCTGTTCAAAGTCGCAAACTGCTTTACAAGTATTCCATTTTGGCAGTGAGAGAAAAGTTACTTGGACCACTATGTTCGATTCTAGCTCCTACTTGGGATGCTGGGTGTGTTGACTTTATAGCAAATATTACATCCTTGTTGCATGGTTTTGCTGAAAGTCTCATCCTGCTGCTCATAAGCATTTCCAGATGTTAAGCGCTACCCCTGGTGGTTAGGAGTGGTGAACTTGCTTGCAAGTTATGAAACTGAGCTGACAGTTGCTCTACAGCGTAGGCCATGTCCTTATAGTCACATTTTATATCACTGTCCCTACCTTGTAGTCATTATTCAGTTCCACTTATACCCCAATATTATTGAATTCTTGATTCTCAGAAGGTGTTGATTAATTTCGTGTTAACAGCAGCTCTGACAGTAATACCAAGCTGCAAGGCAATATTAATGAGCAAATTCTATTTTATAATTTCTGTAGTAACCACAGGGACTTGTATGGTGCACTATATAACCTATAATTACCGATATTGTGGAGCTTTCAATAGGAGACATTTATTTAATATTTATTAAAGGAGTGTTGAGTGGCAGTGCTTTTTGCAGCTCTCATTTACGAAGACTTTATGGTTTTTGGTTGTCCAGTAACGTGACAACTCCATGTGGCAAAAAAAAAAAATTCAGCTTATGTCAGTGGTCGTTCTCTATAGTCATAGCATCTCAAAAGTCAATACAAAGGGTGGATAACGTTCCTGCCCCCTCCCCTGAGGCCACGCCTCATTGGCTTTATGTATTCTCTTTCTTCAGCTGAGATTGGACGAGACCCAGGAGGCAGAGTATCAGGCACTGAAGATGCAGCTGCAGCAGGAACTTGAGTTGCTGAATGCATATCAGAGTAAGATCAAGATCCACACTGATTCACAGCATGAGAGGGAGGTCAAAGACCTGGAGCAGAGAGTGTCTATCCGTAGAGCTCTGCTGGAGCAGAGGGTAAGCATTCCTTAGCATGAATTGATGGCAAGGAAAGTTAGCAGTCCTTTACACTTATTAGGGCAAAATACAAATTGAAAAAGAATCTGAGCCTTAACTCAAGAAGGTACACCAGTTATATTTTTGGCCTTAAGCTCTTATACCCTGTGCCTCTGTGCAGATAGAGGAGGAGATGTTGTCCTTGCAGAACGAGCGCTCGGAGAGGATACGTTCACTGCTAGAGCGTCAAGCTGGTGAGATCGAGGCCTTCGACTCCGAGAGCCTGCGACTCGGCTTCAGCAGCCTAGCACTGACGGGCATTCCCTCTGAGGCATATCCAAAGCAGGGTTATCAGTCTGGGCACTGGAGCCATGGAGGTGCACCACCCCACCCACACGCTCATCCACGTCGAGGTCCCAGCCGCTCTGAATCTTCCTCCTCTTCCTCCTCCTCCTCTCATCTCCTGGGCCCTCTGCACCACTCCTCTCGCTCCTCATCTTCATCCTCTTCTTCCTCTCACCATCACCGCCACCACCTGGCTCAACACTACCACCATCAAAGCACACCACAGCTATACCGCGAGCGAGAGAGGGATCGTGATCGGGAAAAAGAGAGGGAGTGGGGAGGAGGTGGGGGGAGAGCTGAGCTTGTCCACCCCCATGCCTTCCCACATCATCTTCCCTCTCGTTCCTCCTCTCAGTCACTGGCTCTTCTCCCTCCTCCTCCTCCAGCACCAGCCTCCATTTCACTTTCATCCTCCTCATCATCTTCGTCCTCCTCTTCTCAGGGGGTATATGGAGGAGGGGGTGGAGGGTTAGTGGTGCGAGGCCCAAGCCTGATGGCTCTGAGGAACAGCCCTCAGCCACTACGCAGAACGGCTTCTGGGGGCGGAGGACCGAATGCTGATGGAGTGTTGAGCCGCAGCACCTCTGTCACCTCCCACATCTCCAATGGCTCCCATCTCTCCTACTCTTAGAGCAGAATGTAAATCCTCAGAAGATTTGTTTGGGTATTTTTTTTTTTCTTTCCATCTGATGCTTTTTAAATAGGGGAGTTTAAAAGGATGAGAAATGGAAAGAGCACATGTTATTGCTGTTTTCAATTAGCTGTTGGTCATCATAGGTCTTTAATATTTTTTTTTAAATGTTCAAAACATGACTGGCTTGGATCATCACCACTGCCTTTAAGAAGTTTTAAAGGAATGATGTGGTACATAAATCTATTCTGTGATGGAGAATACTTGCGAACATAATCAAGATATGAATGCAGAAAGTTTATAATGTTACAATTATGTCTTTTACACATCTGGGTGAGCATATATTAAAAAAAAATATGAAAAAAAAGGTTGTCAGTCAGACTTTACAGTAACATTTGTGTCTGTGGGCGTTGCTCCAGTGCATGAGATTAATATACAAAAAAATACATTTGTATTTGTAATCTACATTTGAACACGTAAAGCTACTGTACTTGTCCATCATAGACATTTAGACAGGTTCCCACCAATTGGATCTTTTATTGTATATAATATCCAAAGTGTTAAAGCATTGTGTCCACAGTTTTCTATAGTAATGATAATCATCATATCTTTGATATATGTGAATGAAATATTCTGAACATTTAGCTACAGTGGAGAGTTCCATCTTTATCATGTGCACATTTTTTTTCCAAAAACAAAAGTCCATTTTGACCAGTTATCTTGTAAAAGAAATTATTTTACCTTAAAAAAAAAAACAAAAGTTATTGTGTCAGATTTGATGTGTTATAGGTATTAATAGTTACAAACATTTGATTATTAATAATTTGTATGAATGCTTGTTGGCCGAATTGTACACAAATCAGTAACGTTGCCACTTTTTGTAACCAACCATGAACACCGTGTTGGGTAAGAATCTTTTTCTGATAACTGTAAAAAAATGCGACATCAAACTCTAGTTACAGTGGATTGCAATCAGGAATATTAAGAAAATCACACACGAAGAGAGGCCTCTTGTGATATTAAATAATAGTTCATTAAAAGGTGGAATTTTTTTTTGTAAAGGACTAGGGAACTCATTGGGAATATTGAGGCTATATTATATAAGGTTTTTTTTTTTCTTTTTGGCAAAATTAAAACTGCCCTTACAGAAAGCATGAAATACTTTTCCAAAAAAAAAAATCAACAGATGTTCAGGTGCATCTCAAAAAATTTAATATCATGAAAGTGTGTTTTTTCATAATTTAATTCAAAAAAGGAAAACTTTGGTATTTAATATTTCTTACGCATAAAGTGAAATATGTCGAGCCTTTTTCGTCTTAATTGTGATTAATTGTGGCTTATAGCTCACGAAATTCAGAAATCTGGTATCTCTATTAGAATATCTCAAAAGCTTAATCGAAATGCATTTACAACACTGAACTGTGTCTGAAAAGTCTGTTCAGTTATTCAGTCAATACTTGGTTGGGGTCCTTTACCACAGATTACCGCGTCCATGTGGCGTGGCAGGGAGGCGATCAGCTTGTGGCCCTGCTGAGGTGTTACTGAAGCCCCCAGGTTGCTTTGATAGCGGCTTTCAGCTTGTTTGTATTTTTTTGATTGGGCGTTTCACATTTTCCTCTTGACAGTACCACATTGGTTCCCTATGGGGTCTGGGTCAGGTGAGTTGGAGGGCCAATCGAGGACAGTAATATCATGGTCAGCAAACCATTTGGTCGTAGTTTTAGCACTAGGCAGGTGCTGTGTCCTGCTGGAAAAGGAAACCGGTACCTCTGTAAAGCTTGTTACCAGATGGAAGCATGAAGAGCTCTAAAAATCTCCTGGTAGTTGGCTGCATTGATTTTGAACTTGATAAAACACAATGGACCAATACCAGCAGATGACATGGGCATCACAGAGTGCAGAAACTTCACACTGAACTTCACGCACCTTGGAGTCTGTGCCTCTCAACTCATTGTCCAGACTCTAGGACCTTGATTTTTAAGTGAAATGCAAAATTTACTTTGATCTAAAAAGAGGACTCTGGACCACTGAGCAACAGTCCGGTTCATATTCTCTTTAGCCCAGGTAAGATATTTCTGACATTGTCTCTGGTACAGGAGTGACTTGATGTTAGGAATGCCACAGTTGCGGCGTCTTTTCTGAAGATACCTGTGAGTGGTGGCTCTTGATGCACCGATACCAGCTTCAGTCCTCTCCTTGTGAAGTTCTCCCAAGTTCTTCAAATGACTTTTCTTGACTGTCCTCTCAAGACTGTGGTCATCCCTGTTGCTCGTGCACCTTTTCCTTCCACAGTTTCCCTTCCAGTCAACTTTCCTTTAATGTGTTTCAATACAGCAGTCTATGAACAGCCAGTCTTTTCTTCAGTGTCCACCAGTGTCCTCCTGTCACTTACCCTCCTTGTGGCGTGTCGATGATCGTCAAGTCAGCCGTCTTCCCCATGATTGTGGTTGCGTTTACTGAACTAGACTGAGAGATGCGTGGTATTTGTATTGTTTAAATAGTAATTTACTCAGAATTGAGATGAAATATTCTAATAATTTTTAGATTTGAGGTTTTTATCTTTTTTTTTTTTCTTTTTAGCTATGGGCCATAATTATGAAAAGAAAAATGCCCGACACCATTTAATTTGCATGTAATGAGTCTCAGAATTTTACATTTTCAACTTTTTTTAAAGAACCAATGGAAAATGATTGCACATTTTTTAACCATATTCTAATTTTTTGAGAGGCACCTGTATATAAAATGATGAGAGTGTACAACCAGAAGAAAAGTGCATTCTCCAGTCAAAGGGTAATCACCAAAACAGTGTTTGCTCCTCAGAGATACAAAAGAAGTGAGAAACACCAGCTACAGTGATGACTGTGTATAATCTACATCCTTTGTGCTTGGTTTAAAACAGTGCATGCAGAACAACTTGTGTTTGTTAAATATCTAGTCGATGGGAGGGCCAATGATGTGCCATAGAAATGTATTTTATGCCCCAAGTGACTGGTTTCAGAGCAGTTTTCCATGATCTGCTCTAAATTGTATAAGTAAGGGCTAATGTCGACTGAGCTGACCCCAGGTGGGGCTGGCACATGTCCGAGTTCGTGTACGATGGTAAAGGAGGCTCTCGTGTTTAGGATATGTGTTTTCATCTCAAGTATGTGTAGGATGACTGTCAAAGTGACTACTGGATAGAACAGGTTTTGCTGAGAGGACATTTTTAGTAAAGACTTTAAACTTATTAAATATTTACATAAAGCTGTTTCCGGCTTGGAAGAAAGGGGTCATTTGGAAACGTGTTGGACGAAATGAAAAGTAATTTAAAAGGTAATAAATTAATATTAAATATGGAACGTCTCCTGGTCATTATTTTGACATGTTTTTGTTTGTGTTTACTAAAATAGTTTTGGTCATGATTTATAATGCTGGTTTATTGTTTTGACACTCTAGTGGGGTTAAATATGTTTTGGGGTTTTTTTTTTATAACAGTCACCAGCTTTTAAAGGCTTTTTTTTTTGTTTGTTTTTTTGCTTGCTTGTTTGTTTGTTTTTACTAACAGTTTTGGTCATAATTTATGATACTGGCTTATTGTTTCAACACTCTAATAGGGTTAAATATGTTTATTTTTTATAACTGTCACCAGCTTTTAAAGGCTTTGCTTGTTTGTTTTTACTAACAGTTTTGGTCATAATTTATGATGCGGGTATACTGTTTCAACACTCTAATGGGGCTAAATATGTTTATTTATTTATAACCGTCACCAGCTTTTAAAGGCTTTTTTGTTTGTTTGCACATTTGTTTGTTTGTTTGTTTTTACTAACAAAGATTTGGTCATAATTTATGATGCTGGCTTATTGTTTCAACACTCTAGTGGGGATAAATGTTTATTTTTTATAACCATCACTAGCTTTTAATGGCTTGTTTGTTTGTTTTGTTTGTTTTCTAGTCCTGAGTGGAAACGGCTCCTCGGCATCCTCGGCACGCGCCCTTTAAGACACGCGCGGCTTTGTCCGTTATTTATCTGCTTATCCGTTCTCTGAGGTGAATCTGGCCCTGTGACGTAAGCGCCGCAAACGCGACGTTGTTTGAATTTTTTTTTTTTTTTTTTGGTCGGCAGACATCCTGGGCTCCTCTCTTTCCCCCATGAACGCTGGCTGCGTCCGAAACCCAACGTTAGCATGCTAAAGAGTATGTCGCTGTAGGACCTGAGATCGGCTCCGGGTGTAAACATGGCTTGCGCTGTCACTCTGCTTGGACGGAAATAGAGGGGGGAGGAGCAGCAGGAGAAGGGGGGGGGTTGGTTCAACTCGGGCAGACACATCCCTTTAAGAGCAACCGGGGACATAGCGGTGAGAGAGAAAAGGAGAGGAGGGGGAGAAGAAAGAGGAATTTAAAAAAGAAAAGGAAGAAAGGAGACAGGGGAGGAGGGAGGGAGGAGAGTGTGAGAGAGAGAGAGCGAGAGAGAGAGCACCGCGATTTAAAAAAAAAAAAAAAGAAAAAAGAAAAAAAAAAAGAAAGATGTCATCGTGCGAAGGGAAGCGCCGAGGTGGAGCGGTAGGCCGCGGCCGGGCTCCGGCACCGCTTGCCCGGGTCACGGCGTGAACGCAACACCGAGGCTTCGACCAAAACACCCGATTGGCCTGTTCGGGGCGGGAGGGAGGAGGGGGGAAAAGCCAGGGGAGGGGGACAAAAATAACATAACACCACAGATTTATGAATCGGTTCGGGTTTAGTATTATTATTTTATTATTATTATTATTTTAAAAAAAAAAACCTCTTTCAAATACGCGTGAATCCCATCATGTGTGAGGGTTAAAACAAGGTCTAAAAACCCGAATCAGCTCATATTGTGTTTTGGTGCATGTTGCTGTGTGTAATAAGCTGTACTACTAGAACTACCAGCTATTGTTTTCGCTTGTTGTTGACTTGCTGAAATGTGTGTTAAGTTTCCGGCGGTTGAGCTAAGCCTGCGGTTAGTTCACATGTTCATGTACTAGTAGTGATAATTAACCGTATTGAACTGGCTCATAACAGCCAACGTCCAGATAGGGCGATATTTTAACCCAGCACTACGATAGTTCAGTGGATCCGGCAATAAAAGTGATATTTTGAATTATTATTATTATTATTATTATTATCATTGCCGTGCAGCTGGTGGGTTTCTTATGTTAGCTGATCCCAGCAAGTCGCGGATAAATCCGAAAGTTTTAGTCTGTATCTATTTATTTCTTACCTGCGGAGCAACATGGATACTGCATGGAGCAGTTTTCTCTTCCAGGTGAGCTGTGTGTGTGTGTGTGTGGATGCTAACAGTACAACTAGTAACTTTGTTTTTTAAAATCATAACCAGGCTTTTATTTTTCTAAAAGTCCCAGCACAGTTCTTCCAGTCCCTGACCGAAACTAAATTAAGTTCAGGTTGAGAAAAGAGGAGGGGGGGGACCAGAGAGACAGTGTGTGCATGCAAACCCTTGAAGTGTGTTTTTGTTTTTTTGGAATTGTCTTGGCAGACCACGCCCACCCAAACCCATTTAGAGGGCTCTCTCCAATCCGAGCTCATGCAGGTCCACGCGAATTCGCCGCAGAGCCCGCCCACTGAACCCGTGGCCACGCCCCCGTCGACTGTAGACACCACCGCCCTCAATGAGGACCCTGTACCTGGTGAGAGGGAAAGGGAGGGAGGGTGTAAAGAGAGACCTCATCCAGACCATGCTGCAACACATGCTGCTGACTTTTGTTCTTCTGTTGTTATGATGTGAAATTTCTGCTGGTTTTGGCTGCTTACAACCAAAAAAGTGTTTTATACTTTTTACTTTGCTTTCATTCAAGGTGTGTCTGGGAAAATCTACAGAAAGGTAGTTGTAATTCAGCCAGTAAAATGTGGTTCTCTGTTATATTTGAAGATGCACTCAAGTATCCAGCCCCCCCCACCTCTGGTCAGAATTTAATCCGTTCCAAGACTCTGTCCGTGACCCGATTTGTTCGCAACTCGAATCGATTTTTCCCCTTGAGATGAATGTAAATACAATTAATGTGTTTCAGGCCTCAAACATGTTTTTAAAGTGCATCATGGGTTTCTGTGTGGCACTAAAACAGAATAAAATTCAAATAACCATAAAAAGTAAATGAAATAAACAGATTATTTTAATGCACATTACTTTTTGAGGTAGTTGGTGGTGTGGGTGGATGGTGGCGGTTCTCATGTTTTGCGATTATTAATTAATTTATTTATTTCAACTGTTATAGGCTTGGGCTTCTTACTCTCACTACCATTTCCACTTTCTTGGGACCCATAATGAAGCTTATAGAGCAAAAATGCAGAGAAACACAACGAAAAAATGCTTTTAATGAGTTTTAAGCACAGAAGAAAAAAATCAAAGTTTTAAACAATCCTGAATTATACAAAAACTTGCTGTAAACAACCAAGAAAACTAACTTGCATGAGTCAACTTCTGGCGGTAAGGAAGTGAGGAAGAAGATGGGCAGGGAGGAGGTTACTATACAGTGAATGAACACACATCTGACCAAGAATAACTAAAGGGACACGTGTGTCCTTGTTAGAAGTGCAATATGCAAACAGAAAATGGGAAAACATTGGCGCGTACGAATCGGGAAGGGAAAATGGCCGGGGCTGTGTTTGTTCAGTTCATGGCCAGATGCAAAATTTTGGTGAATTTTTTGCTCGGGAAACGATTTCTTCGTGTTCAGAGGCATTCGTGGGCAGAGGTTGTACTGTATTTTACTTTTCTGATTGCAAGTTTATAATGCTACTTCTACAGTGATTACAGATGCCTTCACACCTATCTTCATCACCTGTATGTCAATTCTGAATTAGAGTGAAAAATGCTACATATTTTTTTTGTTTGCTATTTGGTTTGTTTTGGTTACAAATCATTATACACAAAAATAAATAACCCAAAAATTAAAAAAAAAAAAAAAAAAAAAAAAACATTGGCCTCAGGAGCATGTAGGGCTGAAAACTTTTCCATTCGTTGGTCAGAAATATGCAGTTGGAAAAATATAAACAAACCTTTACCGAGTGCACATAGAAGTCAGAAAAATCACCTTTGAACCATGAACACAGAGCCAACACTAAGTAAATTATTATATAATTTATAATAGTAAGTTAAAATATATTTTGTGTATGCATCCAGTGTTCATTTTATTTTTGTTTGGTGGTCCAGATATCCAGAACACCTCTTATTTCTGTAGGACCACAACTCTGTTCTTTAGCAGTTTAGTAGCTCACGTCTAAAGAAAATGCTGCCCGCAACCCAAAACACACTGCATGTTTGACCAAACAAATTTTTGTAGTTGTCAATTCAGAGTTGAATCGCTTTCTTCCTGCAATTGAACCAAAATAGAGTTCACTTTTAAGCAGACTGAGACCTCGCTCAGGTACTCTCAGTCTGGTTGTTTGGCTGACACTCACTGTGATCTCACCTACACAAACAAACTGCAGAAACTGCTAATGTAGATTAATATGAGCTAAATGCTGTATATATGATCGCAACTAAAAACACACCAACACATACTCTGTCTGTCTTTCCCCAGAAAAGCCACCAGTTCGTCCAGGCCGTGCTGCTCATATCTGTGCCATCTGCAACAAGCAATTCAAAAATAGCTACAACCTGCGGCGGCACCAGTCTGTTCACACAGGTGTGCGTCTAAAAGGAGGGTCCTCCCAGAACCGGGAAGGTGGCTCGAAAGAGGCCACTGAGCCTCTCTCGCTTCTTCACCTCAGTATAGTCCCACCCACTTCAGGGCTTCCTGCTCCACAAGCGCAGCAACCACTGCTCAGTCATGACACCAGTGATTCAGCCATGACCAGCACAGTCACGCCCCTTCCTCCCCCAACAGCCATTGTCATGCCGACGGGGGAACCAGTTCAGGTAAGTATCCTGTCTGTGATGGTTGTCTATCGTTAAAGTCACACAGCTGGAATATGGATGGATAGATGGACTTTATTCATTACTGAGAGGGAAAGTTCGCAGTTGCAGCAGCAGGTCACAAACAACACAAGCATTCACACACAAAACACACGTCTAGACCTACACGCGTCACGCATTCGCACACAGAACACACTTCAAGGCATAAGACATACGGTAGGTACAAGACCAATATAAGGCATCTAATAGAGATGCAGCAGATCAGGAGCACTTTTAATGGCCACTTGTACGAATGTTGAACTATCTGAATTTATTAATTCTACTGAATGAAGGGGGGCATTTTTAATCTAGAAAATTTAAAGTTGGTATGGTTATTCTGATGTTCTTTGCACTTAAGAATCTGCATCATGGGTGTCGACCTGCAGAAGGGGCAATGTCGACTGAGCTGACATTTTTCCACTGCAAAACCTCAAGTGAAAAAGCATATTTGAGTCTACCACAAGCCAATTTGCCCTCAACTCCATTTCACTAAGTAGCCTATAATTACTATACTGTAAGATAAATTTGCTGCTGTGTAATTTCTCACAGTACTTGCAGCTGAATATTTTACTGCTCAGTGTCTTGTTCATATTCTGCATCAGAGTGAGGATCATGAGGAGCAGAATCCATGTTTCAGTGTACACTAGTTTTCTCACAAGAGACAGCAACAAGGAGGTAGTCTCTTTGAATTTGGGATGTCGGTTAACCCTAAGCTTTATGTTACAGTAATCCCTCGTTTATCACGGGAGATAGGTTCCCAGGCCGGCCGCAATAACTGAATTTCCACGAAGTAGGGACATCATATTTACTTGATTATTTAACGTGTATTTGGACGTGTTTAAACCCTCCTTGTACTGTTTACAACCCACCCTTTACTCTATTAATAACAGGGACAACTGTTAAGCGATATGAAATCGGTAGATAAGTTTTAGTCACTTAGTCACCGAACTTGTTTTGTTGTTCTTAGACTAGGAAATACTACTACTGTACTATATTTAAAAAACCCGCGAAGTCGTGAATCCGCAAAAAAGTGAACCGCAAAGTAGCGAGGGATTACTGTACATCATTTAACAGTGCTGAATCCTCAGATCTGATTGGTCAGAAGGTGCTGATTTAATTTTCTATAACAGCACCTGTTGTAGAAAACAGACGTCACGCTGCAAGGTAATGTTAGGGAGCTATAAAAATGTAAATTACTGTGGTGTCAGAGGAATAAAAAATGCTTTGGGACATGGATTTAGAAGAAAATAACAACAACAGGGTCGTGTAATGAAGCCTGACAAAAAAAAAAGCAAGGTTACTGCACAATGTTGATTATTTTCTTACAGCAGAACGTCACAAATTCTTTAACTTGTTTTTGACCACAGCTGTTTGTCAACAATTGCAATTTTTATTCATGAAAAGCCAAAGGGTTATACCTCTTCATGGCCATCCTATATTAGTTTTTGGTCTTTTAATGATTTTATGTACCATAGGTGATGAAATCCTCAAATTCTTTGTGATCTTATGTGAAGGAAAATTGTTCTTAAATTGTTGGACTATTTGGCCACACAGTCTTTCACAGAGTGGTGAACCCCATCTTTACTGCTGAGAGACTCCGTTTCTCTGGGATGCTCTTTTTATACCCAATCATGTTACTGACCCGTTACCAGTTAACCTAATTAGGTGCAAGGAGTTCCACCAGGGTTTTTTGTTTGTTTGTTTGTTTGTTTGTTTGTTTGTTTGTTTGCTTTTAAAGCTTTACCTAACATTGCACATCTTTTACT
>JAQLOM010000006.1:2247545-2258251 GCA_030068315.1 Chrysichthys thysi
ACACACACACACACACACACACACACACACACACACACACACACACACACACACACACACACACACACACAGAATGCATTAGTCAACATTAACAAACTATAAACTTTTTAAGCAATAAAACACAAATAATGTGAGCATAGTACCCAGCACTTTTATTAATTAAATTATAAACCCATAACGCAAATAATCAACACCTCCATTAAAGAATCTTCATATGATCAGTGAGTAAAAGTAACACAACAATGGCTGACACTTGGATCCGATTGTCGGTTGGCAAAATTCAGAACTGAGGCTGAAAAGAAGGTTTTAATATTTCCACCTGGATGTCAGTCAGTTTTCAATATTTATGAACATTTCTGCGTTTTTGCTTATTTTTTTGGACTTATTTCAGCTGTATATTGAATAAAGGTTAGTGCAGGTGAATTACTTTTCTTTCTGGCTTCCTTCCTTCCTTCCTTTCTGGAAGGTCTATCAATACTGAAGTTCATGGTCCATTCAGATGAACTAATGCACATCATGTGCAAAAAGTTATCAAAATGGAAAGCGCTACCATTTATCAAATATTTAAGCTGACATTTGACTAAGGTGCAATTTATCAGAACATGCATGAACATTCAGTTATTTCATTAACCAAAGTAACTAAAGATGGAAAAAAAAAAACCCCGCATCTTTCTGATCTATTCATGAACTTGGTGGATGCAGATGTTTCAACGTGCTGTTTATCATTAATTTTGACATTAATTAGGTTAAGAAATCGTTTCTCATCGTAACTATTTCATTTCAGTGAATCATCCATAATAAGCTGCAGATTCAGGCCCGCCGAGTAAAAGTGTCGTGGTTCTTTGCGACACCTTCGCATCAAAAAGCATAGATATGAACCAAGTTTGGCTTTCTCACTGTACACTATAGTTTTCTCCCATAGCGTTACATGAACATGAAAGAAAAAGTTTGAACAGTGACTGAATTGTCAACAAACAACGAGAGAAACTACAAGTTGCCCTTTAGAGAGCTGTCTTTTCAATCTTCCATTCAACCCGTCACACCCTATAGATTCAACATGTTTTGTTGCTTACATTATCAACATTTGTTCTGTAAAATGTGTGCGCGCACACACACACACACACACACACACACACGTTTATTTCCATCATTGTGATGACCTTTCGCTGACAATTAACAATGCAACTAATTAGTGCTATGACGGCACCTAAATATTAGCCCAGATGTAAACACACCTTTTTATTTTATTTATTTATTTATTTTTTTTAAAGTAGCAATCCGAATTGTTTTCCGTCTTTCATAGCAGATTTTAAAAAACTCCCTTTCAAAAATTTTGGGGGTTTGGGGGAGCTGGAGCCAATCCCGGCTGACTTCAGGCGAGACTGCCTCATTGTAATACGAATTTTTTCTCCCTAATTATGCTGGTGACGGTAAAACGTTACCCATCCTTAACATTATTATATGCACTTTTTCCCCTAAAACTCTTTATTTTTTTTTATTTTTTTTTTTTTTCCCATTTCGAAATGGTTTATCCACTCCTCCTGAGATAAATTTCAACTGTACTTTGAGAAATCAGCACATACCAGTTGGGTATCCGGGCGTCTAGATTTGATGTATTATTCATGTATTAAGGGATAGAAAATAAAAGAAGGCGTAAATGTTTCAGCGTGGCACGTTCCCAGTAGTTGCACTCTCATGACAGCCATGTGTACGTTTGTCCTCTCTTGTTAATAATGATAGGATTAGTATGTCAAGGCACACATTAGCTTCTGCACACCGCTTTGACACACGCGATTATACTCAGATTCCATCTTTAACGACTCCCTTTTCCGGTTGCTCATGTGACGTCCATACACGTACAGACCACAATGCCTAGTATGCTTTTTAAAAGAATTTTCAAGTTCCGACATGTGTTCATACATACTACACACGAGAAAAATGCTTCGAAACGCTTCAGGCCCTTCATGTTACATTAAATGGTTGATGTGTCATTTTGGGAACACGTCCTCCCATGTCCTGAGGCTGTCCTGCATTTCCCATGTTAGCCCAAGATACTGTACGTCAAATGCTTTCCCTTTGTCAGGCTATACACCACTTTACAACATTGTAAAAGAATAATTGACAAACTTTATAAAAGTTTCCCTGAAGCAGGTATTCATAAATATTACAGCTGTGCTAATAATTCTCTATAAGTAATTGTCACTGTTCACTGTAAATTCATGTGGCATAACTGCACGACGTCAATAACTTCAGGGGCAATGTAGCAAAGGAAATATTTAACAATGTCTTAGAAGTTAATTATAACAGGGTCGTATCAACACTGGGATCGGCATCTAACTGCAACTCCTAGGACACCACGCGACGACAAACATGGTTGCCACAGACTCCCGTCACATGTTACAACTGACCTGATCACTGATGACATTCCCCTGGATCACACAGTCACAATCCACGGTATAGAAGGAGTCTCAGTCCACTCACTCAATGTGAAGTATACAAGCTGTAGTTTCATACTAGTTGTAATCAAGCCGTGGATTGTGTCATAGTCTTTCTGGCTCTTCTTCTAGTTTCGGTGTTTCTTGTTTTTGCCTGGCCCTGTCTATGCTGTTTACGTGAGCATCGGGGCCTGTTCTCTGACGCTTTGCAAACTTTATAAATAAAGCGGTCGTTTACTTGGATCTGAGTCCGTATCTACCAAGTACAGTGGACCCTCAACTCGCGAACGCATTGGATGGCAAACAAATCGATGCGTGAACTAGATTCCTGAATAGATTTTGTACCGACCGACGAACAAATCCTCGACTGACGTACTGACGTACACATACAGCCAACCTACGCTTCGTGGGACAAACGTTCAATTCCGGGCAACCACTCGTGGTGTGAAAGCATTCAACACATTTTTCATTGTGTTTCTCTACATTTTTGCTCTATAAGCTTTCATTATGGGCCCCAAGAATGTGAAAAGTGGAAATGGTAGTGAGAGTAAGAAGCCTAAGCATATAACGAAGCAAATAATTGCAAAACATGAGAAGCGCCACCATATCCCTCCTCCACCGTCCACCTACGCCAGCAACTGCGTATCCACCGCAATGGAAACGTGCATTAAAATCATCTGTTTGTTTCAGTTAGTTTTACTTCTCTATAATTAAGGCTATTTTAATTTTATTCTATGTTTTATTGCCACACATAAACCCATAATATAGTTTAAAAACATGTTTTTGAGGGCCGAGACACATTTAATTGTATTTACGTTCATTTCAATGGGAAAAGTAGATTCAGGTCGCGAACAAATCGAGTCTCGAACAGAGTCTCAGAACGAATGAAGTCCGTGAGGCGAGGGTCCACCGTAGTAATATAGTTTACTTTTTATAATAAGTAATCTAATTTGTTTTTTAAAGCTGCGGATTAAATATAAGATATTTCTACATTGTTTTGAAATGACGCTATCACAAGTTTTTCTAGCCAAATAATCTGATTCTTGCAGAGATTTTTACCAATCCAAATGTATTTTTTCCAGTCGCAGATTCCTGATAAGCTTGTTATATTTACCCTAAACTGGGAACGGCTGTAGACAGTCTTCAATTATACATTCATGTATGTAATCTGAACCAAAATTATGCGCATATCGGGAGTGAGGTTTAGAGCCAACTTTACCATAACGCTAGCTAACGCGTTAGCACATGGTCCACACATCATACAGGTTTTTAAATCATGCTGCTTGTGTTAGCTTAAGTTTTAGAAGATCTTCCTCTCAGCAAAACGTCATCAAAACATTGGTACTAAACAGACAGCAAGGGAAAGAGTTTTGGACTGCAGTGAAGGTGCTCTGGATATTAAGAAGAACACGAAATGCACACATTATCCATCGGTATCACGACACTGATATTGTAATTTTCCCAACATTAAAAGCCACAGTTTGTGAATGCAAAAATAATTGCAAGAAAAATGATCGGAGTTTGTGTATCTTTTGTGAACTTTTTTTTTTTTTATATGACTGTTTTATTGAACAAGATTCCAGAGCAAGTGATCATCCATGAATATGAATGTTTACATAGATATCATGCTTCTGTTTAACAGATTATTATAAGAATTAGGTACCTTGTGCGATTGGATAGGAAACTCTAGGAAACTGTTCCAAATAAGATGTATACGTGAAAGTTTTTCTAATGATTGAACGGCTTATTAAAGGATCCTTATGCCACACGTGAACAGTTAGTATTATATGGTCTTGTATGGTTATTGTATGTGGAGTTTATCAATCCGGGTTTTCTTCCTGCAGTACAGTGTTCAGTGTTCATTATAACACATTGGGGCCCGTGAGATGGAAAGGTGTGTGTTTGGAGTTGGAAATGAGATCAGTGTGGTTTCATATGTGCTGCTGGATGCCCAGTCGTATACTCTGTTAACATAACACACTGGCTCACAATCCAGCATGTTGACTGGACGTGGAGTCTTGATGTCTGAACTCAGTAATAACATTAGTGGTTTTAGTGTATTTAACAGTGTATAAAACAGAGAGAAAAATAAAGCAAAATATTATATCATGATACCGAGATGACATCAGATCTATAACTACATTACTGCAACACGTAATGTGTTGAAAGATGGACAGATGGAAAAATGGTGAACCGATTTGTTCGCAACCCGAGTCAAATTTTCCCATTGAAATGAATGGAAACACAATTTATGTTTCAGCCCTCAAAACATGTTTTTAAAGTGTATTATGTGTTTATGTGTGGCAATAAAACATTGAATAAAATTAAAATAAAGATGATTTTAATGCGCGTTCTTTTTGCGGTGGATACGTAGTCGCTGGCGTAGGTGGACGTGGCGGAGGGATATGGTGGCGCTTCTCATGTTTTCCAATTATTTCCTCATTTATTTCAACTGTTATACGCTTAGGCTTCTTACTCTCGCTACCATTTCCACTTTCTTGGGACCCGTAATGAAGCTTATAGAGCAAAAATGCAAAGAAACACAACAAAAAAATGTGCTGAACACGTTCACAGCACAAGTGCTTGACTGGAGCTCAGGGTTTGCGCCGCAAAGCGTGGATTGGCTTCTTGTACGTCAGTCGAGGGTTTGTTCCGTCGGTCGACACAAAATCTGTTCGGGAATCTAGTCCGGACGTCGATTTGTTCGCCATCCGATGCGTTTGCAAGCCAAGGGTCCATTGTATAGTCAAAATTACAATGCATATTTTTTTTATATACAATATGAAATACATTATGAGAAATAAACATGAATTCATTTCTGTTCCACACCATTCTACTCCAAAATATTGTGGTGCCAATAATTTTATACGAAGGGTAACACGCTTCTATAACACTGCGGAAATTGTTGCGTTTTACCATCAGGCTAATCAAGTACACGCTAAACAGGTTTTATTATCAGGCTAATATTGAGAGAAAACATTAAGGGTTTCTTGGTTGTGTAATTTAGAGTTTGGAATGTTGCTTACGTTGACATTTGTTCATTTGGCTTAGGATTCTGTCCAACTTTACTTCAGAGACAAGCAGATGAAAGCCACAAATACAGAAAAACTCACACACACACAGTGAGAGCAGGACCGCATGACAAGCATTACATTACATTACATTAGTGTCATTTCATAGACGTTCTTATCCAGAGTGACGTACATTGATCTCATTTATACAACTGAGCAGTGGAGGGTTAAGGGCCTTGCTCAAGGGCCCAACAGCGGCAGTTTGGCGGCGCTGGGATTTGAACTCGAGACCTTCTAAGTTAGCCCAGTGTCTTATCCACTGAGCTACCACTGTCCCTGTAAGTGGTAGGTCCCTTTGTAATCCAAAGACTAGGACTAAGTAGAGTACTTTTTACCCACCTGAAGTTTATTATTTTGCTATTATTTTATGACATCACATTCTGAAGTGTTTTATACCGCAGCAATTTACCAGAGATATGATTTTATATTTATTAATAAACCACACAGTCAGTTTTATTTACATTTTAAAAGTTGTAGGACATTTCACAAATGCTAAAGCAGTGGTAAAAAGGCATTCTCGTACCAATCTTTTATTTATTTATTTTTTAATCTCTGGGATGTTATTGGGAAATGACGGGGATATAAATGTTACTGGGAAATTCAAAGGTTTCTCTGTCCTGAAGACAGGGTCTGCAAAATGTGCTGTTTGTTACAAAGTGAAAAAAAAAATCAGCCAGCATTCTAGTGCAGATCATAGCCTCACAACAGATTGTTGACCCGCCCAGGCTGGACTCCGCCTGTCACCCGAAGTAAGCTAGGATTGACCCCAGCTTCCCTCCAATTCTTAATGGATAAGTGGTATAAATAATGGATGAATGGATGTCACGGAGCGCTGATAAATTCGTTTGAAATGCTACATTTTTACACGCGCTCCATTTTTGATAACATGTTTTTAAAAATAATGAACAACATGTGTTTAACATCTGTTTACAGTGATGCCCCGGTTCTCGTCGGTAATTTGTTCTAGAAGGAGCGACGAGATTCGAAACTGACGAGTACCGGATCTTTTTTTTTTTCCCATAAGAAATAACTGAAAACAGATTAATCTGTTTTCGACCCCTACTAACCTTTTACACTTTAAAAATGCACTTACAGTGGTTCTGGGCAGGTTCTACTGAGCGGCTAAATCAGTCACACTTCTGCTGCTGCATTCAGACTTTTCAATAACCTCGTTTTTAAGTTCAATCGTGGCTCTTACTGAACGACGCGCAAGACCGACGCCAAATGAGCGTAAATGTTTGTTTACAAAGGGAGATCACGCGGCTTTTCAGGACGAGTTCGGGATTTTCTGGCGACCTCTGATACAAAATTTTCGCGTCATTTCACGACGAAAACCGAAATCGAGGAGTTCAGATTTCCGTCAAGTTCCGGAGTTTTACTGTATTTGTTGATTAGGCTTGGATTGTGTGGAACGTCTGCCATAACAACCTCACTGTGGTACAAGTAATTCCTGTATTTAACTGTGAGTAACATGGTCATCAATCACATCAATCAGCAAAGAGGAAAAGATAACATACCTAGACAGACATACACACACATATGCTCACTGTCGAAACATTCAGTTGCTCTCAGAAGAGTGGCTTTAGGTGTATGCCTCTTTTGCGTTGACACAAAGCTGATTAGGTGCATATTGCACAAGGCTCCATCATCACAGTTTGGTTGTTCAAGAGTTGTACATACATGCACACTATTTTCCCCCCAAACGTCTTGAATGCAGGATTCATGCTGCTTGCTCAGGCCTCATGGGAAGACTTTTTCCACCAACCTGCCATGGACTAAGAGGCCCCGAGCTAAATCAGGCCTTTCATAACTCACATAAGCACAAAAAAGGTTTTGTTGCCTAGTAATTCATGCATTCAGACAGTTCTTAGAGGTTTCCTGGGATTCCTCGATTTGGATCACGTTCTTAACGAGGGATAGCAGAATTTGCACGGTTACGTAACGTATTTACATTACTGCTGCTGAGAGTTAAGTCAAGCTTAATCCCATTAAAAGCAGGTAAAAACCCGCACAGCTGAAAATCATGAGCCAAGACAAATACTGTGTCATAGATTGTTGTAGAATGTATCTGTTGTAGGACATCTTAGGAGCTTTAATAATGACAAATGCAAGGCAGAATAATGTTCTGAGTATACATTTTCCACCTGTTCTGAAAACACTGTAAATGCTGTGTAATCTGCTTGGAAATTGTTTACATGCTTGTTTGTTTAATTCTGAAGCGTGGAATGGTTTGAAGTAGTGGAACGATAAACCGTCGTGGAATATTTATGCAATTAACAGGACGCAATTACTGGGGGAAAAAATTCAGACACAAAAAAATTATTTCCAGATTTCTCCAGTGAAAACCAAGACTTGCTAAGTGCTTCCACAGAAAAAAGGTTCGGGAGAGACTGGTACATTTGAGCAATTTGGCTCAACCTATCATAGTCTGATGTGGGAATTATTAGTTGTAAGCTGGAAAGGTTTAGGCACAGGTCCTGCAGCCAAAGCCAGTTAGCAAATATCGGAACAAAAAAAAAATATGAGGAACACATATGGATTATAGTGTTTATTTTGTATTTCTAAAATGATTACGACTGCTTACCCCTATTTTTTAATTTCCTGACTTGGTTTGCCAATTCCTACCCATGTGAAGCCAACATTCTACATCACAGGGCAGTTTAACACACGTGGAGGGAAGTGGGAAGTGTACTTGAGCTGACAAGTGCCCCCGCTGTGGTGTTTGTCACTGTGATTGGCAGGGGAGTACAGCGGTACCTTGACTTACGACCAACCCAGGTTATGACAATTCCCAGATACGAGGTTGATGTCGGGCTATTGTTTGCTTTGGGATGCGATAGTTTTTTTGGGATACAATATTGACGATTTGATTATGCCACCATTACGCGTTCCCGTGTCCCAGTCTGCCCCGAGCCGACCTACAGATCACGTGTCGAGCTCGCTCAGTAAGCATCACCGCAGCATTTCTCGCTTCGTTTTGTGTTCTTTGTGCCGTTTTGGAACTTTATTTGTCCTGTACCCTGTATTTTCATCACGGGTCCTAAGAAAGTGAGTAGCAAGGCTGGTGCTGAGAAGAAGAAGAGGCCACTTCCCTTAGATATAAAGCGGGAAATCATTGAAAAACACGCTCAAGGTGTGCGCGTTACGGACTAGTGCAAGGAGTACGGGCGGAGTCATTCTACCGTTAAGTTAAGTTTAGCGCTAAAGTGTAGGATAAGTTTAGCGATACGTAAAGTGTAGAATAAATTTAGCGATGTTCTGTAAGCGTATAGCACGTCTTCAGTTGGCGATCGAGGGTGATGTATGTAATATAAACAAACCTCCTCCGACAATCTCTTCCTCCTCCCACCACCAACGTCCGTCCTACACCTCACTGCTCCACCTCCATCATCGCTTCTTAAAACCAGTTTATTTCTTTACATTCACTTTTATTATGTTTTATTATTGTTTTATACGTTATTTGTTATTTATACTGTACATTTCTCTTATTTGAAAACACGTAACAAAAGAAATCGGTGTGTTTTGTTGGGGGTTTGGAACGCATTATTAGTAATTCCATTCATTTTAATGGGAAATTTGATTTGTCTTATGACACTTTTGACATACGACCTTGCTCCTGGAATGAATTAACGTCGTATGTGAAGGTTCCACTTATATCATCCCTTTCACTCAAACAGCACAGCCAGTTTTGCTCTCTTGGACTCCTGGTCATGGATAGTTGTGGCATCACTGATTCAAACTCACAATCGCTCAAGGATAGATTCAGTAGTGTTTGTATTTATTTATAATGGTGTAACACAGGTTAGTTGAAGGAAAATACAAAGAACAACATTAAATTTGGTCTGATGTGTGTATTGTAGCCCAAGAGGCATTTGAATATTATAATATTTGAAGCAATTGAGGTGCTGATCTAGATACCGATAAGGTTTTTTTTGTCTGCTTTTTTTTTTCTTTTCTTCTTCCATCTTCCAAACATGTGCTCATAATAAATTCAATCAAGGATCACAGTGGATTTGGAGTCTATCTTGGGAACCCTGAGGCAGTAACACACCCAGAATAGCTGCCACATTCACACCCAGGGGCAATTCATCATAGCCAGTCCACCTATTGGCACGTAATTTAGGGGAGAGAGGAAACCCATGGACATTGGAAGAACACGTGAAACTCCAGAGTCAGAATCGTGGAGCCTGGAGCTGTGAGACGGTAATGCTGCACCATCACGCTGCCTGTTCATAATTCGTTTGTTCGTTTCTTCCTCAGACAAGGAAACTGACCAAGGTGGAGCGGCAGCGGTTCAGCGAGGAGGTGGAGATGCTGAAGAACCTCCAGCACCCGAACATTGTTCGATTTTATGACTCCTGGAAGTCCACGGTGAAAGGACACAAGTGCGTCCTGCTAGTCACAGAACTTATGACTTCTGGCACCCTCAAAACGTGAGTTTGATTTGAAAGCTTTAACCAGAATAGAGAGAGCTTTTCGTCTCGAAGTCACAAATTTTTCCGTCCTCTCCACACTTCAGGTACCTGAAACGCTTTAAGGAAATGAAGCCAAAGCTTCTTCAGCGCTGGAGCCGTCAGATACTAAAAGGGCTCCACTTCCTTCACACTCGAACTCCTCCCATCATCCACAGAGACCTGAAATGTGACAACATCTTCATTACAGGGCCCACAGGGAGTGTGAAAATCGGTGATCTTGGACTTGCTACGCTCAAAAGAGCGTCGTTTGCTAAGAGTGTCATTGGTATGTTCTCACAGTTTGGACTTATTGACAGTACAATACTATAAACGTTTTGTGCGTGGCAACATGTGTGTCGAAAAAGGAACTTAACCACAAAGCCATATACTGTATATAGGCCCAAAGCTACTTGTAGTTATGCTGAATTTCTAAATCATCTGTTTTCCAGGAACACCAGAGTTTATGGCTCCGGAGATGTACGAGGAGAAATACGATGAAGCTGTCGACGTGTACGCGTTTGGGATGTGCATCTTAGAGATGACCACATCGGAATACCCGTACTCAGAATGCCAAAACGCAGCACAAATCTACCGCAAAGTTACAAGTGTAAGTTTGGAATTATGTTTCTTTAGTAGACTTTCCTCCCAAAACCAGTAGCAACAGGTAACGGGACAGTGGTAGCTCAGGGGGTTAAGACGTTGGGCTACTGATCGGAAGGTTGGGAGTTCAAATCCAAGCACCACCA
>JAQLOM010000006.1:2280810-2293483 GCA_030068315.1 Chrysichthys thysi
ACACACACACACACACACACACACACACACACACACACACACACACACACACACACACACACACACACGACACCCAGGGGACTGCATAATTATTATCAGAACACTGAGGAGATCTCTCTTGGTCTCAGCCCAGGGCCTGATTAGAACCAGACACTCCTCTAGATTAGAACATGGCCGAACGAGATCTACGAGGGCCAACCCTAGCCTTGTGGGGCTTATTTAAATGAACTAAGGGGTGTGTGTGTGTGTGTGTATGTGTGTGTGTTTGGGGTTGCCTGTGCAAGCTGTCGCCCATCTGTCTGTCCGTGCACGTACGAACTGACGAGTGTTTGTGTTTCTTTGGTAAAGCTTGTTTCGCTTCCCTGCCCAGTCTTAGAGGCTTCTTTATAGTGTTGGCAACGATGACCTAAGTAGTCTCCAACATTCGAAGCAAGTGCCTTCATTGTATATTTGTGTGCATATGTGTTTTTGAGAGAGCAAAAGAAAGAGACATCAGCAGCTATCTTAATCAAGCCTTAGGAGTCTGCCATTACAGGAAATTACAGTAGTAAATAAGAGGCAGTGCACTACCCAGTCGCCTTTAGAATTGATCTTAATCTGTCAGCCATTTAAGCTCTGATTTAAAAGGAAACACGGCTACACTTTAGGCAAGCTATAAAGTCTTTCTTACAGTCAACGTTTTCATTTAAAAAGTATTTCAGGTGATCCGTTCTTGAAAATTTACAGAAACTACCCCTTTTCCCCTTTGCAGCCAAGCTTACACAATCTTGCTCGGACACATTCCACGTCCTCACTGCCAGGTAAGAATAAACCCAGCTCACATCAGTGCGATGAACAGTATTTATAATATTACCTGCTGTAGAACTCTGTGTTAGCACAATATTAATCAAAGCATGCCATTTTTTTTACATTTATTTCCGTATATGCCTGTTCAATCAGAGGCCCACGGCTCAGTGGCAGGGCAGCGCAGGAACATTACATCGCCTCCACGTCCCCTCTTACGCTCACAGTCTTTCCATAACACACTGGGTGAGTGGCCACACTTTCTTTCCTCAACCATGTCTCCACTCTGTGCAATATGTTCTATCAATTTTCCCCATAGCTTTCAGAGCCTACTGCTCTAACTCAGTTCTGTAGAAGCAACTGGCAGAAAATAAAAACACACAAGCCACTGTATTTAGGTTTTCGCTGGCGCCTGCTACCCAAACCGGGCTCAAAGCCTCACTGTGTTTTTGAATGCGTCGGCTCCAGTCCCACAGCCACCTGGGTAATTACCTCACCTGAATGCTGCTTGTTTGTGGCCTGTGATTGCTATTAGAAAAAGAGCTGGCAGGGGATGTGTTGACCAATAGCACGTCCCTTCAACTTTGTCTCCGTGCCTCTTCATTTTTCCAAATGTCCCTCTCATGGACAATAATATGGAGCAAATGGATAAACCAAAAATCCCAAACCCACAAAACTCTGCAAACCAGAACCCCCTGAGTGCGTTCTGGTTTCCTGTTGTTCCTATTGTCAGAGTTGCTCTTTTCCTTTTATAGAGCAATCTGTCCTGCAGCTTCCTGGCACTCCACACCACTTTTATGGAGTGTTAGCTCACTGTTATATTTCCCCACTGTTTGCTTTTGCATGGTTTCAGCACAAGTTGCCATTTTCCCTTTATTCAGAGGCGGCCATCTGGTTTATTACTTGAGATCATTATGAAAACTTTCTCATACAATTAAAATGTTTTAACTTAATTGGACTGCAGTATTGCCAACCACTGCCTTTTATGTTGCAGTAAAATAAAAAGTTTAGAGTGGGAGTCGAGAGCTGTTAACGTAAATACCTTTATTGTTCAGTGAATGTAAGCGAGAACAAAGCCTCTGTCATTACAATGCCATTTATCATTAATAGCTTACAAAACAGTGGAAAACAAGATAATCCTAACGAAGCATGTGAATGCATGAGTGAGAGGACATTCACCTCAGTCAAGTTGTGACATGGCCTTATTTTTGTTGATCAGATTTTGCTGAGGTGAGGTTTGATTTTGCCTCCAAAACTAAGGGGTGTTTTTTTTTCCCCACATGGTGGGGTGGGTGCACCAGAAACGTGTTGACCCAATCACAGGAAGATGACGAGCTCAGATCTCAACTATGCCACAGCCATCCGCGGCCAGGATGCATGGGAGCAGGTTTAGCTGCGACACTGGGTCTAACTGGATGACATACTGTATCTCTCCTGTCAATGACAGCGACACTAGCTAGTCTGGGTTGTCTGTGAAGAAGGGAAATAGTGTTTTCCTCTGAGCGTGTTCAGTTGCCCTGTGATGCAGCATGAGCTGTCTTCACATGTCTCGAATGAAGCACAGGAGGAGGCTGGCCTTCACCCAACCTGATTGCTAATTGTTACATTACAGGCGAGAGCTGGCTGGTGATTGGGAATAGGCAGACGACCCATTTGGGAAGCAAAATTGTGACAAGTGGTAAAATCTCGCGTTACAATTTTAGATATGCAACATTTTCAGAACGAAAAGAACAAAAGCTTTTCTGTCGGACAATCAGGAAATCCTGTTCTGGCCTTCAACAAAAGCTTGCTTTTCTTTGCTATTCTATTGGAAGTCGTGTGAGCTAGGCTGTTGTTGAACATTTGCATTTTGTAATCAGTTCGACTCTTTGGTAGATTCATGCAAAGACAACTTGATAAACGATTACTCTTTAGTATTCAATAATTTCATATTTTTGCTTATTCTTTCCTTTTCTAGGAACTTCACATCCATTCCATACTACATACCCATCTGATCCCACCATGGCTCTTTCAAATCTTGGCCACATGCAGCAGTTTCCAATGCCCATTATGACCACCTCTGCTCAAATGCCCTACCTGTACCCACCAAACCCTGGCTCCCCCTCACAGTCACACATCTCCAGTAACCCCTCCCACCTCACGTCTTCCTCTTCTAGCCCTCATGTGTCCGATTCCACCAGCTTCACCGCCGATGGCAATCCCATGACCTCGCACATGCCGACCATGTGGGCACCACAAACGCCTCCACTTTTCTCCTTGGCAAACATGCTCTCCATGGCCATGAGCATGGCTCAGTCCTTTATTCCCCCCCCTAACCTGCCATCCCCTCTTCCTGGCTTTCCTCCACACTTCAGCCATGCTATACCACCCCAGGCTGGGTATCCCATGGCATATGCACCCCACTATCCACTGCCTGTGCAAGCCGAGGGCATATACCCATCATGCAATCCAGAAGCCCCAAATCAGTGTCAGGATGCTGTATATGGGTTTCCGCAAAGGACGCATTCCACATTTACGCATTCACCTGTGATGTCCACGCATGCAGATATGCACGTGCAGCAAATGTCCAACAACGTCCCACAGAAAGGTGTTCACGGAAGCCTTGCCACCTACATCCAGCACCACACTACGGACTTCTCTTTGCCACAAGGATATACGGAAGCTTTTCCGAGCGCTTCGCTGGACCAATCAAGCCTCTCTAGATCATCTTCTTCTGGACTGTCATCTTCGGCAAGACCCAGTCCTGAGAGCATGGTGAGTCCTGCAGACCGTGCAAGTGCAGTTGGTGTGAAAATGACTGCGAGAATTATTGCGGCCCACTCACATGCTTGCATGTTGCATTATTGTTGCAATTCTCCATTAGGGAATAATCATCCATGATTAGTAATGCAAAACTATTGTTAATGTTCTTGCTTTTTTTTTTTTTTTTCCCTTTTTCTTTAATAAGGCTTCTTCCTCCAGTCCAAGATCTCTTTCCCCATCAGCAGAACCCGACACTAGTACCAGTGTGTGTGAGCTCCCAGAATCTCCGGTCAGCTCTGGTAAGGTGGTCTAGAAATCATCACACATACACAAACAGCAATAAAGGGGCCTCTTCTATTTTGTAAAAAAAATGCTTTTACTGCATATAGGAGTTAGGCAATTATGTAACAGGCAAGTGTGATTCTCTTTCTGTCTTGAGCACTGCAAAGTTAGTGTGCTTTTGTGTAGACTTGGCTTGCCCATATTGGTGTTGGAAGACCTTACCACCAATTAGCTACGACTTTAGAGGTGTTGCATAACCATAATCGATGTGTTGTAATGTTCCCTGGAACACAGCCTGTACGTGTTAGTGCTGCCCAAACCATAGCTACAGAGCCAAGAATAAAGCCTTTGTTTTTTACAAACTGTATTACGAAATACTTATTACGTATGTGTTCATGTCCAAGTCACATCATCGTGCATCCAACCCCAAATGAATATGAACTGATTGGAATGTGGTAGGTTACCACAGGTATAACAAATATCATGAGTTGTATTCGATCAAATGAGAACATACTGCATGTATGTACATTATACAGGGAGTCCTCGGTTTACGGCATGATCGACCTACGGCGCTTTCGTGGTTACGTCGGTCGGTATCTCCCATAAATTTATTAAGAAAGTCTTAGAAAGAGGCTTTGTTTACATTCGCTGTCGATATTTAAATGAATGCGGCACTCAGGATCGACCTCTCGACCAATCCCGACAGAGTTCGTACAAACCCTGAGCACAAACGTACGGACCGATCATAACCGATTCCTTCGCCACGTCAGCCAATCAGCGCGATTGTTTTTCTTTTTTCTTTTCGTTACCTAGTTGGAGATCCGGGTGCCGTATTAGGCTGTTTTAACATTATACAGTGTTGTACAGTGTGTGAGGTCCGACTAACGGCGAAAATCGTGTTACGTCGACGCGTAGGAACGGAACTCCGGCGTAAATCGAGGACCTCCTGTATTTCTGTTTTGACCAGTTTGCTCTTGTTTTGACTATTCATCATCTTATTTTGTATTCTCCTTTAGAGCCAAAACCAGTGGTTACAGTTGGGCGCTTCCAGGTTTCCCCTATAAAGGAGATCCCACCTCTGTCTTCACTTGCTAACAAAAGCCCCAACACTACTCCTGCTCTGACACCTGTTGTTTCACCTGCAATGCCAACCAACATGTCAATTTGTCCCTCCTATGATAATCCAACGAAGGTGCAAACAGGGTTAGAGAGAAATGAAATCGCCTCCCTAAACACCACCTTCACGCAGCACCTCCACATAGATATTCCTCAAGCTCAACACTTCTCCTTGAATGCTAATCGTGACCAAAGCCAATCACTGGGTCTTGAGCAGAAGTTGTTGTCTGAGACGCCTCATGATGCTTTCTGCCCCCATGAACAACCTCAACAAGATAGCAAAACGACCTGGACGGATGAGACCAAAGAAGCGGAGAAAGACGAGGCACAGCAGAGTGGTGACAAAGAGCCAGACGAAGAAGACAAGGCCCAGGAGGAGGAGGAGGAGCAGCAGCAGAAGAAAAAAACCCGAAGGCTTGGTTCGGTACAGTCTCTGACTGGGACATCAGTGGACAGTGGGCTTTGTGTCACTTTGGATCCAGATGGGAGTCTGGGGGATAGGATTATGGACAGCCCTCAGTGCCCTGTCCCTCACCACAGCATGTGGATGAGCTACACACGCACCAATTCCTACATGAGCAGCGACGAATCGGAAAGCGAGGATGAGGAGATGTGGGATGAGCTGCAGGAGCTGAGGGAGAAGTGAGCCATCTGATTGGATAGCTGCTATAAGCATTTAACAAATCAACAAATTCATCCGTTCATTAATTGCTTTAGATTATTGCTAATAATTACCATTCTGTCTCTCAGGCATTTGTTCGAGGTGCAGACTCTGCAGGCGGTACAGAAGCAAGAAATTCAGGAGCTCTATGAGCGGATGGGGAAAGTTCCTCCTCCATGCATCCTCTCGCCAGCAACCATGTTGTCCAGCAGGCAGCGTCGGCTGTCTAAGGGAGGAGGCTTTTCTTCATCTCGTCGCAACAGCCTTCAAAGACTGGATATTCTCCCTATAACAGGTATAGACCGGGGTGGAAGTAAATTACCATAAATCTTCTAATAGTAGCCAGAGCGTTTATTCAAAAAATTATTTGGACGGCCCGGCGTTTAAAAGAGACCGGCGCTTATTATTTTTCGATCCCGCTGGTGCACGCTCCTGCGGACTCTGTTGACCAATCCTGCCTTCTACCACATTTATTTCTGTTTGTACCTCTGTCTGTAACATTGACTAACGAACATGGGTAGCTTTCCTCGAAAAATATACTTTAAAATAAGTATCCTTAGAAAATAAGTCATTTTCAACCACAGCAACCCTGACCAGGATATAGCATGCTGCCCAATCACTGCGCCATCCACATTCCATACGCTGTCCTGTTAATGAACCTCATATCTTCCCGCTCACTTTTGTTCAGTGTAAAAACACTCCCACTCTCCAGACTTTGTTGCTTTGATGACCACAGGATCCCATTCCTGATGATGCCCACCTCTATTACTGGCTGAAACTCCAAAAATGAAGTGAATAAAAAAAAAAAGTGTTACAAATGTTGCTTTGGTTGCTTTACAGGGATAATAAGAAAGAACTCTGTAAGTGGCAGCGGCAGCAGTGGCAGCACCGGCAGCAACAGCAGCAGTTCACAGGAACGATGTGCTAAAGGGGTGACCTTTACTCCTGACCTTACCAGAATGGTATGCTCCACTTAAATACCGCTTCCTGTTGCATGCAAGAATAACTTCCGTTCTTTACAGTTTTCTACGTTCACACCAGCATTTGTCCCAATACATACTACTACGTGAACGTTTACAATACACTCGTGTCCTTGTGTGTGAACAACCTTTCGCTTTCTCCCCTTTTCTCTTCTTTCGTAGTAAACATCCATAACTGCACCTGTTGGCAGAACTAGATAAGACTACCTCATCCAGCACAAGCCTGCTGTTCTCTTACTCATCCTACTGAGGAAAGAAGACTTTACCCAGACAACTAAAAGCCTTTCGCTGCTAACGGACGAGTGTCTCAGCATCACCTCCTCTTCCTGTCCAGACACTTAGAGGGTCTCAGGCACCGTCGTGGATTTTATGCTAGCAGTGTCCCGACACTGTTGGTCTGCAACCCAAGGGAAACTCGTTCTTAATACACACTGCCTTCCTGAATACTAAGACGTGACCATGCATACAGACTTTGCTGTAAAGTGCTCCAAATCACGCTTTAACAGACACTAAAATGAACTTCCACTACTGCCATGCGAAACCGTTGCTGCTGTGAGGATGCTGTCGTCGCTGCCGTTTCTGTGGTGAGCTCAGTGACGTGAGAGTACTGTGCGAATTTCTGATCACTCACCAGTGGCTTGTTAGTGACTCAGGCCTGGCCATGTCCTTTGCACTTTTCTAAAATAAACCGCCTGTAGATGCAGCTGTCAGACCTGCTGAACAGGCATGTGACTCCTCTGGCTGTGTGTGTACGTGAGGGGAGAGAGAGAGAGAATATCAGAAAGTCCACTGGTCCATGAATCTCTCCTGAATGTTTAGTGACTTTCTGCTGTAGTAAATGTGACATTATGGAATAATCCTGATGGGAAAAATAACCGCAAACAAACATACAAAAAAAAAAAATCAATTTAACGTGAGATTAAAATGCTGCCTAATATACTGTCTACTTTATATAAATGTGTATTTTAGTTTCCGGAGTGTACTTTCTGCTATACACGTCTTATTTTTTATTTTTTTTTTCAACCTTTATCTTTTTATTACATTATTAATGTGAATCAAAACCGGAGGTGTTGTACAGTTGAATCGAATTGTGCATTATACAAACATTATAGGAAGTGATTACTTAAGATATTTTGAGAGATTTTCAAGCGGTGCAGTTCAGTTTTACTCTCTGCTTGGGTACATAGATGGAAATGCCTTTTTTGGACAGACATTCATTGATTGTAAAGATACATGGAGGCTACTAATTGACCAAAATGCATACAGCACTTCAGCGGAGAGGCAGGTCAGAATTAGATGGCAGATAATACAGTCAGACCTAGGGTAAATAGGTATTGCTATCTTTCCGGTGATGTTTTAGCCCCTTTTGCTTTGATGCACTTTGGTTCGAAGGTCATATACAGTATATATATATATTACTTGGGAACTCAAAGCCAGATTGTACTTGGTTAAAAGAAATTGTATTGTTTCATGACTTTCATGAATTGATATCTTTATTATATAGATATTATATGATATTGTAATCTATTTCTTAGATTTTTTTTTTAAAGGGATTTAAAAAAAAAAAAAAATTCATATCTGGGGTTTAAATGTCAGGGAAAGTTAATCGTTTCCCTTACCGTCCCTAAAATAATAAAAATGATTATTTCTCATTAATCGCAAACTGTGAAAGAACACATGCTGCCTTTAAATAAGCAGTGAATTATTAAAAACATGTGAGAAATGTATCGTGTTACAGAATGTGATGCTTGTTTGCAAAGCTGCTATACTGCCATGCATTGTCTCTTCCTTTTCTTTTTATGTTTTATTCCCCCCAAGATGAATTACAATTTCATGCTAAAAATGTATTTGTACAATAAAAGCAAAATAAAACCTATCAATGAATAACATTTGAATGTGCTTTTTTCAGGATATGGAAAATATCAGACATTTATTTATTTGGCAAAAAAACAACCAACACCTTTACAGCTTTATATTATTTACCATTTGTACATTATCAACATCTTTTCTGTTGCTCTATGGCCAAAGGTCTATGCAGTGCCAAAACCTGTGCGTCAGCGATCACTCTTTCCATGAAGCATAAGGTTTAGCAGTGCCCTCTTGTGGTACATTTGATACAATTCCTCTCACATGTTGACTAATTTTGCTTCAGCACCCAGCATTGTTCTTCCAGTCTGTGGCTTTCTTGTACAGGTCTTCACGTATGAATGAATAAAGAAGTATTTGGTACTCTAGAAGAATCGGTTGCTGAGTTACTGGCTCAGTGAAGGTCTTCAACTTTCTTCGACCAGAAAGTTTGTTCTTGCTTGGTCAGACCTTTATGGTAAACGGACTAAAGACCCACGGTGTAGTTTGTAGCCAAGGAATGGTACACACTTTAGTTTTTACACAAGGATTAAGGATACACACCATCTTTAAATGTTGTTATAAATGAACAAAGGAAAATCAACACTTTATGTGGCATCTGAATATTAGTGATAAATGTACTGGAAGAAAGGTTTGCACATCTCCAGTAATAAGTATTGGACAGTCTGATGACAGAAATATTTCATTCTCAGTGTAGATCATGTATAGACGAGACAAGGAGCCAAAAACATGGTTGCTTTTTCACTGGTGGAAAGCACTGGGCAAAACATCTTTTGGCATCCACTTCTAATTTCAGTTAATTTGCTCCAGTCTTTGAGTTTTGTATCCTGGCAGCCATCTTTGCTTCTTCATCGATCTCGTCCATGATCCTTTCTTGAGACACGGAGTAGAATGTATATCCATCTGGTGAGAGTTAGTCAAGGCTTGTACACATTTACAAACAAGTTAGCTGCACTACTGACGCAGTAGCTTTAAAGAGACAGGCTTTCGTCTCAAAACCGTTACTTTTATACAAAGGGTTCGGAAAAAGTGCTAACAACTAAATATTTTGCGCACAGTGTATCGACGGAGATTTCATTTAAATTGGCTTAAATTTGTAGCCATTACATAAGAAAATGACAACGACAAAGCAAAAACACGTTTTTTTTTTAGAAATGCTTGCAAAGTTATTAAAACTCCAAACATCTCCTTTAGACCCTCGGCTCCAGCACTCCAATTTGAGATCATGTGTATCCTGTCTGCTTTGAGATCAGACAATATCTTGAGATGTCTCTAGAATCAAAGTCCATCTTGGCAAACTCTTTGTACAGTACATGATTTAGAAGGGAACACACTTGATTCTATAAGGTCTAACAATTCACAGTGCATCTTAGTTATAAAGTCCAAGAACCCAAGCCAGTAACTGAGATAGAAAGGCCTTGGTAGGAGAGGTGACCAAGAACCTAATGGCCACTCTAACAGAGCTTCAGAAGTCCTCACCACAGATGGGAGAGAATCCTGAAGCACAACTATCTCAAAAATAATCTTATCAGTCAGCCCTTTATGGGAGAATGCCTAGACAGAAGCCAATCATTAGTAAAAGGACTACGTCAGGTACTTCAAGGACCATAAGACTTCATCTGGCTTGATGAGGCAAGGATATGTCTCTCAAACCTGCTTATCAACTGGTTAATACTATCCCTATGGTGGAGGATGATGGTGGAAGCATCATGCTATTGGGGTGCTTCTCAGCAGCAGAAACAGGGAGACTGGTCAGAATTAAAATAAGGAAGAATTCTGTCAAATACACAGAGGTGCTTAAAGTAAACTTGCTTCCTCAGACTTGTATGAAGGTACATAAGTACCTTCCAGCATAACAGTCACAGTCACTCAAAGCACACAACCCCATAGAAAATCTGCGGAGAGACACGACGATGGCAATTTACAGACTCCCACCTTCCAGTCAGACTGACCCTAAGAGGATCTGCCTGGAAGAATGTGAGAAACTGCCCAAATGCAGGTTTGCAATGCTTTTTCTATACATTTGCAAACATTTCTACAAACCTGTTTGAGTTCTCATTACCGATTTTCATGTGTAGACTGAAGGCCACAAGGTCAATTTAATCCTTTCGAAATTAAAGAAACTATACAAAACCAACCTCAAGGGATCTGAATACAGTGGACCCTCAGCTCGCGATGGATGGCGCATGAATCAATGTTCGATCTAAATTTACGAACAGATTTTGTACTGACCGATGACCAAAGCCTCGATTGACATACTGACGTACACAGACAACCAACCCTCCCTTTGCACCACAAACCTTAAGTTCTGGTCAAGCGCTCGTGGTGTGAACATGTTCGATGCATTTTTTTGTTGTGTTTCACTGGATATTTTGCTCTATAAGCTTCATTACGAGTCCCAAGAAAGTGAAAAGTGGAAATGGTAGTGAGAGTAAGAAGCCTAAGCGTATAACAGTTGAAATAAAGAAAGAAATAATCGCAAAACATGAGAACCGCCACCATATCCCTCCGCCACCGTCCACCTACTCCAGCGACTACGTCTCCACCGCAAAGGGAACGTGTATTAAACTCATCTGTTTATTCCGTTTAGGTTTTATTTTTCTATATTTAAGGTTATCTTAACTTTATTCTGTTTTATTGCCACACATAAACCCATAATACATTTTAAAAACATGGTTTTGAGGGTTGAAACACATTAATTGTATTTACATTCATTCCAATGGGAAAAACTGATTCGGGTCGCGAACAGAGTCTCGGAACGAATTAAGTTCGTGAGCCGGGAGTCCACTGTACTTTCCAAACATGCTTATACTTGTTTTAAATTACATTTACAGTACTTATACCTGGTAGCTAAATCTGTGGCATAATTCCTAACATTTCAATTGTGAAACGTCTTCGTTTTGCTACCTTACACTTTTCTGTATTGTGTTTTTAAATAAAAAACAAAACAAAACAAAAAACCCAACTGATTTCAAGATTACTTTTGCATACCGAAACGAAATAACAAAGAATACTAAAAGAAAGCACATTAGTAATAAACAGCGACATAATTTATATACGTTCATGTTCACACCTCATGTGAAAGGAAACACAAATTAAACTACATACTAATGAAAAAAGTATTGGCACCCAGGAGCAGCTCGTCTAATAAACGCACTAAACCAGTCCTGTCTCTTATAAAACAAGATAAACACAAGGATAAAGGAGAGTCACAAGAGTTTGTTTTAATCTTATTGCAAGATGAAACAAAAAGAAACAGGATGTAAGGATTTGCTTCGTCACCCTCATCAGATCACTTAAGTTACAGTTAACAAATGGATTGTTGGGACTTGACTGTAACAAAGCCCAAAGAAACGACTCATAACATGCTGTTTTCAGTCCTGACAAAGACTGCTTGATTCTTTCCTCCTTCATGTAACACATTTTCTTATGCGACCCATGACCACGCAATAATCTGGACGCCATCTGACGACTTTAGTACTTTCTGTGCACGCACGAGCTCCGTGTGTAGCCTGAAGAGAGTCAGCACCAGTGTTTCTGATCCACATTGAGCCCAGACAGCCCTCCTGAAAAACCCTGGGGCCTAAATAAGCCTGTTAAAGTGCAGTGTAATGCCTCTCACTCAATGTGCTTTGTCCCAAATCAACTCCTACTCACTGTATAGGAGCACTTGTCTTAAAATTTAGCCAGTTTAATAAAAAAATTAACGAGTCTGGCACCAAAAACAAACAGATTAGCAAACAAAACTTGACAGTTAGTAATATTTCAGTAATAGATACATTTAACTATATTGCTTATTCATATAAATATAACTCACTAGCTAGTCAGCCCGCTAGCTAGCTAGTGGACTAGCCCCGATAACCTTGTGTAATGGTGGTTGAGGATACATATACCCATCACTAGGGCTCCAATGGCGAGGCCGGTTATGACATTTCTGGTGCGGAGTTTTTGGCTCTTCTTCCGCCACTGAGCCAGTTCCGCTTGCCGGATAAACTGCATCTGTTCTCGGGTCAGATTGTCCTTAGTAGGATCTATCCTCCTGGCAAATTCGCCTTCAGGTTTACCTCTGCCTTCCTGGTCAGCCATGATTTCGCGAGCGGTCGCTTGCGTGTTTGTGTGTTTTAGCAGTCAAAGAGGCGCTAGATGTGCGCAGTGAGATTCACAACTCGAAGCTGCGCTTTCAAAACGCATATTAAATAGTACTATGTCAAAATAAAAGCTCGCCCTAGATTAATATGATTAT
>JAQLOM010000006.1:2302767-2315299 GCA_030068315.1 Chrysichthys thysi
GTGTGTGTGTGTGTGTGTGTGTGTGTGTGTGTGTGTGTGTGTGTGTGTGTGTGTGTGTGTGTGTGTGTGATGAAGATTCTGTGATAGAGCTAAATGCATTAATGCTACTAAAAATGAAACAACCTGTGAAATACACGACACAAATTCTGTCATCTTTCATTTGTGACGTGCAGAAAACATCATACACTGAAAAGCAAAACCTTTCTTAAGAATTAAATGCTGATTTTATGTCAGAACCATGGGAATTTTTCCAGTATATAGTGGAACACCCTTGAATGTTTCTTATATACCTCATTAATTATCAATTCCTAACACATTGAGTGTCGAACTCTTAATCGCCATGCTTTTCAGAATTGCTACGAATTGCCTCGGACTTACATTACACCCACCTTTCCCCTGGAGTGCCGAGTAAAAAAAAAACACCCTTGTAACTGTTGTTTTTCTGCTTGTTCACATGTTTAGAATATTTTAGAGTATGGTGTCATCACTACAGTAAGGCGTCACCGATTGCCACATGTTGACTGCTCTTCCGTCCCATTGGTCGTTTCCTCTGTTTCTAACAGGGCCAAGTTTGCGACTGTGACTGAAGACTGCATGCTCTTAGGGGTTGGAGTGATTGCTGTGGCTGCTTTCATCTACCAAACATCTGTTTGGGAGAAGGTAAGTGAATACTGTGCTTACAACCAGACCATGCTCAGAAGATTTATGGGTAAACAGAGTGCTGTTTAAGAAAATGTCTCTGAAGAGTTTCAGGCGTTTCATATTCTCTTTGTTGATGGCTAAGCACTTGATAAAATAACTAAAATACTCTTGGGCATTCTTTTATATTTTCATCCTTATGGTAGAACAGTGAAGTAAACTGATGTAACCGCAGAAGTTGTTTTGTTTGTTCCTAAATTGGTCACTTTAGATGTTTTATTAGTAGCATGTAGCATATTGTTTATTTAGTTGCTACCAGTAGTGCATATCCGATAACGCATAATAAGGGTTATAATACAGTGGACCCTCGGCTCGCAAAGGCATCGGATGGCGAACAAATCGACGTATGAAATAAATTCCTGAATAGATTTTGTTCCGACCGATGAACAAATCCTTGACTGACGTACAAGAAGCCAACCCATGCTTTGTGGCACAAACATTCAGTTTCGGTCAAGCACTGTGTGTGTGGTGTGAACGTGCTCAACGCCTTTTTTTTTCGTTGTGTTTCTCTGCAGCTTTGCTCTATAAGCTTCATTATGGGTCCCAGGAAAGTGTAAATGGTAGCAAGAGTAAGAAGTCTAAGCGTATAACAGTTGAAAAATAGATAATCGAAATAATCGCAAAACATATCCCTCCGCCACCGTCCACCTACTCCAGCAATTATGTATCCACCGCAAAGGTAACGTGCATTAAAATCATGTGTTTATTTAATTTAGGTTTATTCTTCTATAATTAAGGTTATTTTGTTTTTATTCTGTTTTATTGCCACATAAACCCATAATACACTTTAAAAACATGTTTTGAGGCCTGAAACACATTCATTGTATTTACATTCATTTCAATGGGATTCAGGTTGTGAACAAATCAGTTCACGAACAGAGACTCGGAACGGATTCAGTCCGTGAGCCGAGGGTCCACAGTACGTAATTTTTACATAATTTAAGCAACAAATGACGATATGATGATGTTCTAATCTGATCTGTTGTGTTTTAAAGAGTGCTGTAGACACATTAGAAATTAGAAAGGAATATAAAAATGCCAATTTAGTTTTTTTTTCCACAACACACTCGCACACAAACACACACGTCTATATCCATCTTTAGACTTAAGTTAAGACAATGTCTTCTAAAGCAGTCCTCAGGGACTCCCTGTCAATCCATATTTTTGCTCTCTCCTAGTTCCGAGCATATATTCTTCATTTATTGTGGATTTATCTGTTATTGATGGCTTGGCTCAGGTGTGTTGGAAGAGGGATAAAGGGAAGGATATAAATGAAAACCATTTGGAGCGGGAATTTGTCCCAAGTCTATGTTAAGGACTGGACTGAAAAATAGACCTGTGTAATGACACAAGGAGTTTTGCTATTTTACAGAAGTAGTTTTGTGCAAAATAATGTGAGTGCAAATGAAGAAACTGTACTTAGAAATTTAGAAGAACATTCAGTTCTATAAATAGAGATTGCAAATACAAGTATAGTAAATTTCAAACATTGTCCATTTACTCTTCTTTGTAGTCATCTCATTCTCCTGTTACCATAGGTTTGTCAGCTTTTTATTATATTATTAGCATTTTTGCCATTTTGAATTTTATTGGAAACTGTTTGTCACTGTGGGGGTTTTTTTTCGCCTCTGGACATTTTTCCTTCCTTCTGATTGTTAACATTTTTCATGGCTGGGTGGATCTGGAAAGGGGTATGTACTTTAAATGTCTATAGGTCAACTGGAACTGGAGCTACAAGATCTTAGACCCTTAGACCTACCCAATACATGAACAATTGTTTAGCAGTTCAGTAGCAAACCCACAATGATTGTCTTATGTGATTTTGAACAGTTACCGGTATTTGTGGGAAAGTAATGTAATATAAATGAACAAGGAAGGAACACTGTAAAATCACTGAAACTGAAAGTTGCCATAGATACAAGGCTATCAGTAAACACTGCTGCTTATGTGACTGCTTATTGGTTTGCAATGCTGCTCAACTGGATGGGGCAAAGACACCTGGGTGATCATGACATATTTACGTAATAGGTATATCTTCTCAGAGTGGCTAATAGCATTCCAGTAGCATTCCATACCAGTGCTTATATAAAGTATGTACAGTTGGGTCTAGAAGTATTTGGACAACTTTTGTAACTTTCCCTCTGTACACTACCATAATGGATTTGAAATAAATCAGTCAAGATATGATCGAGGGATCGACTTTCAGATTTAATTCAAGGGGCATAACGAAGGTATTAACTGTTCAGGAATTACAGCCATTTTTTTGCAAAGTACCTCTAATTTCACAGGCTCAAAAGTAATTGACCAAACTAACATAATTATTAATACAGAGGGTCCTCGACTTACGTCGGAAATCCGTTCCTACGGCGCGACATAACGTGATTTTCACCACAAGTTGGAACTCACTTACTGTACATAAGTACCTGTGTCCGGCGAATGTAAACAAAGCCGTCTTCCTCGTATAGCGCCACGTGACGACGTGTTCGTCCACTCCGCTCTCCAACTAGTTCCCGTGCGAAATTTGTTTTAACGTCGCAAACGCCATACGTTAGAATGATAAAACAAGACTTTCTTAATAAATTTATGGGAGATTGCGACGTAACCACGAAATGTCGTAGGTCGAGGACGTCCTAAACCGAGGACGTGCTGTATAAGGATTACTTTGAATTCATGGATCACTAAATGCTGAGTTTCCTCTCTTGAGATGTTTTGCCTGGCCTTTATTCCACCTGATTTCAGTTAGTGCTTGTTTGTGGGGATTTCTGCATTCAGCTTGTCTTCAGTATGTGAAAAATATGCTCACTTGGGTTGAGGCCAGGTGATTGACTTGGCCATTTAATCAGTTTCTTTGCCTAAAGAAGCTCTTAGCTTGCTTTTGTGGTATGTTTTGGGTCACTGGTGTCCATCAGCAGACACTTTGTCAATATACACCAGTGACCCAGTTCCACTGGCAGTCCAGTATATCCATGCCATAATACTGCCTCCACCATGCTTGACAGATGATGCGATATACTTTGGATCATGAATCGTTATCCTGGTTTCATCTGTCCAAAAAATATTGTTCAATGTTACCAGTGAGTGTTACCAGTGGTTTGTATGTTAAGGTGAACATCTGTATTTGCATTCATGAAGGCGTCTCTTGATTGTAGACTTTGACAATGATATGCCCTCCTCCTTGAGAGTGTTCTTGACTTGTCCAATATTGTGAAATGGTTTTTCTTCACCATCGAAAGAATTCTAACATCATCAACTTTGGTCGTTTTTCATGGTCTTCCAGGCCTTTTGGTGTTGCTGAGCTCAACAGTGCATTTCTTCTTTTTAAGGATGCATCAAACCCTTAATGTTTCTGCTATCTTTCTGATAGGTCTGGTTTGTTTTTTCAGCCTAATGATTGCATTGACACCCCTTTGGATCTCATGTTGAGAGTTCCCATAAATAGCTACCAAATGAAAATTCAACACATGAAATCAACTGCAGACCTTTTATCTCCAATAGTGAAGAATCAGGCCATAACTCGCCATAAAACTTATTAATCAATTGTCCAATTACTAATGAACCTGTAAAAACAAAAAAACGAGGGGCTATGTAAAACAAATGGCTGTGATTCCTAAATGGTTAAGGCAATATTTTTGTTAAACCCATTGAATTAAAGTTAAAAGTCTGCACTTCAATCATATATTGACTGCTTAACTCCAAATCTACTCTGATCTAATCTTGGTAAAATTCTGAAAATTGTTTCACTGTCCAAATACTTTTGGACCCGAGTGTGCATAGTTACACAGATTTTCATAGTTGATGTTTCAAAAAATGACTAATCCTTCTGGCACCACGTTAACACATTGCAGTATTACATTAAGATACAGCATTTAGTTTAGTATTAGGATTCAATGTGGATTGCAGACTAATTTAAAAATTCACAATGTGCATGTGTATTTATGCTCTAGGTAGTGGAAGAGCTTACTCTGATCACCGGTATCTCAAAAATGAGCATCATGGACTTTGCTCATGTGACCCTTGAGCACATCACCAAGAACAAAGTAAAAACATTTGAACAGTAATATTTGAAGGAGACCATTTACTTCAGAAATAACTGTGGCACCTTCAAATGCAACAAGTAAATATCTCAATGTCAATGCAATGTGTACAAAGCAGCTCACATGTAGTTAGAACGTGTGGTAATGGCCCGAAAGTTTAAATATTGATTGATACAGTTCAAATATTTGATAAACCACTTTTTGTACAGTGATTCTACATTACATTTTTGAATTTTTGTTGATTTATAATTTTGCACTGCATTGTTTCAGTTTTCAGCTACAGGATAAATTGGTCAGGTAGATTTTTTGACACTTGAAATCAGAGGACAGATCTGTTGTTATGATAACTCCTTACTGGGCTCACGTCTTGATTCCATCTCTCTGAGCTTGATGTCCAGCCAGACCGCCAGAGGGGTCACTGTTCATGTGTTGTTGTTGTTGTTGTTGTTGTTGTTGTTGTTTATTATTTAAACCAGTGTTTTACTTTGACAATACCATGAAGCATGTCTGCCCGCAGATTTGAAAATATTTGATGATCCACACAATGCACCAAAACGTGTACGTTGTATTAAATTGTTTTGTGTAGACAGTGTTACTCCATTACTTTGAAATCAGCCAAATCTGCACTCATTTCACCAGCTCCACACTGACACTTCAGCACCTATACAAAGAACAGACAAAACCCACAAAAAAAGCAAGACCCACAGCTAGTGTACATACACAACCATGGTATGAGGTTCAGTTCGTGGGCCATTTGTCTACAGCTTTAAGGTTGATTGGTTTGTCTGTTCATAGTCATAATGTTCACATCACACAGACCAAAAAAGCAAATCCTGAGCTGAAGAGTGCGGCCCAGCTGTTGGCCAATCCCGTTTCTAGGCAGAAGTCCCTGCTCGGTCTGAAGAAAAAAAGACGACTCGAGAAAATGTGGAAATGATCCAATAATGCTAGCCAACATTACCTGCTAAATTAATGCTAACTACAATGGATGACTAACAAGCTGGCTACCTACTGTTAATGAAAACAAATTTGCAGTTAATAACCGTGAAAATCAGTGGTTCCCAAACTTTTTCACTACGAGACCCAAAAGAGAAACCTGGTGTCACACCGGGACCCAAATTTATAAAAAAAATACATCAGGAATATTCATAACATCTATATTTACACAAAACACAACAAACCATGAATTTAAATACGAAACATATTTATTCAATTATAAATGTAAAAATTCAGCAATGGTCTACTCACTCCTGTCTTCTTTGTGTGACACCTTAAATCTCCATTTGTTATCCCCTCCCTTCATCCATCATCCTTGAACACTAACATTTATTAACACTTGGACACACCTGACATATTTGACAGTTACTGTATACTGACCTGGCATTAACACACATTTAATGCGAGCTATGTGGTTGGTTAAAGGTTTCAACCAGCAGCTCTATTCTGGGTTTGGTTTTTGAAAGTGCCGATCTGAGGTCATGCTGAGCATTTAGTCTGTTTCTGTACTTGTTTTTCAGATATGCTAGAGTAGAAAACCCTGATTCACACAAGTATGTGGTGCCAAATTGAATCAAGACATCTACAGCTTTGTTTTTTTTTTTTACCTAAGCAAGAGAACTCCACCTGCTGGAGATGAACAGTCCAAAACTGTGAGAGGGTGACTGTCTCAAACTGCATCTTACTACCACTGTTAACCTGCAGTGTGACCAGTGCCTGTAACGCTCCCTGACTTAGGCCCAACTGTACTGATGGCACAGTTTAGAAAAGATGCCTCACCCACTCAAGGTTTTTAGATCCCTGTGAGTCAGGGAAATACTGTTTAAAGTTCTCCTGTAGGCCGCACATGTGCTCAACGATGTTCTGTTCCACAGAGTAGCTCAGAGGAACACCTATGTTCTCATGCTAGGCAGAGAGAACAGGAAAACTTGCCAATTCTCCTGAACCAAGCTGGGACTGACTGCCCCAGGCACAGTTGTGCGGTGAATCCTTGAACTGCATCTTCCAGCTCCAAAATGCTAATATCTTTTCCTTGAAGGCTTGTGTTCAGTGTGTGGAGTTTGTTAAAAATGTCCACAAGGTAGGCAAACCTTGCAAACCAGCCACTGCTTATCCTGAAAAATCTTGGCAAGGTTAGGGTCTTCATTCCTGAGGTAGGATATAACCTCCTTTCTGAGCTCCCACACTCTCTGCAAAACTCTTCCTTTGGACAGCCGCCTCACCTCACAGCGAAAGAGCAGGTGCTCATGCTTTGCCCCCATTTCCCTGCACAGCTCTGTGAAGAGCCTTGACTGTAGTGGTCGCTTTTTGATTCGATTCATTACTCTCACAACCATCTCAAAAACCTCTCCTAGGTCATGCCGTAATGCTTGCCAAAGCTTCCCTATGGATGATGCAATGTCACCTTCACATTTGGGGCATTCTACGTACATGAGCCACAAAACCAGACCTGCACCCAGTCATGCTCCTGGCACCATCTGTGCAAATTCCACTACAGTCCATCCAAACCAATGTAAGGTCTTTCAACTTTGTGTCCACCACTCTGTAAATATCCTCTCCTCTTGTTGTTCTGCATAGCTGGTCACAGAACAGGAACTCCTCCTTGATGTCCTTACCACTGATGTATCTGATAAAGGCCATTAACTGAGGGATCCCAACAATATCCACAGACTCATCTAACTGCAGTGAAGATATTTTGTGTTTCTTGATTCTTGATTCTGGCGGAGAGTGGAACAGACTCAACTTTGTTTGCTGCATCTTCACCCAAAACAGACAGACGCACATCTTTTAAACATGGTTTTATCAGCTGCTCCGCAATGGAATGGGGCTTCTTTGCCTTGGCGATATGGAGGCTGACTTGGTATGATGCCTTCAGTGCTGCACTATGCCCTTTGAATGCCTAGTGTATGGCAGAAAAGATCATTAAAAAAATCACCCCTCTTCTCATCCTACCACACCTCCTCAGCAAGCACACACTCACACGCAAGAAACTAACCCACACTCTTGGCTAATACAAAAATAATACTCAGATTATTGACCTTTTCACTGTCAAAACCATGTGAATGCACTTCGCTGTCTATTGTACATTAGTGACACAATGGTGGAATGTCTTGTATGGCTAACTGGATAACCTCAACAACTGAGGCCAACAGTGACATGCTAACTAGCTAGCAACATAGATTAGTCAGTAAAAAAAATTATAGCTACACAAAATGAACAATTCAAATGCTAAACGTACACAAAGAATGACTTACCTTTCCGTTGTCGAAACACTGCTTCCTGAAGGACTCTTCTTTACAAAGGACAAACTCTTTAGCCTTGCCCCGATGCTGCATATGTTTTGTTCGCAGATTCCTGTCGAATTTATTCATCTCTCATTACTACACACCCTCCCACATAAAACCCACTGGGGTGTCTCCTCTCCGTTCCGAATGGCTTTGGTGAAGCCAACATTAATAAATTCATCCTTGTATTTTCCCTTAGACATCACGCGATAGAAAATCTCAAACTACAGACATAAAACTTTGGCATTAATGAGTGAATGCAGAAAGTAGTATAGGATAGGCGAATATCACGTTCTTGCAGGAGCGTGAGCCTAGCAGCTGCGTTGAACTAAACAGATCAGTGTAACAATTAAAAAAAATGCTTAGAACATAGTCACGCATCAGAGCATCATGTGTTGTACTCGGGCAAATGGCGCCCCAATAAATAAAGATTGGCAACCCATTTTGGGTCGCAACCCTTAGTTTGGGAAACATTGGTGTAAATAATTAAGATTACATCGAACCATTTATAAATGATGTGTAATTTGTCTAAACAACAAGCTTATAAGTGGTTAGCACTGTCACCTCACAGTAAGAAAGTCCAGGGCTCGATCCCCGGGGTCAACCTGGGTGCCTTTCTGTGTGGAGTTTGCACGTTCTTCCCGTGTATACGTGGATTACCTCCGGGTGCTCTGGTTTCCTCACATAGTTCAAAAACATGCACGTTAAGCGGATTAGCCGCTCTATAGGTGTGAGTGTGCCAACGGCAGACAGAGCAACCGGTCGGTTGGGGTATTCTATGGTCGCGTTAGATGATGCAGCGCTGAGGGGGCTTGTGAGACAGTGGACACAGTGCGACGTGGGACTAACGCTAGGACGAAGAAGAAAAAGAAGTAGCTAAAAACATCATCATTGAATAATGTAACTAGATGATTCAATGATTTCCATCACTTCTGTATTCAAACTTTATCTTTCCTTCATTCACTCACACTTTCATCCAAGCCCAGGTCTCTGGCCATCTCAACTGTTTTGATCTGACTCATATTTATGCATTAGTGGTAGCTGGTGGTTTTTAAAATAAGGGAAGCACAGATGTCTGTTATTGAATTATATATCTGTGTGTGTTTTCTGTTAAGTCTGTTTCATCTAGTCTGTTTTAATTCTCAGTCTCTCCTCATACATAAGAGCATCAGAAGATTTCCCCAAAACCAGGTCGATAAATATAGCAGTGTCTGCATTGTCGTATAAAGTAAACGTCAAGTAAATAAAAAAAAGTAAAAAAAGGTAGTGATGAGAGCTGGTTCAGGTAGACCTAGAAATTAATTCCAAAATGAATGCAAATAATCAATCATCAGTTTATACTTAAAGTTTAGTCATAATATTTATAAATTAGCAAAATTAAAATATCAAACTATACTAGTTATGGGTTAGGCTACTGACTAACTACGGCAGCTCTGAGCGCTCTGTGAGTCTGACTGGTACAGATTTGCTTAAGTTTGAGACGATAAATCATGTTCATTACCATTTCAGTGATTGTGAGTTATCTTTGAGAGAGCTCCCAATCATATGGAGAAGCTGTGCACCCAGGCAGGACAAGCCAAGCGTGCACTGTCCAGCAGTCATTGCCACTTTATTTTATTATTTATTCATTTTTTTTATGCAAAACCTACCCACCCATTCACTCATTGACTCCCGTTGAAGCTTGGACATATTAAAAGCCTGTTGTCCAGCGAGCTATAATATTTGCTCCCATTTAAACACAGTGTACTGAATTTGGAAAAAAAAAAAACCACAACAACAAAAAAATAAAACTGTGCATCGATGGAGTTCTCTCAACAGGGCACTTATGGGCTTTAAACGAGATTTTCACACACACACTCTGCTGTCCACTGAAAACACAGCTCGATATTGAAGTGAGATATTTGATAAGTAGGTTCGCTAACGTATTGAATTTCACCAGGAGTGATGTATAATACAGACACTTTCCTACAATTTATATATGAAACGTTTAATTTCTGCAGATTAATTAAATTTTAGGTGAATGTGTAAGGCAGTGAAATTGTACTAGCTGACAAACTATTTTATCCTGTGAAAAGCATCAGGCAGGCTGAGCAAAACTGTTTGAAGTAGTATAAAATGGTAAAACCTTAAACACTAACTCAAGCAACAAACAGACGACATTATGCAAGAGCCATTGGTTATGGCTTGTTATTAAATCTGGGTTTCATATATAGCTAGTGGTTTGGCACATAGTAATCATTTAAATTAAATTAAATAAATAAATAAAATAAATAAATGAAAAGTTACTTTTTAGGGATTAGGAACAATAACAGTGCTTAGATGAAATTTTTTAAATCCTCTGCATTGTCTCTTGGTTACCATGGAGACAGTGCCCCAGAGTTTCACACGTTCTCCCTGTGTCTGTGTGGGTTTCCTGGTTCTGTGGTTTTCTTCTGTCTCCCAAATTGTGTGCATGCATGCATGCATGGTGCCCTGTGATGGACTGGGTGTTCATCCGGGGTGTATTCCTACCCCACACCCAGTGGAAGGAAAGGAAGGGAGGGAAGGAAGGAAGGAATACTTGATTTAGATGTCTTTGGATGCAGACCAATGGAAGGTAACACATAGTACAAGGGCATTAGATGCGAGACGAGTTTCAGATGGATAAAAACTGTGCTGAATTAATACCTAGAGTGTTCAAATGATATAAAGCACAGCAGGAAACATCCATCCATGGGATTTCTGTATAGGACACCAGTTCCATTTGGACAAACTTAACCAATGACCATTTCATCTTTTTAAAGAAATCTGAAAGTCTTACACATCTTTAATATATTACATCTTGACTGTATGAAACAACAAACAACTTGTATGTGGTAGGCCTCAGTGATGGCTGCGTCATTTAAGTTTGTCTGTGCATGGGTGCTATAGCATTGGCATCCCACCAGCACGGGGCAGGAAAAAATAAAAACGCTCCATCACTTCCATGCCATGTTACCATGGCAACCAGGGCCTTTGCCGAGTCACGGGGGAATTCTGTTTTTTTGCACGGCTCACTTGCCAAATGAGCGAGTCAGCTCTTCGGGGGTCTGCCTTTTGCCTCTCCCTAGCAACTGGTTGCTAGGTTGCCACAGTTTCCATGTCAATGCGACATGGAGGGTTTGTGGGTATTTAGGCTCTTGAAATGTTGTATCAAGTCCCGGACACCAGCCTCTGCCCATAATGCTCTTCATTAATCGCATATGTTTTACAGGGAAAAATAACCATTGACTACTGTGCCATGTTAGTCCTACAGCAGGTATATACCAGGTTATAAATGGAATTGACGTTATGGAGAGAATATACTGAAGGACAAAACACTGTGTGAAGAGATTGCAGTTTTGTTCCATGGCATTAAGAGAAGGAAGACAGCTGTTGTGGGATCAGCTCAAAACCGGTGAATACCATATATTGTTCTACTGACGTTATTTTCCTTCAACAGATGATGTGTGGTGTAATGACATTTGCAGTAAGGCCAAGTGGCAGCGATGTTTGTTACCTGCCAAACAATGAATGTGGAGAACTAGTAGAATTTCCTGAGAGACTGACCGCTACTAAGCCACAATACACAGCGCTTAACCACTCGATAATGCATAATATTGTCTATAGGACAGAGTGATGGAGGGCTTGGCTCAAAAGGTCACTGCACCAGGAAAACCAAGGGCCTCATTTATCAACATTGTGATAAAACTTTCTACATTGTTTGTTTTTTGTTTTTTTTTGCTTAAGATTTTGTAAGACCAGGTTTTGTATGACAAGTGTGAGCAATGAAACTTAGTGAAGACCAGTTGTTCATAGCTGCTGCACATGCGCAGGTCACTGCTTATTTAAATACATACATGCCAAGAGTTAACCATATATACTGTGTATGGTAGGTTGTCACTGCTTCATTAGATGCATTTAAAAAGCAGTCGACATTGAAGATACAGTATGCATGAACAAAACATTTTTTGAACCACTCAGGAAGCAAAGATTTTCATTTTGCTCAATAAAGTAAAGATTTATGAGTGTGAACATGACATTTGATGAACATGAACTGCATGTTATAAACAGTTGGGATTTCCATCAATCCATCCAACATCTGTATCGCTTTTCTATAAGGGTTACGGGGAAGTTGGAGCCAATCTCACCTGATATCAAGCAAGAGGTTGGGTTCATCCTGGGCAGGTCATCAATCGATCACAGAGCTAGCAGAGATGAAACAACTATTCTCACCTAGGGGCAATTTAGAGTGCGGCAAAAATACAGTATTTATATTCATTAGTGTCTCACTAAAAATGTAGTGTCCGTAACCTTTTATGCGTGAAAAAATGTCAAACCTTGAACTAGAAAAAATATTTTTCTTTTTGTTTTAGTTAGGAAGACTTAAAATATTATGAAAGACCACATTTACTTATGTACATATATTCTCAGATAAAACACGATGGTTACGGACACTACAGAAAAGATTACTATCACTTTGAGTCCCTTTGAAGCGCTGGTTTTCTGAGATGTGATTAT
>JAQLOM010000006.1:2315674-2326098 GCA_030068315.1 Chrysichthys thysi
AATCAGAAGCTGTCATACCTGCACCTGTTAAGTGTGGGAAATACATGGTAGTGGTTATTATTTTTTATTTATCAACACATAACACTAAAAAAGTAAAAAATGTACAAATTCTGTGTTTTTGCCGACAGTTGGCCAGTTAACCTAATCTGCATGTTTTTGGGGAGAAACCCATGCAAACTCCAGACAGAAACACCTCTGTCGACGTCCGGGTTTGAACCCAGGACTTTCTTGCTGTGAGGCAACAGTTCTAAACCTCGAAATAACTGAATAAATTTTCTGATGGCACTTTAAACCAGAATATAGTCATGTGTTTGACACCAGTACAGCCAGTGCAAGCCCTGTTTCACATTGGTGTTGAGGTCCTGGATAACAGTCATACCAAGAGGAAACTAAGGCCAACACTGATACTCTAGCTTCTTCTTCCTAGCGTTACCGTCAGCTGTCGTCACAAGGCAGTGTGACATCTCACTCTGTCTGACATTGGGCACCCATGGGCAATTAAGGATAGCCACATGTCTTTGGAAACCCACACAAACACAGAACGGTACCCGTGCCGAACCCGAGGCTCGAACCCAAGACCTTCTCGCTGGGAGGCGACAGCATTAACCACTCAGCCACCGTTCCGCCCGTAACACTGCTACTCTAAGACGGTTGGGAACTGCCCTCTTTATCCCTAGTTTCTCTCTAAAATGACCCTATAGCCCACAATTTTAGGGGCTTGAAAAGAACTTGAATATGCACACGTAGCATATTTGAATGCCTTATTTTGTTGTCTTGTTTCTGAATTTGTGGTTGCATGTTTGGATTGGTCATCATATAGATTTTGTATTAAAACTGTGGCTAGCCTGCCTTGACTCATCTTTTACTCCGGCGGTTGTGTTTCATATAAAGCATTTACGTTCAAATACACCACATCTCTATATACTTTCTTACAGACTTTCAGCTCCCAATCCACGAAGTAGCCACTGTATGCAAGTTGTCAATTTTGGGTTTGTTTGTTTGTTCTTCAGGCTGTATCTGATTACATTCACACTTACGTTTATTTGGAAGACTCTTTTACCCAATGAAAACGAGACAGTGTACATACAATTAGTAGTCAAGTGAGACAGAACTAAAGATCCACCAACTGACCATGAGAAAATGCAAGATGGGACGATCAAAAGGAGCATCTAAACACAATAAGTTATAGGTTAAATGCTGATACTGATGCAGACTGTTAAAAATAATAGAGTTCTTTGGGTAGAGAAACATAAAATGAGGAACAAGAACTTTAACTGAGTGTGTTTTTCCAGTTAATATTTAGGTGCTCTCAGGGGAGCTGCATTGTTTCTTCAAGCTTGTGATGGAATATGCAAGGCAAAAAAAAACATTTCACCATTATGGAAGCATGTGTAGGAAGAGTCTAGTTTTAGACTGAGTACCACACAGTGCTAGCACCAAGAACTGATCACTCACAGACCGAAGTAGCAGTTGGATGGGCAAAGTTCTGCTGGTTACTCTACAGGCAAGCATCAAACTCTTGGACCACAAGGGAGGGCACTGGAGTCTGATAAACAGGCGTGTAACATACTGTATGTTCCAGCTGCTCGAAAGACTAAATGTAATGCCGCACATGTTAGGACAGATGACTCTTGAGATTATGAGTGCCTGAATGAGGAATTCTGTTAGGTACAATCCTCCTGTTGTTGTATACCCCAAACCTGCATGAATGCCAGCACTATGTGGTCTGTGTTAACCTGACTGTCTGCTAGCCGCCTTGAGACATCGCTCATGTCTAACATTATTAAGACTGTGTCTGATCCATAAATTAAACAAAATTGCAGAAAATCCTAGAAAGTTTGTTATAGTAATCTAATTAACATAAATTAAGGAAGCTTAAACACACTATCAGCACCTTTAAAGCTCAAACTGCTAAATATTAAGTCATCTCCTACATCACTGTTACAGTACTAATTTAATGCACTGTATCTAACAGAGACTTGAATTCGATCAAATGATTGCATAGCTATAAATAAATAACTCACGCCCCCCCACCCACCCCGACACCCCTTGGATACAGCTATATACCCCATCCTTGTGTAAGTGGCTGAGGAGGAGGCATTGCAGCTATTTATAATGATACCATGGATGCATTAGCCAGAAATCTGCATATGAATTTATTTAATTTGAAATACCTTTTGTTAATATAATGGACATTGACACAAAAATGACAGGCATTTTCACTCATTCATATTCATAGAAGACCAAGACGCTATTCTAAATTTATATATGACTTACACCAACTAACTTGATTTAAGGACAACAAGCAATAGTTGGATTACTTGAATAGTTTGGAGACTAAAATATTCATTTCGATAATCCACAAGATCCTCTGAGAATGGTTTTTGGATTTGTAATAGCCTCGGTAGATGTTACTCAAAATATATCTGGGCTCGCTTATTGTGGTGGATACACCCTCCGTTCTTCACTAACATTTCGTTTCACTATTGAGAACATATTCACACTACACCAGTCTAAAATGATCTCAGATCACAAGCTCACCTCATTTGAACTATGTCTTAGTCATGATGCACTGTGTGCATTTCATCTTCCTACTACATTACATGTACAGTCACACTGGTTACTGTATCCAGCTTTATTTAAAAATCTCCCAAATTTATAGGCATTGATCGGTTCACCCCCTGACTCCACAGAGCTCCATAAATGTACGTGTGAGCGTTTCAAGTCGACTTTTTTTTTTTGCTCTAGTCTATGTTTGCCCATTTATAATAAAAGTCATTTGGAGGAAAATGCTAGCACCTTGGTAGAATTATTATATCCATGCTTTTAAACAAACCACATAAATGTTAAAACATAAGCGCTGTTAAAATAAATTGCTCGTCTTCCAATTTGCCTGATCAATTATTGAATTATAATCTTAGAACGGCTCTCGCTGCTGTTAGCTCAGCACATCTTGCCACTCTAACAGATGACAACAAAAGTGTTTTTTATTTAAAAATAATGTCAAAGTTAACCAGGAATGAGCCACTCATCAAAGCACCAGTAATAACGATATGCAGCAAGGATAATTGTATGCTTTTTTTAATTTATTTTTAATTTTAATTTTTTTTAAAAAACTGAAACAGACAACTCAGTGTCTAACCATGTAGAGATATAACTGTATCAGTGGAGCAATTATAATTCTTAACCCAAATTTAACATTAAATGGAAATGCAATCATTTCAGTGATCTACGCAAAATGACCTCCGATTATTTTTATATAATGCAGTAATTTGAACTTTAAATAACAATAATAAACACTTCCCACAGCTTTGGCTATGCATCTTAACTATTACAAACTAGCAGATATCTAAGCGTTGATTAAGAAACCTATCCTTGAGACATGTGAATTGGTAAACTTAGGCCAATTTTAAACCTCCTGTTTGCCTCTAAGATCTTAGAAATAAGTGTAATTCACCAGTTGAGCTATCATGTACATATCTGTAAGCTGGCTGCTTTTCAAGAGGGGCTCGATCAGGTAGGTAAGTTTACCAACAAATGATGATCTTAATTCCCCTGACGCTGACACTGCTGAATCCCACTTACCCATGTTATCGGCTCTAAACATTTTACAAATGTGCCATTCGTTGTGTAGATATGCAGTTATCCAGTCTGCCAAACATGGTCACATCCAGAGCTTTAGTTACTGTTCATATCAAACATCAGAATGAGGAACAACTACAACAACAACAAACGTATCCATCTGGAGAGCAGCACTGTTTGCACATTGAAGATCGCCGGGTCTTTTTCAAATCTTAAGCCTTCCAGTTTCGGTGAACCTGTTATGTGTGAAAATCCCAGGAGATCAGCAGTTTCTTAAATACTCAAACCACTCAGACCCGTCTGGCACCAACGAATCTGCCAGTCACTGAGATTACATCTTCCCCATTTTAATGCTTGATGTGAACATTATTTAAGTTCCACGAATGAGGCGATGTACAGGGGTTCCTAATAAATTGGCTGGAAAATGCTTGTACACACAGGTCAGAGAGACTGTGCTAGTAATAATTAGCACTCTTTACAACCACAATGAGCAGAAAAGAATCACAGAACACACCGACCGTGTGTCAGAACTTGAGGCAGATGGGCTACAACATTAGAAGACCACGTCAGGTTTCTGAGAAATCTGAGGCACAGACCTGGGCAGTTGACGGTTGGAAAAAGCCCAGGTGAAGTTTTTCATCTTCAACTATAATCTTCTTCTTCCTAGCGTTGGTCCCGCACCGTGCGGTCGTCACAGGCCATCCTTTCATCGTGACATCTAATACAACCATGGAAGCACCCCAACCAACGTGTCGCTCTGTCTGACATTGGCACACTCACAGGCAATTTAGCCAATCTGCCTAACAAGCATGTCTTTGGACTGTGGGAGGAAACTGGAGTACCCGGAGGAAACCCACACGAACACGGGGAGAACATGCACACTCCACACAGAAAGGCACCCGTGCCGAACACAGGGCTCAAACCCAGGACCTCCTCGCTGTGAGGCAACAGCGCTAGCCACTTAGCCACCGTGCCGCCCTCATCTGCGACTATAATAAATAACAGAATTCCTGAATGTATCCAAATAAGCATCTGGACAGGAAGGGTGTGAAATCTGCCTTGTGCAAATTCTGATTATTACTGCATGAATCAGCTATTTCATTTTAGCCTACTTGTGCCATTTTTCCTTAAAAAGTTTCAACTAGGCATTCAGCAGGTGAAGCTAAACAGAAGCTGTCTGAGATGAGTAATCCTTTTCAGGGCCAAATGGATACAGTCACTCATGTGATACCCAACGGCCTGGACAGCCATGATTAAGTGATTACCTTATTTTCTCTGCGACAGCCAGGGTATTTAATTTCTGAGCTCTAGATAAGCAGAGTGGGGAAAAAAATCCTGGTACTTATTAATGAGCGAACAGCTAATGGTTTATATCACAAGGGGGACTGGATGAACAGATGGACTGAATGAATTATGTAACTCATAATCTTCACTAAGTCAATAGTGGATTTTCTCCGACAGCTGAAGTTGCTTATTGCTAGTTCAGTTTCCCATATTTATGATTTATGATGCCAAACAGAGTAGTGTCTGTGCTTTGTTGTGGCTATCTGTGACTTCATCAAGCATTTCAGTTCTTCAAAAAGACAGCAAAGGTCACAAAGCATTTGAATGCCACTCATTCACTCAGCCACTAAAGAGAGTACATTTTGGTTATTTATGGTGTAAATATGCTTCATCTCCAGTCAAAATTTGTGGGAAATCCTAGTTCTCATTAGTATCGAAACCTTGGGAACTGAATGCAAATTAAACAGCGATGATCTTACTATTGACCAGCCAAAAAAGTCCCCAACAGCCAGTCAGTATACAGTGCATGTCGCTCATACTAGAATATCACTTGATTTATGTGTACGGAGTATGAACTGAGCCCCTGTGGTGAAAGCAGACAATGGGGATTCAGTTTTATTGTGTATTTGAAGGAGAACATCTGATTTGTTGTTGGTGCTGCCATATCAAGCTAATGTTGTGTTACCAATAAAACCATGGTAACCCACAGTGGACAAAAGGCACACACTACTGACTTGTTTAGATCAATCTGAGCTACATGTCGTTTTGAGTGCATGCTTGAAGTTATCACTTTATTGTCTGTTACTAGTTGGGGCAGTGGTAGCCTAACGGTCAGGGCATTGGCCTTCAGTTGGAAGGTTGTGGGTTCAAGGCCCAACAAGATACACTGACATACCCTGAGCAAGGTACCATCCCCAAGAACTACTCCCTGGACGCTGCGCTGTTCGGCTGCCCCTTGCTTCACTTGGTGAGTGGGTTAAATGCAGAGAAGTAATTTCCCTGTATCACACTATGCTGTGCTATGCTGTAGTGTGTTTCATGTGTGATGATCACTAGGATATAGTTACCAGTAGTAGTAGAAAACACTGGCGATCAGAGCTGAAGCTGATTTTTAAAGGAATTAGAGGACCATGTTGTAGCTTAGTGTTTTCTGGTTCGAACGGACGGGCTACAAGTTTTCAAATTACAGTACGCTACTGTCATTTGGCAGACACCCTTATCCAGAGCGACTTACATTTTTTTTTAGCTCACTTATACAACTGAGCATTTGAAGTTAAGGGCCTTGCTCAAGGGCCCAACAGCGGTAGCTTGGCGGTTGCTTGGATTTGAACTCCCGACCTTCCGATCAGACCAGACCTGAGCTATCCTCTGTCCTGTTTTCTGTTTCCTGTGTAATAAACAAACAACCAAAAAAATAATAAATGAATCAATAAACTATAAATCTGTATACAGATTATATCGTGTGTAAAATGTAGCTTGAAATGGGCGCGGCGTGGCACAGTGGTGTCGTGCTTAGCACAGTTGCCTCACAGCAAAAAGGTCCTGGGTTTGATCCCCGGGGTCGACCTGGGTCACAAATGAGTACTGGATATCAGAGGTACGGTGCATGTTAGATGTTAGATGTTTTGGGGATAAAGTTCGAGAAGCCAGACTGAGATGGTTCGGACATGGACAGAGGAGGGATATTAGGGAATATATCAGTCGACGGATGCTGAGGTTGGACCCACCAGGCAGGAGATTTATGGATGTAGTGAAAGAGGACATGAAGTTAGTCAGGGTGAGGAAAGAGCATGCAGAGAACAGAGTTAGATGGAGACGGACGATTCGCTGGGGCGACCCCTGAAGAAGGGAACAGCCCAAAGGAGGAGGAGGTGGAGGAGTCGCAGTAGCTCTGTTATCTCACCCCGAGCTGCTCACTCACTATCCATGAAGAATTACATCAAAAGTAGCACCAAGAGCCTTGAGAACAAACTCCTGATTGAGCTCGACCTTAACCCCGCCCCCTTCCTGCTCAAACGCGCTGGCCCCGCCCATCGGCGATGAATAATTCATGAGCTTACAGTAGGTCCGGGCAGAGCTCTGCATACCCGACAGTGGAGCTCTGCGTGTGCGCCTTTTATTAATGGATCATGAGTGGAGCGCGTTAAAAGCACACAGACTAGACGGCTTTTTTTGACCCGCTGGAGCAGAAAGACAGCACATCGGTGTAGGCTTTGCGCAGATCTTCGTGTAGCCGGAACTGCAGACGACAAGAAAAGGCAGAAATACACTTAAAGAGGACGAGAGGAGGACCGGCGCAGGAAGGAGGACGATTAGGAAGTAAAACAAAAAACAACAGCACAAGAAAGGTAGGTGATCCTGCACTAATGTGCCCCATGCGCGCGCGCACACACACACACACACACACACACACACACACTGAAACACTGTCAGCGTGGCTCAAGGTAGGATGAAAACAAACCCTGAGGTTCTGCAGTGATGGAGAGGAACTGAACCTGCTGATGTCCACATCTGGTGAGTTACCATCAAGGATTCATGTCTCTGAGCTGCACTGATGTTGGGATGTGTATGTGGAGAGCTGTGTGCCTGGAGGACACCGTGCTGTTGCATTGCAATATGCATATGCATATGCTTTACATATGTAGTATATATTTACAAAGTGAACAGGTGAATGATGGACTGCTGGGAAACACATCTGGTTTCCTCTCTGCAGTAGAATTTACCTGTAAATGGAACGCCAAGTGTTAGGGCTTTATGTCCACACTGCACATGAAATAAGTCCTTGGCACTGATTTAGGACAGTTAAAAAAATTATATTATATATATATATATATATATATATATATATATATAATCTGCTTTGTTAAAGGAAATGTATTTTCTTTATATGGGTCTTTTAATATGTGAGTTTGGTCAAAGGTAATGTCACAAGATGGAGTCAGCAAAATCTGGAGAAAGATTGTTCAGCCAGGATTGTTCTGCAGTCTCACAGCCGACAAGACACACCCACTTTACACCATGAGAACACCCACTTCAGCACACACACACACACACACACACACACCCACCCTGAAACTGAGACAAGGCGTGTGAAGAGATGGAAGTTTTCCCAAAAGCTCCTAACCCAAACCTGGACACTATCCTAAACCTTAACCAGAGGTCTAACAAGGCTGGACTAGTGTGTAGTGTGTAAGATGGTGGCTGTGCGAAGTGGGCGTGTGGTGTAATGGATGATGTGGGGTAAGTGCTGAGTGTCAGAAGTTAGACCTGCTTGAAACAAATACTGTACACCCCTTCCCTTGGATAGTGCTCCTTCAGAAGCTCCGTCCCACAAATTCATGGACACACAGGACCATGGGGAGAGGGACAACTGGGCTAGCTATGCACAAAAGGAATACAGGTGCTCCCCGAGTTACGCTGGTCCGACTTAGGATTTGTTTTGAAGTCAAGATGGCGATTGTGAGACACTAAAAATTGTAAAATATTTTGAAAATATTTAAGATTCGCAGGCAGGCATCACTGGCAGGCCAGCGTAACTGTGTATGACGTGCGATAGATACGTTTGGATGAAACCCAGCTGTACGCGGACGACGCCCGGATGTACGCATCACTCGCCTTGCGTGATGCCTCGCTCTCTTCCGCAACTCACGGAGTTAACTTGTGTATCGGCGTGCTGTACAGGGCATTACCACGTGTAATTTTGTGTGCTTCAAGAGCTAATTTTATTCAAAAGCATGTCTTCTAAACGCCCCAACATGTCTCCTACAGGAAAAGACTCCTGGGTAGGCTAGGCTAGGCTAAGCAGTGGTTCGACATACGATATTTTCAACTTACGATGGGGATATCGGAACGCATCTCCGTCGTAACCTGAGGACTACCTGTATACTGGAATCCAGAGCTGCTACAGACCATGTAACAAATCAGTTATTTTGAACAGATGGTGAGGTTAAAGTGGTCACAAGAAGAGGAATCAAGAGCCAGATATCTAATCGGAATAGTTTAGCACACAAAGAATAGTTTACCAGACAAAGACTGAGAGCCAACGCTTGATGGGGCAGTGGAGCTGGGCTAGACGTGGCCGACTTCTATGGTGTCGAAGTGAATGTCTCGTTCTCACAGCTGAAGCAAAACAAATATAATAATATAAAATGTTATAAAACAACCGACATGCAAGCACGCAAACTGTGGGAGTTGTCAAGATTGTGTTTTAGGTCTTTGTGACTATAAAACCCTTTGCAAACGTAGCATGGAGAAGTACAGTGATATCGAGTGAACAGTGTAACTCAAGTTAGCTAGGTTGGGGGTTAGAAAACTGTCACGACATTTGCTGCTGCAATGCTAACTAGCTCCAGACAGTGACGCACAACTCTCCCGCTACTATAGCTAACATAACAGCAATAGCATATTTTGGCAAGCTAAAAAGTAAACTGAATGTCTGCGGGCAAGACCTTTAACATTACCTGACACAGGGGAAACACAGGTACCGTCTTCCTAGCTAACCAGTTAGAATTAGTTATCGCAAACATTAGCAAAAGGGGCAAAGCAGTTCTGACCTACTGGTTCTGTGAAACATAGCAAAACTAATGCTGCCCACCTGCCAAATGCAAACATCTTTATACCTTTCGACTCTTGGAGGTCTCTCCACTGTTGGAAAGTCTGACCGTTAATGCTGCTCTTCACCCTTGTCTGAAAACTGCACTTCTTTTTCAATTTTTCTTCTTCTGACCTTGTCATTTGGCTGTTTCTCAGCCATCTCTTCTTCTTGACAGTGCAATTATTTTGTGGAGGTCAACATGTTTGCCTGTGCCAGGCTTATCGTCCCTGTCCTTCAGACAGTCTTATTCCTGTCCTGTGCATGAGCTTGACCACCACCTTAGCGTTATACGGCTCGGTCCAAGCCGTGTGTTTGTTTCCCAATCATAGAGCCGGGGCTGCGTATAGGAACCGCATGCGCAGAATGGACAGCTATAGAATAACGAGGAGATATTAACAGGGTTTCACCAAAAAACCGCATCGGATTCGATTTACTGACTGCACCTTTAAAATCAAATTTTGACACTGATTTCTGTTCAGATGCATGAAGCAAAAGCAGTAACAGGGTGTGCATTATTGTTTAAAAAAAGAATAATAATAAAAAACGACTGATTTTCATGAATACTAAATATTATAGGATTTGATGGATCGATGGGCTCGGACTGCTGCTGTGTATTAGCTCTGGGAAAATAGGGATGCCAACATTATCATGAGTCTTCTCACTTAGCAGTAAGTAGAGATGGCACTGATCTGATACTTAGGATCGTTATTGGGCTATGAGGAAAAAAAAAAAAAAAAAAGTGGCTCAGATATTGAAGAGGGAAAAAAAACAACATTCAATCTGATACTGTAACAATAGGTTGGAATGGGATTTGGAAAAAAAAATTGGAACAGGAAATGTTTACATATAAAAAGACATATTTGCTAGAAATGATAATGGTATGTTTATACTTTGCACTTTATTATATTTATTGTGCCCTCCCTCCCTCCCTCCCTCCCTCCCTTCCTCCCTCCCTTCCTCCCTC
>JAQLOM010000006.1:2488983-2501381 GCA_030068315.1 Chrysichthys thysi
TTTGTCCCACTCTCTTCTCGGGTCCTCTACCAGAGGCCTGGGAGCTTGAGGGTTCTGCGCAGTATCCTTGCTGTTCCTAACACTGCGCTTTTCTGGACTGAGATGTCTGATGTTCCGGGGATCTGTTGCAACCATTCTTCCAGTTTGGGGGTCACTGCCCCGAGTGCACTGATCACCACGGGCACTACGGTCACCTGTACCTTCCAGGCTCTCTCCAGCTCCTCTCTGAGCCCTTGGTATTTTTCCAGTTTCTCATGTTCCTTTTTTCTGATGTTTCCATCACTTTGTATCACTACATCCACCACTACGGCTTTCCTCTGCCCTTTATCCACAACCACGATATCCGGTTGATGATGTATATAAGGCTTCATAAACCATTTCCACTCTGTTATTGACCTTTTCCATACTCTTATAAACACGTCCTGTGCTCTTAAACACTTTCTACGCTCTTAAACATACGTCATTTTAACAACCTAAAATTCTACATGTGTACTTACTGCTGGTGAGGTCACTTCCTGTTTACAAGCATGTTTACTAGCTCAAGCGGAAGTGGCGTACACCGCCACTGTGTATTCATCCGCTGATGAAATACAGCGCATACTGTTTTATTTTGATTTAAATGTTCTTTTATTGTTTGAATGAACTTTTTTTTTTAATTATATATTATATTCCAGAGTCACGCGAAAGCCAAAAAAAATTCGCGAATCAAAATTTGAAAATCTCCGATGTGCTGAACCTGCGATAGGTGTGATTGTAGATTGATAGAATGACTGTACACAGCTAACTCTGTAGCCAATTCCAAATCATAACATGGCCTGCGTTCAGACAGGAAATGATTATGGTCTGCATCCTGGCTGTCAAGAGCTTTGAGAAAGAAAACTGTATGTCCAGCTGGCTCAGCAAGGCCCTGTTGGTTACAGAGTGCAGCCGCGAAAAGCCACCGCGTGTCCCTCCCACTGCACAAGATGCAAATGTAAAGTGAAATGATGCTGTCTACTGCAGAACGTTATGTTCACATGAGCTGCACATCAGATTATGTGACCGATATCTCCTGTGATATGATGATGATGATGTTCCTTTTCGTGACTTAATACATCACCGCTGAATTTAACTCCTGCTGCTTTCAGTGTGTGCTTGTGCCTACTATGGCATCAGCGAGGAAACTCGTACTGGGTAAAAACTACAGGATCGTCTTGGCTAGCGGCAGCACATCTAGAGAAGAGAAGCAGGTCATGACCTGTCAGTTTGACACATTGGATTGCACAGTACCTTGACAGATGGTGTATGTGATGATTACGGGCAAGCTGCTGCCGGTGTAATCAGAAAGGTAGAGGCAGAGAGTATCGCAGGCGAGATGGCATGCTGAGACATCAGCATCCCACCGTTTCATCCTCAGACCTTCAAACCTGACTTGTACAAAAGCAGCACATTTACATATAATGAAAATAATGCAGCATAATGATTGCCAAAATATTTTTGCTCATCACTGAAATCAAGGTTGCAGTTAGTGTGGATTTAGCTAAACAAGGGGCTGAGAAGCTAGTTTTGCCACCATGCTTTAAATGAATGGAAAACTGTATTTTCTGTCAACTTTTCTGGGTTAAATACAGGGTATTTATGATGTTATGATGGTCCGACTTAGGATTTTTCGAAGTTACAATGCCGATTGGGATCTGCTAAAAATTTCAAAATATTTCGAATATATTTCAAATTCGCAGGCAGGCATCGCTGGCAGGCCAGCATAACCGTGTATGACATACGCAGATGTTAAGACTATGCCTGAAAGTACACGGCCGACACCCAGAACTATGCATAGGATGCCCGGAACACTCGCCTCGTGCAATGCCTCACTTTCTCCTATAACTCCCGGAGTTGCCTTGTGTATCAGTGTACTGTACAGTGCATTATCTCAGGGTTTTTTGTGATTTATTAATGGAACAGCTTCAGCGGCGGCTGTCTGTAGTCGGGGCTCAGTATTTGTGTAACGGGGTGTCGCAGGTGGGTGGAGCTCAGAGAGACAGTGCTGCGGCCCACATCATACAGGTGTGTGGATCTCTCTGACAAACTCTCTCTCTTGACAGAAATGTGATTTTAAAATAAAATCTCACTTAAATGTTAACTCGCTCCACAGCATAAAATATCGGTCTCCCTGTTAAACAGAGCACATAAAGAGCTCGCGGCACCGTGGAGCATGACACGAAACTCTACAAAATAAATATTAAAACAACTGGAATTCAACTGATAACATAACTACATATTCTTTAAAACTAAAACAACACAACAGGACTACACACTCATCACCAGTAGCATTAAATGCTCACTTCTTCCCCATTTAGGAAGTGCAATGACAACGGCAGTCTTAAAGCGACAGGAACCAGAATAAAGACACTTCCAAATTGCACTTTTTTCTTAAATGGGACTGTCATCTGAACACACATATTTTAACTAATCAAATTAAAGAATATTTGAGATGTTGAAGTTTCAAACAAACAGGAACCTATAACCTATAAACATATAATTCCAACCAGGGTTATATAAGCTAGGCTGAGATACCTAAGCTAGGCTAAGTGGTTCAACACAGTTGTTTGACTTACGATATTTTCGACTTATGATGGGTGTGGTCGAACGCATTTCCATCGTCACTTGAGGACTCCTTGTACGAACCAAATCAGATAAAATATGCTAATGTTAAATTGTGCAAAAGACACTTAGGGTGGGTGATATGGCAAAAATCTTATGTCATGGTTCTCAAACCCATTTCTATAATTCACAATGTCTATCATGATGTAAGATTTCTAACATTTTCCAAGCAATTATGTAAGTAAGTTATGCTGATTTAAAAACCCAAAACACCCCTGAAATGAACCAGTTAGTTGCTGGAGGAGCGGTCCAAAGATCCCCTGAGCTCTCTCTGTCTTTTCTCGTTTGCACTACAGTGTTGTGATAAATCATATCTGTATTATTTTTCCGATAAGAGGTTCCGTGATGAGCGCATAACACACGGCGAGACCCTCACTCTGCAGTTGTGTGTGCGCGCGCACATTGAGCATGTTATTAGAGTAAGCACGCACACTATTGTTAGATTAGATTAGATGGAAAATAAATGAGATCTACTTGGCCACAAGTGCAGAATAAATAGTTAGGGGTGAGCATGTAAAAGTGTGGAGAAATCGGTTATAAAATGTTTAGGCAGAGCTCTGCTTTGGCCCGATCAAACAGGACAGCAGTCTCAATCTGAGTTTTGTGGAAAGAGGGGTCAAGCATTGGATTGTGGAAATTTTAAAGGCATTGTACTCTGGGTCATTTTCAATCCAAGTGCACAGACAGAAACAATACTTTTACGCCATTACAAGCGTTTACCAAATGCATGTCGTCGCCGTACCCCGATCAGTGTTGGGCAAGTTACTTTTAAAAAGAAATTAGTTACTAGTTACTTCTTGCCAAAAGTAACTGAGTTAGTAACTCTGTTACTGCATTACAAAAGTAACTAATTACCAGGGAAAGTAACTATTGCGTTACTTCTTATGTTCCTGCCCCCCTGTAAATTCAAAAGTATGTTCAGTTATTCATAGTGAAAGTGAATGTTAAATGTGTTTGACTGAAATGTACACTTAACAGAATTACATATTAACATTGCACACCAGTATACACTATTTTAATATTTATGTGGGACAACGTCAGACAAGACTTCTATTGAATTTAATGTTTTTATATCCATTGCAATTGCTATGTTACTAATATAGTAGAACAATAAAACACAGATGTTTTAGAAATTTTGAGCCTATTTATTTAACTTAAACAAGCTACAACAGACCAACAAACAGGTCTAAAATAAAATTTGTTTGTTGAGCAATGTACCAAAAATAAATAAAAAATAAAATATATGTATACATATACACTCTTCGTTGTGCATGATGTGCACTGCACGTAAACATTCTTGCCCTTTATTTCAATAAGAGAAACATAATGCTTGTATTTCCAGTTTGAAAAAGCTATCTTGGACTGACCTAAACTCGCCATTTCTGTGTGTGTGGTGTGTGCGTGGGATGCACGTAGGCCTAGCATATATAGCCTAGGTATGTTGTATGTATGCCAAAATCTACTGTGGTTGGCTATTAAATTTTATTCGACCAATTATCATCATCTGTCCCATACTAAAACAAAGTAAAAGAAATCGCATTTCCTGACTGAGAGACCGTGTCAGATGAAAACCGCTTCAATAAAGTAACGGGTCACATTTTATGTTCGGTAACAGGAACGGCGTTGTAATGCTAAAAACAGTAATTGGTTAGATTACTCGTTAGTAAAAAAAAATAATAATAATAACGCCATTAGTAACGCCATTTATGTTTAACGGCGTTATTCCCATCACTGACCCCGATACAGCTTAACAGTGTGATGATGGTTAGTGTTGAGCAGCACCATCACAGCTCATATTCACACAGAGGATCGTAAATGATTTAAAGAGATCAATATGATACTTGGATCTTTTTGCATCAAAACCCTTTTTCCCTGTGTGGATTGTACAGTGCACTTCCCACTGCTGATGTGAGAATTTAGTTTGATGCCTTACTTGGCTGACATGTTTTTAGTCATGTTATTGCGCTTGTTGACATGAATTGAGTGTCCACTGTGTGTGACTATTTTCATGACTGATGGTAAGCATGTGTGTTTTTCTTCCCACAGCTTGCCAATCGGGCAAGGACGGAAAAGGAAGACAAGTTGTCCCAAGCCTATGCAATCAGCGCCGGGGTTTCAGTCGAGGGCCAGCAACTATTCCAGACTATACATAAAACGTAAGACTACGCACAAACACACGCACAAACACGCGAACACACTGCTTTGCCCTCAGTTGTACCTGCCGCTATGGGTGTGTGCGTGTGTGAGTGACCTCTGGTTTCGTGCGTGTGTGAGAGAGAGTGTGTGAGTTAAACACTCAAGCTAAACATGTCAACAATCATATTCAGGGAAACACTTTGGCATGCTGCTAAAAGAAAATAATCAGTGATGGGGAGGCGTGATGCAGGTACTGTTACCGCTCCAACACTGACTATTGTCTTCCAAAACCATCTACAAGAGCTGGCCAATAGTTATAATTTTTCTTAAAACGAATGTCACTTTTTATCCACTTAGTAAAGTTGTGGAAAGTCTATGAGACGAGTTCACTCACTTTTATAGCACCGTAAGCATCCGTTTCCTCGTTAGCTTCTTATTCTTTTATTTTTTCTTAAAACTAATGAGACCAAAAAAATGCCCCTCAACTTATCATTTTGTCATGAGACCGGAAAGCACGAGCTGCTCTGTCCTGAAGACTTTCCTATGGCAGAAATTCTGCATTTTCTAAAAGTTAGGGACACTAGAGTCCGCTTCCATAAATATTAAAGAAACTGAAGTCTCCTTATTAAAAAAAAAAAAACCTCATCATACCGATGAGTCCACATTTCTTCTTTGATAACACCTTTTATCTATCAGATTATTATTCTTCGATTAGCATTGGTATGAGTTGTGAGCCTCTTGGGTAAGAAACGCACACGGTTGTTTAACTTTCATCTGTGGGTGGATTGAATTCTGCCTCACTTGAAAGACACTTGGACTAAAAGACAGCAAATGAATACAGTCCTCCCTCACCTGTCGCGGGGGTTACGTTCCACAGCCCCCCCCCCCCCCCGTGATGGGTGAAATCCATGAAATAGACCTTTCTATTTATTTTATTGCTTATATATATTTTAAGGATTTATAAACCCTTCCCACACTCTTATAAACACTTCCTATGCTCCTTACTTAAACATGCGTAATTTTAACAACATATAAAATTCTACATGGGTACTCACCAGTGAAGTATATTACAACTTGAATGATCAAGATGATGAATTGGCTGTGCAGTCCTGGTGACGATGAGATGAACGGTCACTGAGCCAATCAGCGTCCAGGATACAGAACACAGTGCTCTGGTTGGTCGCCTCCCATCCATCAGCCAATAGAGTACCGTGTACGATCTTACGTGGGCAAACTAGCTCAAGCGGTCTTGGCGTACACTGCGTTTTCATTGTGCGTTCATCCGCTGATGAAATACATCCTGTATTTTATTTCCTTTTAATATTCTTTTAATGTTTGAATTAACATTTTAATATTTTTTATATTGCATATAAAAGCCTTGATAGGTGAACCGCGATATAGCGAGGGACGACTGTAAATGAAAACGCACTGCATGCTTCATAGTTCTTTGTTGGGTCTTGTAAAGTTATTGATGTTGGAGCTCAACCCTGAGACATTATGAGCAACCAGCACTGAGATTATGCACTGTTTTTCTAATTAAGGTTGGCATTACTACAGTAGGCAGTGACATGTGCTGTCTCATACCCCGGTAATGAGATGTACTCTCTTCTGATTGGCTCGCTAGGTGTCAAATAACTTCATATAATGATGCAATACCTATAAAGTAGCTTGGAAAAAGTTTTCCTCACCATTCCATACCATTGCTTTGAGAACTTCTGAGTGGTCACCATAGCAGCCCTAGTAAATTATCCATTAACAGACAGCCTGCATAGCCAGTAACCATAACAACCAAACCAGCTCAACCGTCCATCCCACGTTGTTATGGTTCAGGACAAAAGTACACCACGTGCAGGTTTGTGTCTGAGATCATTACTCCTCGTGTATACTTTCCAGGCCTGTAAACATACAAACGTATATAGATGTTTGGTACCTGGGGTATAAGCAGGTTAACGGCTTTTGAGGTTTCCCGTTATGCAGAATCATGAACTGAAACGGCAGTCCGCCTCGCTTCATGGAGTTCTTAGGCTCCGTCTGGGCCATTAAAGTTTTGTCAAACGGGACACCTCGAAGGCCGTTATCCCTTACATATTCCACTGAGATGAGGTGAGCAGTTAAAATCCTACTTTAATATTTCATAACATTGCATTTTTTTTGGGTGGCTCCTCTTTGTTTCCATTTGTTAAATGTATTTGCGTTGACGTGGAAAGTTACTTAAACTATTTTTAAAAATGCCCTTTCATTTCTGTCAGGTATTCACATGTAGTAACTTGTTTCTGAACCTGTTTCTGTCTTCCAGCATTAAAGACTGCAAATGGCAGGAGAAGAACATTATTGTGATGGACGACGTCGTAATCTCGCCACCCTATCAGGTGGAAAACTGCAAAGGCAAAGAGGGAAGTGCTTTAAGTCATATACGCAAAATTGTAAGTTTCTCTTCCGTCCGATCTAGTTTGACCCCATGGTGAAAAACATGCTATATGACCAGAATAACACCACTTTATTACAATATTTAGTTTTCCTTGAAATAATATGGTATGACTGTTATAAAATCCAAATAATATTGCACAACGCTTCATGTGCAAGTTTCCGCTTATTTCACCCCGCTGTAGGAAAAATGTTACTGTTGGCATTGGCAGTGGTTACTTCTGGCACAACTAATTTGGTTTTCTTGTCACTTGATCTGGGACAAATATAGCATCTCTTGTGTCGTCCTGGATGACGCTGTGTGGTGCTTGCGGCTGGTGTGGGTGCCTCTGGGGGTGGGTTTTTGGTACATTGTTTGTGTAGCTGGTTTTCATATTTTCAGTGTTTTGCTTGGTCCATGTCACAATCTCTGTTCTCATGGCATCATCAAAAAATAAATCAAATGCTTTCAAGGGTGTGTCTGCTTGACATCCATTCCCTTTCAGCCCTGGTTTCAGTCTGACAATATTTCACGTTGGGGTTCTTCTGACAGTTTTTGGCTTCTGTGACCACACATACCCGTCTTTCCACTCGTTTATTTTCGCTTGGGATCAAATTGACCCCATAATACCTGTCACATTGAAGGTACTATGGTGAAGTGAAAATAAACCTAAATAAAAAAATAAGTGGAAAGACTTTGAAACTATTGAACATGTCACATACTTAGGAAGGCCTTACGGGAAAATACGCGGCAGGCAAGGCCACTAATCGTGATAGTTTCCAAAAAAAAAAAAACACGGTCTGGGGTCTCATAGACCCCATGGTACCAGAGCAGGGTTAATCACAGTACAACAACTCAGTCGAAGTTTTAAAACCTCTCATGTCACTTTACAACCCACCAAACGGTTCTTTTGCATACTAGCTTTCTGGTTTAGCTAGATTAGTAAAAAACTTTTTAATGTGAGGTCAGATTTCGATTTGATCATGACAGCAGGGGTTTTTTAAGAGGGATGGAGTCCTCAGTGTGTTCAGCATCACTGTGAATCATCATGATGAACATTTTACAGTTCCACTTGGTGGAAATCTGATGGACAGGGGAGTTTTTGCGCTGACATTCCATCTAGTGGGGTCACATTTTGAAGCACCTTAGTGTACAAAAGATAGGCAGCGAGTGTGAGAGCAATGCTGCTCACAATGCAACTACTTTTTATAGCCACAAGTCATCTGTCAACTATAAACCGTCTGCTTCACGTCTGGCCGTATCACACCACCTCAGCGTGGAATAATTTCCTATAACAAGACAAATACTTTCCACTAGACTAATAAGATGGGGCCAAGAATATTGATGTGGTTTTCAGTCACTTGTTTTCCACGATGTACATTATTCAAATGCTGCAGTGTTGCCATATAAATATGGAGTAACCCCTGCAGTGGTTTGGTATTAGACGTTGTTCTGGGTGTGATGAATTCATTGGTTTACGCTGAGGACACCTCGTCCTCACGATCACACAGCAATATAAAAGCCATTTCCTTTGTTTGACTTTCTAAACACACTGAAATGGTGGGGTTTTTTGCCCACCGAGAACACATTTAAAGGTTGTTGTGAGAATGAAGGGAAAATGTGGCTGTTCATGAAACACACCAGTACACTGCAGCGAAGGCGTTTTCATGTCCTGTTACACTGATGTATAAAAATATTGTACACTATATAATTGCAAGCTAGTGTGTTTTAATGTTTGTCAGTGTTTTCAGCGGTACAATATGCGTCTGGGTCAGACACCCAGAGTACAGTGCGGTGCAAATGTCTTAAGTGTCCTATTTTTTTAAGTACTAATTTTGATATAGATTTCAATTTTATGAATTCTTCATTACTGAGACAGTTGTAATGCATTTTAGGTTTCCAAAAAAAAATTTCTTTGAAGCATGCTTGTATATCAGAAAAGAAAGCAGCAAATTATGCAAGGGACGACTTTTTCGACGAAGAAAACATAATGAAGGCTCCCTGCTTTTGCTGCAGGAAAAAAAGAAACGAGTGCGACCAAGTCTCCAGGAGAACTGTGGCATGCTCTCCAAAATCTTCAGAAAAACATACCAGATAATTTAATAAAACTGCACAAATTGTAGTTGGATCTACTACTGAAGAAAAGCAAAGGGTCGGCACACTAAATATTGACTTTGGCTGTGTACCAGTATCCATACTTTCTGTACTTACTATGCTTAGTTTGAGTACGCAGGGCGTTCCCATTACGATTGCGGCGAAAATAAGTGTACTGAAAGGCCCTCATAACGGTCAAATCTTGGAGTATGGAACAATGTACACTTTTCGCACTTAACAGCTGCCATCTTAGCTATGTAGCGGAAGAGGCGGACCCAACTCTGCTCGAAAAATAAAAGAAAAATGGCTGCCGGAACAGATTTTCCACACAGACTGCATTAGCGGAGTCATTTTGCAAGCTAGAAATCTGTGAAGGGTTAATCTGTTCACTGTTCAAAGTCGGGGATGATTTTTGGTGGGATGACGAGCCGCGGCGGCAGTCGTGATCGTAATTTCTGGTAAGTACACCATGGAGTAGGCAATTTTGGTACAACACTTACCTACTGAAATCTGCACACTTGGTAAGTGCGGACACCGTACTACGTGTAAGTGTACTTATGAAAGTATGGATATTGGAACGCAGCTTTTGTTTAGATTATTCCAGTTTTACTGTACATTGTAATATATTTCTTTTAAGCAGAAAGATTTAATTTCAGCAATTACAGCATTTCTTTTCACGTGCCTAAGACTTTTGCACAGTACTGTATATGTCCAGTGTGTCATTTTGTATGAACGTGTTCATTGTGGACGGGAGGATTTTATAAAACGGACTGAAATGGCCAGTGGGCAAACGTGAAAATGGTGTTTGGACTCGGATGCAAAAATTTTGGTTTTGAATCGTCCTCATCTCTCTGCTGCAGGTCGAGAAACATTTTAGAGACGTGGAAACGCAGAAGTCGATGCAGCGTTCACAAGCACAGCAAACACAGAAGGAGTCGTCGTTATCGTCCTGAGGTGATGGGGGCGGGCACGGATTGGCCAGAGAGGGCACGGCGGGCATCAGCGCCCTGAAAGCTGAGCGAGAACGGCACTTCCTCTCTCTCTCTCTGTCCGTTTCTCTTCTCCTCCCCCCCATTCAGTTACACAGTCAGAGGGTGGGGGGGTGACCAAGGGGCCCCGGGTCTGCCAGATCAAATAAAAATCAGAGAAGTGTGGGGGGGGCAGTTTAAAAATTGATGGTGGAAATTCTTAATTCTAAATTAGACTTTATAAAGATAATTTAAAATGTCAACTATTAAGCAACCCATAGTTTTCTTAACGAACTCTCAGCATCTCTCTCTCTCTCTCTCCCTCCCTCTCTCTCTCTCCCTCTCCCTCCCTCCCTCTTTCTCTGTGCCTTCCTCTTCCTACTTCCCTCCCTTCATTTTCTTCCCCTCTTCGTCTTCAATTCCATTTTCTCAAAAAAAGGAAAAAAAACCCAAGCAGTCAGAAAAGCGCGCTAGCTTTGTTTCCTTCCCCTCCCAGCTTTCCTTTTTTGCTGTCTTCATGTGTCTGTATTTTCTGTATTTTAAAACAAGATGTGACTTGAAATGCCACAGTTTAAAAAGGACATTTTCTAAAATAAAACAACAAAAATTCTGACTGTAATGCTGTAATTTGTCACTTTTTAAAAAAAACAAAACAAACAAAAACAAAAAGCTCTCCAAGAACAGGCAGGAAGCATGATGTTGCCTGAAGAAGGGACGGGTCTGGAGATGTGTATCCTCAGTGTGACGTGTTCAGGGTAACCTTCTGTACACAATCACACACAGGCTACACACCAGTCTTACTGCTGAGATGTTTTGAATTTGGTGAACGGTGGTAAAACAGTCTTTTCTTTTAATGGTCTGTTTAAAAATGTGAAAATATCAGAGGACGTTTGTGTAGCTGAGAAGAATATATATGTCATGTATACTGTATCAGGTACGGTTATGATAATTTTGGTTGACGTCGGTTAGGATTCCCGACTAAGCTTGCGGCAGTGGTCCACTGTTTCATGCACTGGGACTGTGGTCATGAACATGCTTATTAAATTGATTCGTTTTCACATTTACACGTTGGATTAGTTTGTGTCGTCTGACCTGAAAGTCCGCAAATTAGCGTAGTTCACGTTTAGCAAAAGAGTTGCAGTCTTTAAGTGACTAATCATTTTCGAGTCTGTTGATTTTTAGTTTCAGGTTAAAAAGATTCATTCACTGGTTTGCTCCGTTACTCTTCACTAGCTAGTGATTCAGATAAAGTGAGAGATAATTAACTAATTGTTGCTAATTGGGGGGGGGGGTTATTTGCTTATACAGACATATGCATGTTTTTTTTTTCCTTTTCCATTTTCATACCGATTACATGATCATAAAAAGCATACACTAATCATTGAATGAAAGAATCTCGTTTGTGATTGAAAGCAAATCCAGCATCCACAAACTTTCCAGGTGAGATGATGTGCATGCACTGGAGAGAGTCTCCTTAACTGGTGAGAGTTGCTCAGAAAGACTTGGAGTTTGAGATCCCAGTCCATGTGACTATTAATCCTGCTTGATGGTATGAGAAGAATTAGGAGGTAAACTTTTAAAGGACATCATTCGAGGTGCCTTTACACTCCCACAGCATACAGTTCTCCGGCAGTGTAGCAGGAAGACTTAAGGGCAGTTTGGAAGGTTTTGAATATAACAAATGTAATTAATCTTGCACATTTTAGTGGATCATTGGAGGGGCAGGTTGTGCTGATGTGTACAGCCTACAGATATGCAAGGAATAAAACACCCAGTGAAGTGCTATTATAGGAAAGTAATCAATGACAGGAGTGCATTTTCTTCCTGTAATATACATAATAAAACATTGTTTTTAAAAGTGTATTATGGGTTTGTGTGGCAATAAAACATGGAATAAAATTAAAATAACCGTAATTATAGAAGCAAACAATTAAATAAACAGATTTTAATGCATGTTACCTTTGCGGTGTGAACGTAGTTGCTGGCGTAGGTGGACGGTGGCGGAGGGATATTGAATGCAAATGTTTATCAGAACCTTCTTCGACAACATGTGGTTCCTTCCCTGCGTTCATCAACCAATCAGCCAGCAATGTTCATGCAGGACAATGTCCCCTGTCACACAGCAAAACGGGTAAAGCAGTTCCTTGAAAGTGAAA
>JAQLOM010000006.1:2532798-2550567 GCA_030068315.1 Chrysichthys thysi
GGAATTTTCTAGAAATGGTTTTTTTTTTTTTTTTTTTTTTTAAATGATGGTGTCTATTTACTTTTGAGATGTCTGTGAGGACATAATGTGGCTTCCACCTTCTCAGGTTAATGTCAATGCCTCAGAGAGACCAAGCTTATTTCTGAAAGTCTCTTTCCACATGGACAACCTTTGACTCCATATATTTCCAAAATCACTTTCATGGTGCATTGTAATACAGTATATATCAATCCCAGGACTTTGATGAAGAATGTGTTTAAACTGCTGCTGCTGCAAGAGTATACACGTATGTATGAGGGAATCTTGGGGGGAAAAAACTAGAATAAAACGATGGAATACTTTCTACAGTGTTGAGTCAAACATTCATGCAGGAAAAGCTGGAGTGATGTCAGGAAAGCATTAGTCAGGCACAGACTTTTGTACTTACTTCACTCAGGAACATTTTCAGACAGTCTACTGAGCTCAGGGTCAAACTTTTTCTTTTTCTTTTTCTTTTCTTTTTTTTGGGTTTTTTTTTTTTTTGCAAATGCCAAGCAAGCTCTTTAAAGTCTGAACACCTTCAATTCACAGTTTGCATTACACCAAATAAATAGTGACCAATGCAAAATGACACAGTATATATAATTATTTCAAGGGAATTTCCAAATGGCCGGTTGCTAGTTTGCTTCCCTGAGGTCCTTTAGTGTATTCCAAAGCTTTACGTCAAGCCTTATGGTGCTAAAGGAGCCATACGGTGATTGATAGGATCCCAGGAATAAGGAGGGAAGTAGAGAGGAAGAAAAGAAAAAGGGGGAAGGACAAAGGGAGAGCTTGGGGGGTTTGGCATGGATTTCTCCAGCAACAACTCGAGCGTTCTCTCCCCTCGCTGCAAGTAGGAACATGCGAGGAGCACCAGATGCTCAGGAACTGAGGAATCTTTGTAGCCCTATACTCTCTCAGCACTATATACATGAAATCTTTTTAAGGGTCCTCGCAACAGTCTAAATAGGATCGAATAGCTCTGAGTCAAACACAGGGGACATCTTATGTCAGATATACTCAGTTGTAAGTAAACTACGTCAAAACTGAGGTTAGCTTACAACAACATTACATCATCGCTGCTGCCACGTGTGAGTTTGAAAAATCATTCAAAAATCATCATGATGGCACAAGAAACTGCAAAATGTTGATTTTTTTTTTTTTGCTATGAATTTCACTAAAGATCATTTCTATAAGATAAATGTTCTATACAAGGATTTTTAAAAATCATGAACTCTGTAAGTCATTATTCCTGCAGCTCCAGATCATGCAATCATTACTTAGGAAAATATCTTTTTTTTTCAGATTATAAGTGAATTTACATGCAAATGGGGAAACATTACAGGCAATGCAGATCCAGACACACTAAGAGTAAACTAGATCTGCCGAAAAGACACACCCAAGAGGTAGAAGTCTAGCAGAGGGGGTGCCGAAAGAATGCGAAATTTTCAAAGCTTCAGGCCAACATAATCACTGCACTTACCATATCAGGTAAGAGGAGTGCTTGCATTTTTCCCATCCCACTTCATTCTATAGTTACTTAACTCAAAGCTAGTTAGCTCCATATTTTCTTCAAATAGAGTCAAATCAGGTATCTTTACCAAATTTGAAACAATGCTGAGCTTCTAGGAACAGACAAATGTTTGGGGAAGAAAAAAAAAATCTGCCTCAGTGTAAATTGAATTTAAGAAAAGAAATCAGTGGGATTATCCTACAGTTTTAAAACATTTTTACTAATCCACCTTTACAAAACATGTCAAGCTATAACCGCAAACAAAAATACTTTCAACTGCCGTGGAATCAAAATACCCTGAAACACAGAGTATCCTGAAGGATGGGATGGAAGCACTTAAAGCTCGTATGGTCCTAATATTTCATCTGGCCTTCATCTGGCCGCCAGGTGTGTAATACAGAACACGTTAGCTTGTACATGCCCATTTTGGAGTGGTGACACGTTGGCTCCGAGTAGCGCAAAAAAAAAAAAAGCCTTGTTTAATGAAGTCTGAGATGAAAGTCAACATTTTCCATCTAATTTTGATTAATTTTTGAAACCATTCTTTCTAGATTGGAAAAGGTGGGAGTTTCAGACTTCTCAAATTGTAGGTACTAGTGCAGCTGATGGATTTGAAAGAGAGTCTTATAAAACAGACCAGGAGCTACACCTAGTCATCGGACATGGTGGTACTACTGGGATGAAACCGACAGAGTGGAAGAGGATATTTTGGCAGAGCTAGCACCTGAGGTTTCTGGCAAGTCGTGACCTTGGAATTATAAGGATCTAAGACAATATCAAATGCCAGCTAGATCATATGTGACCCGTGCTGGCATAATGAGTCGGAATGAGGAAATTTTCAAAAGTGAGTTATTGTTACTTCCACGTTGTCCATCTAAAGTACTTCAAAATGAGGCGTGGTTTGTTGAAATCGGGCAAGAAATGTCCGAGTTACATCCAACTGAAGTCCACCACGTCTAATGGGGTTTGGAAACTCGCTTTCCATCGGTTCATAAAAGCGTTGTCGGGAATTCCATGTTTATTAACAGGAAGTAGAGGAACTACGCTTCACAACAATACCAAACATGGGTAGGGGGATTCCCCCGTCTCGCCGCGAGCACACGGTGAAAAACACGGATTTATCATGGAATATTACAACAAAGGACTAATTAATGAAAACATACGAATGAACATAATGAAGAAAACCTTAAAATAAAAGTAGTTTGAAATGTTTTCTTGCTGTTTTATCATGGGGATCAATAAATGAGGGCTTTATGGACTCACTTTTGAGAAAATCTCATTTCAACCGAAACCATGTTTTGCCTCTTAGCTCATAATTAGCCTGTGTGCATTCTGACTCATTATGCCAGCACGGCTCACATATAATACTACATCAGTCTATTTGGAGGGAATCCATAACCTTGCTCATCTTCTGCTTCTTAATCCTGGTCAGGGTCACGGGGGGAAGCTGGAGCCAATCCCAGCTGACTTCGGGCCAGAGGCGGGGTACACCCTGGGCAGGTCACCGATCCCCTGCAGGGTGACACACAGAGACAGACAACCATTCCCACTCACATTTGCACCGATGGCCAATTTAGAGTAGCCAATTAGCCCAATCCCCTCTATACATGTCTTTGGAGGCGACAGTGCGAACCACTACACCACTGTGCTACCCAGTATTCTATTTCAATGAAATTTCAGTCCAGTTCATCATTAGGTTTCGATGGTTTGGATCGTCCATGTCCCTGTGAATGAGCTGTTACTAGTAACTATAATGTATTAGAACAAGCACATTAATATAAACTGATTACATCCCATCATGCACTGTAGTAGTTGGTGGCCAAATTATGTGCATGTCTTTGGACTGTGGGAGGAAACCCACAGGGACAACATGCAAACTCCACACAGCAAGACACCCAGGTCGAGCGCGGGGATCGAACCCAGGAGCTTCTTGCTGTGAGGCGACAGTGCTAACCACCACACCACCCTGCCCGAGGGAATCCAATCGATTGAAATTACTCACTCACTTTCTATAACTGCTTTATTTTGTTCAGGGTGGCAGTAGACCCAGAGCCTCCACCTGCCTATCCTGGATGGGATGCCAGACCATTGCATGCTACCATGCACACACACATTCTTATATACATTCACATACACATTCACACCTAGGGGCAGTTTATCATAGTTAAGCCGCCTGCCAGCATGATTTTAGGAGGTGGGAGGAATAACTCGAAGGAAACCCACCCACACAGACACATGAAGCCTCCAGAGACAAAAACTCCAGACAGTAACCAGAAGACAGGATCGAGCGGTGAGGTGGCAACTCTAACCCGCTACACCACCGTCAGTTAAAATCTTTGAAGTAAGGACATGCAAAACATTTGTAGATTCCGAAAACAGTAATTATGAGGGCTAAGTGTGCATCATTATTGCTATACCTTTCATTATTTTCAGATTTGGATGAAATAAAAATGATAGACTGTTGCTGGCACAGCGTGGACTGGCTGCTTGCGATCTCATAATTATTCCATGTTGTAAAATAGAAATAAATAAATAAATAAATAAATAAATAAATAAATAAATAAAATAGATCTAATATAGCATATTGCCCACTATTCCATTCCCATATGCTTTTTCAGGACAGCTTAACAGCATTCAGTGGCACTGTCGCTAAAACCCCAGTATGCTGCAGTCTTTTTCAGGGTGCACTGGGCCAACATGTGTCCACCCTAACCACCAGTCTGAACTCACCCAGACACAAACCACAGAGCCTCGCATTACTGAGGCTCCTGCCCGGACAAAAGCGCAGAAAATTGCAAGTTCTATTTAAACCCAGACGAGTCTTTATTGTATCTCCACATTTCTACTTCCTTCAGTGATAGGAAACCCTGACAAGCAAGCAAATGCATATGAAAATGTATATTCTGGCACTTTTGTGTTCTGTCTTATAGTGAATACTGGATGTGATTTTTGGGTGGCACATAGGAAAGTAACTGTTTTTGACACAACAGGGGTTTCTACATTCATGGCACGTCCACAGTCAATAATGTGTTGATTGTATTTATGGATTCAGCCATTCAATAAGCCAGTAGCTTATATTCAACACCATTTTCTAACAAGTAAATATAAATAAAAATCACTCACACGTCTTCTGCCGCTTAATCCGGTTCAGGGTCGCGGGGGGAAGCTGGAGCCAATCCCAGCTGACTTCAGGCGAGAGGTGGGGTATATCCTGGTCAGGTCACCAATCCACCGCAAGGGCGACACACAGAGACAGACAACCATTCACACTCACATTCACACCTACGGGCAATTTAGAGCAGACAGTTAGCCTAATCTCCTCTGTGCATGTCTTTGGACTGTGGGAGGAAACCGGAGTACCCGGAGGAAACCCACACAGAAACGGGGAGAACATGCAAACTCCACACCGAAAGGCACCCAGGGTGACCCCAGAATCGAACCCAGGACCTTCTAGCTGTGAAGTGACAGTGCTAACCACCACGCCACCGTGCCACCCATGTTAGCAGAATTTTTCACCCTCAGGGATTTTAATTATGTATTAAATGTTTTGTGACCAAAAAGCCTACTTTTTTTGGCGTTGTTAGGCCAACACAATATTAGTTAGGTAGCTAGCACAAACATAAACACACAAGATGGTTATTTTTCTAACTTTGCAGTAGATTCTTCACTCCTCTGAAGGTGTTGCATGTCAGAGACACAGTAGCAGATGTATGATGGCGTGATTTAGCGACTTTCATTTAAGCCATAATGCACACCACAGAAGGGGAATGGTTTTGGGAAAGCCAGACTTAAGCTAAAAGGAATTAAAACAGGGGAAGTTAATGTGTTTGCTCTTTGGAAACTTGTGTGAAAATAGACTCTCTCTCTCTCTCTCTCTCTCTCTCTCTCTCTCTCTCTCGGGCCTGGATTACAAAACTTGCTCAAGAAATAAAACTACCAATACACTAATGACTTAAAAAGGAGGTAAACTTTTTCGGCTTTTTTTTCATTCAACTAAGACTAAATGTCACCATCTCACTCACCCCCATGTGTTTTTGTCTTCTGTTTTGTGTTGCTGGCTACCGCACAGGTCTGGTTCCTATTGGTGTTCACCTATTCTTTGTTTTCCTTTCAACTACACAATTTATGGGTTCAGAAGGTCGAGGGTTCAGACCCCAGCACCACCAGGCTGGCATGGCTGGACCCTTGAATGGGCTGACCTCGCACTCTGACCCCAAGTTCCTAAGAAGTTGGGATATGAGAAGAAAAAGATCTTTGCTGCATCGTAATGTATATGTGACAAGCATAAGCTTTCTTCATGCTCTCTAATATCACAGGATAGCAACCAACAACAGACGGTGAGAACTAGCTTCCTCCATGAGACATGAAGCCAGCTAACTACATCTTTTCAAACTTCTGCTTATGCTATGTGTCAAGGCAGCATAACACACTCAGAGGAAAGTCTTAACTACTCTCTTCAGCATACACAAACTCACAGAAACCCACACTTCCTAGTTGGGATTCTCACGATCTCATGATCAGGTAGATGCTTTTCTGTAGCATCTCTCAGGACCCCCTGCATATTCTGTATCTCCTCCAAAGACCCAAAGTTTAAAGCCTTGTCCTTTCTCCTCACTGTTTCTCTTTTTTCGTAACTCATAACTAGTCAACTTGATCGTTGTCTCCAAACAGGAAGAAGTTTGGCAAAAGAGTAATACCCAATGGTCCTCATATGAGGATCTTACAAGGAAATACACACGAGGTAGTTTGGGGAAAATGTGATGTCCTCTTGGGAGGACAGTGGAGTCTCAGGAGGATAAATATACAGTATAACAGCACATCTGATGAAGAAACAGTTCATCATTTTTCATTTGCACTCTTTCTTTTTTATTTCTGTTGTTCTTTGAGTAGATCTTGTTCCAGAATTATTGCACAAACGTTTTGCCGTTCGGCAGGCCTGTATTCATATTGACATCGTTGCTGACATGAGACAAGGTTTTGCTTGTTAATAGAGAAACATCAGGTTTTCTGTCAAAAGCAGGTGAAAACAAATAGTGAAATGCACAAAATTAAATGCATGAAATAGCGATCAGTCTCTTCTATGACAAGCGTGAAATGAAAACCAGAACCATTCAGGAATCTGGATACAGTGTGCGTAGAGACATGGTTTTGGACTTTGTAGAGAGGAAAACTCACTGTGTGCAGTTGTTTGAGGGGCATACATCCCCTCTGATAATTGATAAAAAAGTAAACTTAGACATAACAAAATTGAGAATGCCCAGCTTTTTGAAGCGTTACGGTAAGTTTACAGCTTGTACGTACTAAACGCCACTGCCAAATCTAACATGCAATAAAGAGTTTTTGTGATTTCTGGGACAAGATACTGTGTTCCTATCACTATAAAACTGCATATGTGTCTTACGGTTCGCTCCTGCGGCCTGCCTGGTATTCCAGGACAACATTTACTGCCAGATAGACTATTGTAACACTCTTTTGACTACATTATAATAATTCAAGAAAACATACAGTATCATTAACTTTATCAAAACTAGGTGCTAAGTTCTGGGCAAACAATTTGAAAGGTCTAGGGCAACATTTTTTCAGCCATGGTCCACATAATAACTGATCTTCATGGATCCCCCACATCACACGGCTCTAGGCAATGCTATGTAATGGTAGAGTTGTGAAACTACTCTTTGGGGATAACCATGCCTGAAGTTTCCAATCATTTCCTATTAAAATCCAATAAATTCCCATCTGTCATTTTCTCCACTAGTCATGAGGTTTTATTATCTATCCACAACTCCTACCCATATCTCTGTAGTGGTGCATCAGGCTGGTAGATCTAGCACAACGCAGAAGCCAACCCCGACTCGAGCCTACGTTCTCAGAGTTCTCCGTTCTTTTCACAGTTCCACAAGCACACTTCATGTCATGTAATTGAGGGCACGGAGTGCACTTGTGGAAGTTTGTTAGCTCGTCAGATATTTAAAATAGATATCCCATGGAGCGTTACTTCCTTCTTGTTCATTTTCGAAGGCATTCAGGATTGTGACCCAATGTTTCTGGACCTGTTGCCCTCGCTGTTCTTGTTAGCATGTTGTTACACATACTGTAGTTGTTACGCATCTCTTGTGTAGCAACCGTTGCTCATTTCACTTTTGAGGGCGTAATGTATATTCCAGGTTATTTTAACTGCTCAAGCTAATTAGTTAAACGCATGTAATGGACTAATGTTAGTACCAGCTTAGGCAGAGCAAATATAACTGGACTAGCCAGTATACTCGCCAGAGGCGCTTACACATTCGGAGTCTGATGTGACGGAATTAGATACATCATTTGTACATTTTTATGTGCCAAATACTAAATGGAAAAAATGTGAGTGGGGACCTGAATACGCCATATGGTTGGTCCAAGGAATAATTTGAGCAAATTGTTTAGATTCGTCGCTTTATCGGGTTACGCATAATTTGCATAGAATGGAGAGATCTCAATTCAGGTATTACTTGTCATGCTGTGGCGGAAATCACAGTCTACATACTTTAAACTTTGATGTCATAGCCAAGTTTATTACATCCAGTGTGGCTTGCAATTGAAATTTTACAGTTCATAAATGCTATTAATGAAGATCAACTCTAGGGGGCGGATCACTCTGGGTAATCGCCTCACCCGACTGTCAGTGACAGGCTGCAAGAATCTAAAGTCTGGGATAGAAAGAAATCAGCCCATCCATGCTTCTTCATTCCAATCAATGTATCGTTCTTATGACCGTTGATGGAGCTGTTGCACTTGGGTCCACAGAAGCTGCAAATAGTCCACTTTAAGATTTTGGTTAACAGCAAATAATATAATGTGAATAAAAAGATTTCACAGGTGCTCCCCAAGCTACGATGGCCTGACTTGTGATTTTTCGAAGTTACACATGCACAAAAAATTGTAAAATATTTAGAAAATATGTAAAATTTGCAGGCAGGCATTGCTGGCAGGCCAGCATAACAGCGTACGATGTACACGGACATACGGACAACACCAGGAAGTATGCAGACGACACCAGGAAGCATGAGGACAATACCCTGAAATACACGGATGACACCTGGAAGTACATGGACGACACCCAGAAGTACAAGGACGATACCCCGAAATACGCGGACGACACCTGGAAGTACACAGATGACACCTGGAAGTACACGGACGATGTCCAGATCACTCGCCTCGCGCGATGCCTCACTCTCTCCCGCAACATACGGAGTTCCCTTGTGTATCGGTGTACTATACAGTGCATTACTGCAGGTTTTTTGCGTACTTCAAGAGCTAATTTTAATTCAAACGCATGTCTTCTACAGGAAAAGACTCCTGGGAAGGCTAGGCTAAGCTAGGCTAGGCTGGACTAAGCTAGGCTAAGACGGGCTAAATTAGGCTAAACTGGGCTGATATACCTTAGCTAGGCTAAGTGGTTCAACACAGTGGCTCGACATACGATATTTTCGACTTACGATGGGTGTGGACTTGAGTACTAGCTGTAACTGAAATATCATATTGATGTCTTTGTGTTTTTGAAAGATTAGCTAGTCCAATTTCGAGGTTCTGTAATAATATCTGATAGGTTGCAGGTTCATATGTTATAAATTCTGGAAAGCTGACTCTGTGTTCCAGCCTTCACCAGTGCTCTTAACCCTCAACTGGTGAGCTCTGTGCTGTGCTGAGGTTAAATTAGTCTCTCCTCAGTTGGTAAGACTGACAGTGACTAATCAAAGACAGCACACAATACTGTATGAAGACTCTGAAGGCTCAGATCAGGCTCTGAACTTGCAACGTGTCCATGATACAACACATACTTTCAAATAATGCCAAGTCTCTCTCTCTCTCTCTCTCTCTCTCTCTCTCTCTCTCTCTCTGTTTCTCTCTCTCTCACACACACGCACACACATACATATTCTTATATGATTCATATTTAACATAAATGCTTAAAATCACTAAAAAGTTGGAGATCACGACTGACGAGTGATGATTTATGTTCAAAGCGGATTTATTTGAACTCATATTTCGATTTCCCTGACCGAACCATGAATGACTCCAGGTTTGACGACTACCACATTTTGTCCTTAAGAGGAGGCAGATGATGATCATAGATGCCATTGTTACTTTTGCGTTCCCAAAATAAAGCAGAGGAAAAAGCAAGATTTTGTATTTTATTAAACATAATGCAAATGCAAAGGCCATGGAGGAAAGTTGGGCGAATGGGTTATTTCCCCTATTCGGACCACCCTTTTGCATGAAAACACTCATTAGGAGGTAAATGGTAGGGTCAACCACTGCTTTTAATCAAATAGCAGGAGAAAGACGTGGATTAAACAGATCCCCCTTAAACACGAGAGATCAGTGTAATGGCATGCATTCTTCTAACAGCATGTTTCGCTGCTTATTCGAAAGCACAGACAAAAAGCTCTGATACAGTGAGGGCTGAGAACAGCACTGCTTTCACCCATGCACTGATGCAATGAATAAATAAGAAGTGCAAAGCAAAAGAAAACACAAGACAAAAGTGCAATAGCCTTTGGAATAGAGTTCCCTGTCAGTTTCCATCCACTGTTGGTCTGTGCAACAGAACAACATGAAGATGCCCATGTGTTCATGCACGCCATGTTAATTCCCTGGTAGGATCTTCCACCTCATCACTAAGAAACCACTCAAAACGTCCACGTTGTCCTGCAATTGAGTTCTTTCTCGACATGGTTTTATTCTTTCTTGGCGAAGGAGGGTCTCTCTCTCTCTCTCTCTCTCTCTCTCTCTCTCTCTCTCTCTCTCTGTGTGTGTGTGTGTGTGTGTGTGTGTGTGTGTGTGTGTGTGTGTGTGTGTTGAACATGCTGAGGATGTTGAGCACCTCCCCAACACTACTGCCAATATAAAAGCCGGGATGAGGTGTGTGTTTGGGCAGTAGGGAGTGTGTGTGTGTGTGTTGGGGTCTGGGTTTGGAGTTATAACCTCGACGTGTATGATCGGCGCCTGCAGGAACTAAAGACACAACACTCTCGCCTCAAAGAGTCTACATGTCTAACATTTAGACATGTTCAGCTTTGTGGATTTCCGGTTAGGGCTGCTGCTGGCGGCCGTGGTGCTCACGGCGAGAGGACAGGGAGAGGATGACAGTGAGTACCTCAGCTTTATGGTTTTTGTGTTGTCTGGTGTTGGGGGTTTTTTTGTTTGTTTTCTTTTCCTTTTTTTTCCCTGAGAAATGTGTTTGCTGTGAAGGTGGGCTCCAACAGCCTTGTGTGGGACGCTGTGTTGCGTTGAGTGCGTGCCCTTACAAGTTGGCTGCAGATGGCTCGCGCGCAACCCAAGCTCTCGTTCTTGTCGTGAGGAGACATGAACTAAACAAAAACCAAACCAAACAACACCCAGAAACAAGCAAAGCCCAAACCAGGCTGTAGTCAGTTTAGGAGGGTTTTTTTTTTTGTTTGCTCGGTTGGTTGGTTGGTTTTTTACAAGCGGAAACTGTGATATGCCTTTTGACAGAGGAGGAACTGCCTCTACAGTGAGACAGATGTGGAACATCTGGGCAGTGCTTCAGTTCTGAATCCTAATCAGGTGGAGGTTTCTCTCGAATAGAGATGGTACTAAATACAAGGAAAGGCATGAGAAATGTATAAATATGAAAATTCAAAAAAAAAATTATCTAAAGAACAATAAAAAACAGCTAACTTCGGTGAAAATAAGTGATTTTTGCTCTGAAATGTCCAGACAAGTTCACAGGCTTTAACCGGTGATGTAGTCTGGGCGTTGAATTCCGTTAGGAGAAAAGTAAATCAATGGCGACACCGCGTGGCCAGTTTGTGTATTGCATGCAGGCGCAGGGTTTTTTAAATTTTTTTCCCCCCTTTTTTTCCCCCCTTGTTTTTTATTTTTTTTTTATTTATTTTTTTTTTGGTCAGGGCGTGTGGTAGAGTCTGCCATGAGGACCCCCTCCCCCACCTCGAGATATTTTTTGTTTTTCATGAAGTAGACCTCTGTTGACCCCTGAACCATTCTAAAGAAAGCTCTTACTGTGACCTTTAGCCTAATGTGAACCAGAAAGGTCATAACATTAAAAGTGATTAAAAGTACAGCACTGACTGTTTAATTGAAAAAAACAATTTTTAAACAGCCCATTTATCTATCTATCTATCTATCTATCTATCTATCTATCTATCTATCTATCTATCTATCTAGATAGATACATACATACATACATACATACATACATGCATACATAAATACATAGACATATAGATATTACCATGGCACAGGCTGTTTGTAAGACATTCAGCATTTCAGGGTTTGCCTGCATGGTAGGACATTGGAGGAAAATTCAATCGGTGTTTGTGTAAATATATAAGTCATTGTATATAACTGACTGGAATAGCATAACATCTGGACTTGTATAGAATAACATCTGGATTTGGATGAATAGATTAACACAGAGGCATATAGCTGGCTACCAAAACAATTCAGATCCTCACCTATTATCCACGTTCTATGATCTCTGTAATGTTTTCTCGGTCTAGTTTTGCGCTTACACACAGAGATGCTCATGGCTAAAAGTCATTCTTCTCCCACTCGCTCCAGGTGGAAGTTTCCGAGGAAGTCAGAAGGTCAGGAATCAGCGAGGAACCTAATGAAATGCTCATAACTCACGTGTTCCTCTCGGTCTTTCATTCGCAGGCATATTCAGCAGCTGCACATTAGATGGCCAGTTGTACAATGACAAGGACGTTTGGAAACCCGAGCCATGCCAGATTTGCGTGTGCGACAGCGGAACTGTCATGTGCGACGAGGTGATCTGCGAGGACATACAAGACTGCGCCAACCCAGAAATCCCCGACGGCGAATGCTGCCCTATTTGCATCGACGGTATATTTGCCACATCACCACTCACCCGCTCGCAGACGTGCTAGTTTTATGTCGCCCTCTAGCAGACTTTTCTCTTTACCTGAGGTGGGAAATATTAAAAGCAAGTGAGGTGTCTTTCCTCCGATGGCCGTCCTGCTGGAAAGGTGCACAGTCTGGGAGGGCGCAACTGCGGATCTGTTTTCACACACTGGATTATGATTATGTTTGGAACGATCAGTATTTGGCAGTTATGAGATCTTGATGTTATAAAAGGGAACGCAGTGGAACATGGGGGCTTTTTCAGGATCTAAGAATGCTTCATCTGTTATCTTGGGTTAATAATGAGGGGGGGGGGGCTACAATAATGATAGAAAGTTTATGTCCAAAACATTTGATTATAAACAGGCCAAGCACTAATTTTGATTTTTATTTGATTTCCCAGGCACAGAAACACCCATCACTGACGGCCCAGAGGTCAGTAACAACACCATCTTACACTCCACACACATCTTAGTCATATGCCCTTCATATTTTTGTATAAAAATATTACACATTATTCATATTCAAATAATGGAATTATGTACAAATGATACAAAAAAAAATCACACCCATGTTACATTTAACAGGAAAAACAAGTTGAGTAAACTTACAAAATATATATCATATTGTTTCTAAGAATTATATTTTATATTATCATGATCTAAATATACATGTGTCTCTCTAGGTAAATGGACGCCCTGGACCTAAGGGTGATCCGGTAAGCACTATTTTCCTCATCGTTGTGTGCTGCTTTAAGGCCGCGGGTATATTGGCCAGCCGCGTTGGCCTTGCGACTTCAATTTGCTTGTATACTTGTATTTAGTTTCTACTTCCAAACATTTTTTTTGTATCAAATGATAAGAGCTATCCTGACACAATTTGGTTACATGTTCAATATTTTATACACAAAATACCGAGTCAGTTGTTTGCACCATCAAGCCTAAGTTATGTGGGTTATACATTTATTTGAAAACAAAACAGAACCTCTGTCACCACTGACAAACCCTGGTTTGTCTTGTAACCTTACGACCTCATGGCCTCTGTGAACTTTGACCTCTGCGGCATGAAATCAGACGTGACTATGATGTGATCCCTCAGCAGTTCCGATTTAATCCCATATCCCGAGTTTGATTTTATTCTCTGTTGTAAGATTAAAAAAGTAACCTAAGGACATCAAACTTATACCTTTGAATTATTTATTTTGTAATTATTCCTGAGTGGAACGGATTTTTTTAATTTTAGTTTGTTCCATCCTTTCCCATGTCCCGCAAGTAGACTTAGGCAGTTACTAAGCATTTAATATATCTTTTTGTATTTAATGTATATTTCTAATATAACTTCTGCTTCGGTTTGACAGGGCTCCCCTGGACAGGCTGGTAATGACGGTATTCCCGGACAGCCTGGACTTCCTGGACCTCCCGGCCCCCCAGGACCCCCTGGTCTCGGTGGAGTAAGTACATCGCTTGATACATTTTCCACACATAATGCTGTGAAAAGCAAACCCGTGCCATTTAGCCCATGTCAGTCAGGCGAAAAGACAGTGTGAGGCTCAAACATAAAAACTCTCATTACTTTCAAATTCACAGTGGACTACAGCGTTCCTGCTAACCGGATGCTTTTTGGAAAACAGATCAAATCTTTAATGCATCAAAGAAACGGAATTTATAGGACAATATATCTAGCTTGTCAGTTTTCAACCCGAATTTGTTTTTAGATTTTTAGTTATATAGCAGAGATACCAGGAATCATGACAGAAGACATGTTTGGAATGTGAGGTTATTCTCCTCCTCCTTCTTCTTCTTCTTCTTCTTATTATTATTATTATTATTTGAAGTGATTCTGTCATATTACAGCAGGACAGCCAAGGAAACCCACTTCCACCATTTTCCCATGACTTCCCCTGTAAATCAGCACCACTAAGATGGAGAGCAGCTTTATTTCTTTGTGTTTAGACGCTCTGAGCACTCTGTGTACATATACGATACGACATGAGCACCAGGGACAATGTGAAGAAGCTCTAACTGGAGAAGATATGGGGATATGAGGATAGTATTACGAACACACCCTGTGAGGGAGAAATTTCCGGAAATGAAATCTGTATCATTTTATCATCTAAATGCTAATCTGGGATCGAAAATATTGGGATACGCAGAAACTTGTAGAAAATGTAACAGATAGATAATTATAGCTTCTTTTTGTTTTGTTTTTTTAACTTTTTTAACTCTTGCGTGTTGTTTCTGTTTTTTGCAGTACAACTTGCCCCAGCTGTCTTATGGAAGTGAGAAATCCAGCGGCCCAGCTGTTCCTGGACCACCAGTATGATAACTCTGTTCATCTCCTCTCCTCTCATATTGACTATGATCCTTGATAGATGAACCTTGCAAAGCCATATAACTTGTTATGCTATAAAATGATGCATAAACACATGAAGACTGATATTTTTTTTACCCCAAATACCCCACTTTATAAACCTCTGTGTGTGCGTGTGTCTCTGCTTTAGGGCCCAATGGGACCCCGTGGACCTCCTGGAACTTCAGGTCCTTCTGTAAGTTTCCCCCCCAGTGTCTAGGAGAAAGCGATGAGTTTTAGTTCAATAAATCAGTTCAATCATAATACGTGCAGCGTTATTACCAAGAGCACATTTGCAACCAGTAGAACGGAGCCAGTGGCATTTTCTCATCTTATTCATCCTCATTTTCTCAGGGTCCTCAAGGATTCACTGGCCCTGCAGGAGAACCTGGCGAGCCTGGAGCTCCTGTGAGTGTTTACTTTCTGCAGCACTCGTGCTGGCGACATCATTTCCTTGTTCTGTAGATTTCACTTCCTTTTCGCAAAGAGTGGAACCTTTCTGCTATTTGGGATTCGCAGGATCAGCTCATTTACTTTTGAATGATTGTTATTAGATATAAATGCATGCATATCTATATACAGGATGTAGGCAGCAGGTTCATACTTCTTGCGATTTGTTTGCCTTCAGGGTCCGATGGGTCCTCGTGGTTCAGCTGGTCCTCCTGGAAAGAACGGAGATGATGTGAGTCCATAAAGAATATTAATCTCATTACAAGGTGCTTAGAGAAGAGCTTGTGATCCAGAGCTTGTAGTTTTTAGGGATCTTTTTCCCCCCATAACAAAGATAGAGGTTTTCAGGCCGAGATTTCAACCTCACTCCAAATGGAAAATCCCAGATCTCTTTGGATATCCACAGCATGCGCCTGATTTAGATTTGTGTTGAAGATTCTTTTGACGTTGAAACGTATACAGCAGGTTCCTGAGACAATGTTCCTCACTGTTGTACTCCCGTGGGACAGAATACTCTGTGCCACATTGCATTCGCTAGGTATAAGGTTTTGACTTGCTGATATTTTGAATAAAATAATAATTATAATAATAATGATATAAAAAGAAATAAAATGTATAAGATGTATCTAAAATAAAATCCACAGATGATAAGACTCTGACAGAGTCAAAAAAATTGTTGGTTTTTTTTATAAAAACAGTTGTCAGTGTTAGATAGGGTTAAAGCTCCGGACCTTTGAGTAGATACATCACGTGTATTATATTGTAGTGTATGCTTTCCCTAAAACCTTCTTTCTCTGTTTTTTAGGGTGAGGCTGGCAAATCTGGTCGCCCTGGTGAGCGTGGAGCTGCTGGTGCACAGGTCCATATTTCCTCTTCCATTTTGTTTCCTTCCTCACATTGTGCTCAATGTTCACACACGTTTTTGTGTATTGTCAGCAAACAAATCATTCAAAATCCTGATTTTAATCCATTTCTGTCCTGTACCTTGCGATAAATGATTATTTTCATGGGACTGACTAGTTTGATCGAACCGTCTCTCTTTCTCTCTCACAGGGAGCTCGTGGCATCCCTGGAACCCCTGGACTTCCCGGGATCAAGGGACACAGAGTGAGTACGACAGCGTGTCAAGTCGAACCCCTGTCAACCACCAATCCCCCCCTCCCCCTCCCCCTCCCCCACCCCTCGTCTGAGCTCTTGGTGACCTCTTTCTTATCCATTCACCATTTCTCTATCTGTAGGGATTCCCCGGTCTAGATGGATCTAAGGGAGATTCCGGCCCTGCTGGACCCAAGGTACGAGTCTTCCTTTAAACTCTGGGAACATTTTAGATTCACATGACACCTTTGAATTGAATTGCTTTAAATAAATGTTTGATCTTGCATGGATTTATTTCTGTCGACCTGACTTGGGTTGTGTGTCCTTTGCAGGGAGAGGCTGGTGGACCTGGTGAGAATGGTGTTGCTGGTGTGATGGTGAGTCCTTTAGTTTTGTTATTGTTTGCTTGTTTTTCTTCTTCTTTTTTAGTTTGCTTTTGTTTTCAGTTTCATGAAAAGACTCGAAGAACGATTTTTTTCTCCCCGACTTATTTTCTAGGGCCCTCGTGGTCTGCCTGGTGAGAGAGGGCGCCCTGGAGCTTCTGGACCTTCTGTAAGTTTCCTGGTCACCCCAAGCCCTTCATCAGCCATTTCTACCGTCCTTTAATTTACAGTACAGTTTACAAAGTGTACGCTGAACAACGTTACACGAAAGCCTCCCACATAGTGTGTTGTATAACCTCAACCTGTTCAAAGGTAATAATATCGACGTCATTAAAAATGACACCGAGAAGTAGAGGGCCAGATTATATTAAATGCACATATGAACCCAAAAACTAAATGTGACATTGTACTAACGCAGGTGTAGCTGGAAGTTACAGTGTACTTTATTACTTCATGTATTCGCTCTTTCCTAAAACCCAGATTAACTACTTTTATTACCCAATCTGGTCGGCTATGCTAGTTTCTCATGCATTTTGTCAGCACGCTCTACTGAAATAGCCCTTCGTTGCTATACAGTCTGTATCTTTTGAAGACATTTCTGACAATTTATCTGATTTCTTTGTGGATTCGCTTGCCCTAGGGTGCTCGTGGTAACGATGGCAACAGTGGCCCTGCTGGACCTCCTGTAAGCATAACCTGTACTTTTATTAAACACAACACAACATACTGAACACTAAACATTACCTTATAAATATTAATATTACTGTTTGATCGCAGAGTCATAGTTGAAACTTTCCATATCCATAACCTGACATGAAGAATATAAATGTTTAGACATCCATTGTGATTTAACCAGATAGAGTAGAAGTTGAATGGAGAGAGTAAACTTGATGTTTGTCGTTTATTTTTTCCTTTTATCGGATTTTCTCTTTTAGGGACCCACTGGCCCAGCTGGTCCTCCTGGATTCCCTGGTGCCGCTGGAGCTAAGGTAGGCCTTAAGATGACACACACACACACACACACACACACACACACACACACACACACACACACACACACACACACACACACACACA
>JAQLOM010000006.1:2550667-2567432 GCA_030068315.1 Chrysichthys thysi
ACACACACACACACACACACACACACACACACACACACACACACACACACACACACACACACACACACACATCCCCATCATCCCTTAGTATATTGATTTCATTGACTGATTGTATTGATTGTATCGAGCTCTGTCTTGAGAGACACTTTTTAGTTATCTCTACATATCTAAGTAGTGTTGTCATATACACATGTATGCTCCATTTGGAGACACGATCATTTAAATGCGACATATTTAACACAGATTAATCGATTCCTTCCGTTCTCTATTTTCCTTTGTAGCTCGTAAACGTACCTTTACGTACAATAAGTTGGATTTCATGCCCTTGCTCTGCTCAGCTCTGATGTATTTCCTTTGGCTTGCTGTCATTTAGGGCTGACCTGTTCTTACTTTTGATGCTATCGGACGTTAAAATATACATGGAATTGCTTGGCTCACACTTTTATGCAAAATTAGGAAAGAAAAAAAAAACGACCAGCTGATGGTTTAGGGCCCAAAAGTGTTTTTATGCTCGTGGTGCTGTTTTGTGTTTTTCGGAAACCCACGTCCTTACCCAGTGATCCCGCATTGCCCTACGGCCTATCTCTATTACAACAGAATCTACATTAAGCTCTTGTTCGCCCCTGCAGGGAGAGACTGGTGGCGCTGGAGGCCGTGGCTCAGAGGGACCTGCGGGATCCCGTGGTGAGCCTGGTAACCCTGGACCTTCTGGACCTGCTGGACCCCCAGTGAGTCAATATAGGTTGAATTTTTTTATTGCTTTAACTCTACTTAAACAGGTTTGAATCTGAGCTTAACTCTTGTACTTCTCCTTGCAGGGTCCTCCTGGTAACGATGGCAGTGCTGGTGGCAAGGGGTCTCCTGTAAGTCATTTTTTTTTTGTCTTTTACAGCAGACATATCATTATGATTAGCCCTTATGATATAGCGCTGCTTATCCATTATTAGACATACTTGGGCTTTTAATGATATACTGATATGAAAGGAAAGCTTAAATAAGCAAGAATCCTGCTGCACGCATCCTGGAAAATAGGTTCTTTTTAAACCAGATTAACAAGGCTAGCAGGTTGTGTATTTAGCAACGTTTGCTGATGTCATTTCATGTCACTGTATTTGTTAAGATATAAATAACTTGATAGGACAAAAAAAAAACAAAAAAAACAACGATAGACCATTATCCAGTATATATCAAGAGCATTTTATACATCCCTCTCTGAATATTTACTTCTTATTTCTTTGAACATGTGTAGGGCCCTGCTGGAATTACTGGTGCTCCTGGGTTCCCTGGTACTCGTGGACCTGCTGGACCCGCTGGACCTGCTGGTGGTGTTGGACCCAAGGGTCTCAATGTACGTACATATTGGTCTGATGTAGACGTTTGCGACATTTTATCCACCATGTGTTAAAACAAGCTAAGCAAGAAAGATGGACCTGATTCTTTAACCATTGATTGGTTGATATTCCGTGAATCTAATGGGACATTGTTTCGCTTGTTTTGCTGATCCCAGGGTGATGCTGGTGCCCCAGGACCCAAAGGAGAGCCTGGTCCTAAGGGAGAGCCTGTGAGTATACTTGATGTTTCCCAGGAGGTTATACAGGAAATCTGATGGTGTCTAGAATTGTTGATCTGATTCTCATCCCCTTTTTCTTTCTTTGTATACAGGGATCTGGTGGACCTCAGGGTCTTGCCGGACCTCCTGGTGATGAGGGAAAGAGAGGAGCTCGTGGTGAACCTGGTGGCGTTGGACCCGTTGGACCTTCTGGAGCTCGTGTATGTTGAGAATATAAAATGGTGTTAGGGAGCTTTCCATAAGCCTGAGAGTTCTGAGTCCTGAGAGATTGCTCAGAAATAGTCAGGATTAGGGACAGAATCGCGAGGGGATAGATTAAAAAATAGGCCTTTTGTATATCATACAACAACAGATGATTTTTGAGGCAAAGAAGCTTAGTGAAGCGTTAAATACACCTTTGAAGAATCTCATGTGCATTATAAAGCCACTGTGTCTGATTTGATTTAACATCAGACACACTAACATGCTCAAAGGATTCATCAAGTTGTCAGTGGTGATAATGACTACTGATAAATTCTCAGATTATAAGGAATGCGTAATCCCACAGCCCTTTGTCCTGTGTGAGAAAAACTCAGTTGACTCATAATGCACAACAAACCTGAGTTGTGACTAAATCTTACATTCATAATGTTACATAACTTTTAGAGCTTACATTCAAAAACATATATATATAAAACGTTTGATCTGAACTATTTTAACTGAACTACTATTTTTGGATATTTCTTCCCAATAAATGCATATCCATAAATAGAAACAGAGTGTAAAAGATGTAAAGGTAATGTAAATGTACAGAAAGCACGTGCAGTCTTGCCTACACAATTTTCTCCTCCCTTTCATGCTTGCCTTCTTTACTTATATTATTTTTTTAATCGTAATGTCTGTGTCTACAAACAGGGTGCCCCCGGCAACCGTGGTTTCCCTGGCACTGATGGTGCACCTGGCCCCAAGGCAAGTCTTTCAAACACACAATTCATTATTCATTTATCAGTCATCTAGCAAGTGTAAGTGGGGAATCATCTTTCCTGCACAGAAGAACATTTTACAGCGCATTTAGTTTTAATTTAGTTTTACAGCTATTATATGAAATGGCTCAGAGTTTACTTCTTCGTGTTTCATCCTGAAGTGACTTGAAAATGCCTACATGGTTTAAAAACTGTCCGCAAGCATGGTTTAAAAAATCACCCAAGACAAATGAATTTATTTTTCTTTTATTTATTTATTTATTTATTTTAGCATTTATGGGGTTAGTGGTGGTAGCTGTTCTTAGAACTTTGTTCTCATGACATCTAAACGCCACTAAAATCATTATATTGTTCATTACAAGTACAAAATGTGGGACTTAGGTGGGTCTCTAGAGCTGTCCATGGTGCTGGATCAGAGCAGTCAAAGTGTTACACATCGATGACGCGAGTATAAGATGGATATTTATGAGTGGTATGTATTTTCTTGCTTTATAGGGTGCCCCTGGTGAGCTTGGCCCCAACGGACCTGCTGGAGCTCAGGGAGCCACTGGAGAATCTGGACGATCTGGAGAGCCTGGACTGCCCGGATCCAGGGCAAGATAACTCTCCTTTTTTTTCCCCATCTTGACCATTATTTCTACATTTCTAGTCTCATCTTATTGTCCCATGTCTCATATTTAGGGTGTGACTGGTGCCCCTGGTGCCCCTGGACCTGATGGCAAAACTGGACCTGCTGTAAGTCAAGTTTATGACCACAGTTCAATCCGTCAAAATATACAACATTTGACTATGACATTATGGTACACATGTAAGGAAATACATCTCAGGCACGGCATTAGATAATATTCCAAGGTTTGGACACCGACCTTGTGCTGGGCTCTTTTCGAGGGAATTTAACATGGTTGATTCTTTTCCAGGGTGCCAGTGGTCAGGATGGTGCTTCTGGACCTGCAGGCCCTGCTGGATCTCGTGGTGCCCCTGGTGTCATGGGATTCCCTGGACCTAAGGGAGCTGATGTACGGAATGAGAAAGCAACCATCCCCAAACAATCACCACTATTGTTTAATATTGTTTAATATTAGAGACTATTGAAAATGACTTCATTCGTCTTTGGCTGCTCATTTTGTTATGTTTCATTCACAGTGATTTACAACTTGACCTCAACAAATAAACAACCAAAAAATCCCTGAGAATTAATCACAATCCTGTCTTCTTGTAGGGTGAGGCTGGTAAATCTGGCGAGAGAGGCGTTGAAGGACCCGTTGGTGCTGTGGTGCGTACTTGTTTTTTCCCCTCTCTACCAAAGTAATTCTTCAAAAAAATATATTATATTTAAAGAGGGCTAATCTTGTGTGCCTGAGAAATGTCCACTCACGTGGATTGCCTTTAATATAACTCACCATAAACCTGACTGATTTTTAAATAATCTCTTAAAGGGTGCCCCTGGTAAAGATGGTGATGTTGGTGCTCCTGGAGCTCCTGGACCTGCTGTAAGTTGTTTATAGGGATAATGCAAATATGTATTTTTCGTATTGTATTTTGCATTCATAAATGTAACCTATTAAACATACTTCTATTCTGATTATTTCCAATGTTTCCTCTAACAGGGACCAGCTGGAGAGAAAGGAGAACAAGGACCTGCTGGACCACCTGGATTCCAGGTAGCTGTAGACCTTGTGTTAGCTTCATTTGATAAATAGTTTTTATTTGAAAGCCTTTCAGGCTAATAAATAAAAAAATGCGGCACCATCAAACTTGTCCATGTTTTGGTTACCTTGGCAGGGTCTTCCTGGAGCTCAGGGTGCTACTGGTGAGACTGGCAAGGGTGGTGAGCAGGTGAGTGCCAGTGCAGTGTAGCGGAAATGTAACATTCATCACTTAGAATAAAAGATTCTGCGTTTGTATTACCGGTACTTTCATTTGTATTAAGTATTGGCCTAACATAGGTGTATCTTGCCAATTAGGGAATATCCTGCATTATGATTATAAGTCATTGATGAGTATTAACTGTTTAATACTTTCTTAATACTTCCTGTTTGTCTGAGTAGGGATTGCCAGGTGAGGTTGGTGTTCCTGGACCCTCTGGTTCCAGAGTAAGTATCACTGTGGTCAGATATTCCTTCCAAAATATGTAATGGCTTCTTCAAAATCTCCCCTTAATTGCCCCAGCTTTAGAAGAAACTGCTATATTTCTACCTATATTTGGTGTTATATAACTTAGATGTAAATCTTTTCCCCTCAGGGTGATAGAGGTCTTCCTGGTGAGCGTGGTGCCCCTGGCCCTGCTGGCCCTACTGGCGCTCGTGGCTCTCCTGGAGCTGCTGGTAACGATGGCGCTCGGGTAGGTTTCTCATGGCATGCAGTTTCATTGGAAACAAGAATAACTAATCGGCATGCATCTGTGAAAGAATATGTGTGCGTTTGTGTGCATTTATAGGGTGACGCTGGTGCTGCTGGAGCTCCTGGTGGTGTCGGTCCTGCTGGTCCACAGGGAATGCCTGGAGAGCGTGGCTCAAGTGGACTTCCTGGCTCAAGAGGAGACAGAGTGAGCGCTGAACATCGTCTTTTCATCTTAAACCCATTTTGAAAATCTACAGCAATATATTTTCCTCTCCAAAAGCTTTATTAACCCATCAAAGCAAGTCTTGAGCTAATAGGTTTCTTCCTTCGAATCTTGAACGTCCAGGATAGATGCTGTGTCTTAAATTTCCACCCATAGTGTATAAATATAGTGTGATTCTATATGTACAGATGAACTCATTTGGTTTAGTTGTATCGCCTGAAAGATCCAGACTATTGCGTATTTTTTAAATGTTGCCCCCGGAAAAGTGCTATACAATTATAAATGAACTCAAATTCATTTGAGTTTGAAGAATGCTGGATCTTTATTTGTGCTGTCTTTTTCTGATAGGGTGACGGTGGACCTAAGGGCCCTGATGGTGCTGTTGGTAAGGATGGTATCCGTGGTTTGACTGGTGCCATTGGTGCCCCTGGACCTTCTGGTGCTGGTGGAGAAAAGGTTACCAAAGCTATCCTGTTTACTTTCCTGTTGTTTTTTTTTTTTTTTTTTTAGTAGTAGTAGTAGGTGTGTCAGTTAAAAACAGTGCTATAAAAAAAGGTATAACTATGAGCATTTACATTGTTGATTATAGATGTTCCCACATAACGGTCAAGGTCAAACCCATAGACAAAGACGGTTCATTGTGAACATAATAATGAATTATTAAAGTAATAATTAATAAAGTAATAAGGAAATTCGTAATACTGTAAATGGAATCACCTGAATTAATTGAACGCAATATTTTATTGTATTGTTTTTGTCACCCTCCAGTGACTGCTTTAGTAAAGAACTTTCTAGATTTTTTTTTTCAGATTTACAATCCAGTGTGTGTGTGTGTGTGTGTGTGTGTGTGTGTGTGTGTGTGTGTGTGTGTGTGTGTGAATGTTGGAACATGTGCTGTGTCATTAACATGCATTTCCTGTCATGCTGTAGGGTGAACCAGGACCTGTAGGACCTGCTGGATCTACTGGACCTCGTGGTTCCCCTGTGAGTGATTAATATTGAATCCACACATGCCACTCACGTCAGCATGCTGAAAATAATCTGCACAAAACATGCAACATCAATGAAAAGGGAACAACACAGGAAACACTCTTTGAATAAACTGGTGGAGAAACACAAAGAGTACAGATGATTTTCCATACTGGTGAACTACATGATACATTTGAGCAGTTAACTATCTCCCAGTGTTAACCTACCTAGTTGACCTCGATTTTGGATCAAGATCCAAATCCAGAGATTTAAGGTCACCTTGAAGGAGGCATGGATGCAGGAACTTCATTCATGAAGACTGGATCGTGTTCCACTAGGGACAGTGACTTGGGGAGCATACCTTGCTCAGGGTACCTCAGGGTATCTTGTTGGTCCTGGGCCTTGAACCCACAACCTTCCGATTGAAGGGCCAGCACTGCCCCAGAAATAAGTGAGATCAGATGTTAGGTGATCAGGCCTGGGGGTGGTTGGCGTTCCATTTTATCCCAACAGTGTTCAGTGGGGTTGAAGTCAGGACTCTGTGCAGGAAACTCAAGTTCTTCTACTCCAGACTTGTCAAAAACCACGCTGTAACTTTGTGCACAGGGTCACAGATATGCTGGAACAGGGTTGAAATTCAGAAACACTACAGCATGCAAAGACATTCTGTAGAATTCTGTGCTTCTAATGTTGTGGCAACAGTTTGGGGAAGAACAACATATGAGTTCGATGGTCAGGTGTTCGCTTACTTTTGTCAATATAGTGTCCGTATATGAATGTAGAGCAAGAGCAGAAGAATGTCAATGCAGTACATCATCAGACAGTCAGCAAGAAGAATCCACCCACACCTGCACTGGGAGCGATATTTAAAAAAAAAAGAACGTATTTCATTATAATAAAGAATTGTGGCGCCGAGTAAATGCACATCAGCCATAATTCACAAGCATGTAAACTTAGATCAATATACTGTACATCTCCACGTAAGAATTCAACTGGAACTGGTAATATATTATGACAATATATATAATTTATTAGCTAGCTTATGGCTAATCATGACATTTTCTCACCGAACTACCCAGGGTGACCGTGGTGAGCCTGGACCTCCTGGACCTGCTGGATTTGCTGGACCTCCTGTGCGTATTCTAGCTTTCTCTCTATTATACCGGAAATGTGGTCATTCATTTTTCAGGCAATATCTAGTATAGAAAGAAGGTACAAGCTGTTTATAAGTTGTTGGGGGTTTTTTTTGTTTGTTTTTACCCTGATATAGGGTGCAGCAGGCCAGCCTGGAGCCAAGGGTGAGCATGGTGACACTGGACCTAAAGGTGATGCTGGACCTCCTGGACCCGCCGGACCTGTTGGTGGTTCTGGTCCTCAGGTACGCTGCCAAAAGCTCATATAATGACTATATGTATATAAATAAATGGACATGTATAAATGTATCTCTTTTCTTCATTCAGGGCCCCGCTGGTGCTACTGGACCCAAAGGTGCTCGTGGTGGTGCTGGAGCTCCTGTAAGGACCAGTTTTGACACCTAGTTATATTGTAAAAATGCTTGATGCAACTTATATGCTAGCAAATATTGTACATGATAATGAATTAGCAGTGTACACCTCTTGATTTTTATAGGGTGCCACTGGTTTCCCTGGTGCGGCTGGAAGAGTTGGACCTCCCGGCCCTGCTGTAAGCTATTTTATCGCTATCACCTTTGTCATCCTCAGTGTGGTTGTACTTGTAGTCCCTTCCTAATAAAGCACTATTAGAAGCTTACAAAGTGTTAGCTTCAAAGTGGACATGTTAACCATGTGTCGGAGTAAATTTAAATGCACTGGTCATATATATATATATATATATATATATATATATATATATGTGTCTCCCTTGTAGGGTATTGGTGGACCTCCTGGCCCCGTTGGCCCAGCTGGTAAGGAGGGACAACGTGGTGCACGTGGTGAGAAGGGAGTAGCTGGTCGCCCCGGTGACGCTGGTACTGCTGGACCCCCAGGACCTCCTGGAGACAGAGGTTCAACCGGTGCTGATGGACCTCCAGTATGTAACCTCTTCATTGACATCTATTTAGTTTGATCAAATTTGATATCTTTTTCAGCACTTTCAACTATGGACATTGTTTCAAAGCAGCTACACAGAACTCCAGATGTCGAATTTAATTTAAATCTATCCCTCAACTTCTTCTTATTTGGAACATTTTTGTCTTTTTGACATTGGGTGGAATGAATTATTTGAAATTTGGAGCTTTGTTAGCAGCGATCTGAAATATTCTGGCCCTCTGTGTACAACAGGACAGAAATGGATAGTCTTGCAACAGTAATAATTGTACTATTGGATTTGTTTCTTGTCTAGGGTCCTGCTGGTGTCCCTGGACCTCATGGTTTGAATGGAGGTAGTGGTCTTAGTGGTAGCCCTGGACAAAGAGGAGAGAGAGGCTCGCCAGGTTCCCCTGGACCAAGTGTGAGTCTGTCATGCATAAAGAGTCTAGAGTTTGGATTAGTCACAAAAACTTTACACCTTTAGTTACGCTCGAATCGAGACATAACCCTAGTCTACAGTCCATTTCCATCCTGAAATGGAAATCTTCTGAAATGCTGATTTTGTTCTGTCCTCCACTCAGGGAGAGCCCGGAAAGCAGGGACCTGGCGGTGCAGTTGGTGAGCGTGGACCCCCTGGCCCAATGGGACCCCCTGGTCTAAGCGGAGGTCCTGGTGAAGCTGGCCGTGATGTAAGAAAGCACTTTTACAGATTTGCACTTTCATGTTCTATTAATAAAAACTGCTAGGTGCTAAATCTGAACAAAAGAAAAACGCCTAGCATTGAAGCAGCCCGTTTTGTGTGATGACATGGTAATATTATTCAAATAAATTAAACTTTCGTTTCCTGTGTCTCGCTGCAGGGTAACCCTGGTCATGATGGTGCCTCTGGTCGCGATGGTGCTCCTGGCCCCAAGGTGATTTAAACTGTCCTTGCGTTTTATTTCAAATTGTATTTTTATATTTATAAATATTTATTTTGTTTTATTTAGTTAAGTTATCATCTCGTAGAGAAGTAGTTTAAACTGCATGGCACCTTTCATTTGAAAGAAAAAATATATCACAGGAAGTAGTATTCCTGAATTATAATAATATAATATGGTATTATGTATAATAATATTTCAGTAATCTAATAAATACATGCATTGATACAGCAGAGATATGTGACACTAATGTTGCCCTAGTTTGAACAGCTGCATGTGCGTGTGTGCGTGTACTCCCTAATGGAAACCACATTATCCTGTGTTATTTGGTAAACAGTGTGTGTGTGCAGAAAACACCCTGAAGCAATGCTGTGTTGGTAATACTGTATTTCTGCCACTTATTGCTTACCACAGGGTGACCGTGGTGAGTCTGGACAACCCGGAGGTCCAGGAGCTCCTGGACCCCCTGGACCTCCCGGAACTGTTGGTCCATCTGGCAAGCCTGGAAATCGTGGAGAGGCTGTGAGTTCCAGGAGCTTGTCATTGACTTACAACTGTAACAAACACACATTTTAAATATTGATATTAATGTTAGCATTATTAACATAGGGCATAGCTTACTCATGTCTTAAAGTCTGTTACTCAGGTCTCTCACACCCTTGCTTTTTTCCCCTCTTTTTTTTCTAGGGTTCTGCTGGTCCCGCTGGCATTTCAGGGCCTGCTGGTGTACGTGGTGCCTTGGTGAGTGCACAAAAACGTTTGTCTTTTGAACCTTAAACAGCACTGGAAGCATATTTTTGCTCAATACATTTCTATCTCTAGGGCCCTGCTGGTGCTCGTGGAGACAAGGGTGAGGCTGGAGAAACTGGAGACAGAGGCATGAAGGGACACCGTGGCTTCTCTGGAATGTCTGGACTGCCTGGACCTGCTGTGAGTGATCGTGCCACTTGGCCCGAGCAGAGAGGCCAAACAAGGCTTCACAGAACTATGGCTATATTTTAGATCCCATCTGTACCGTGCTATTTTTCACCCACTAATTGTTCTGCAGGGTTAACATATCCAGTAAGGAAGGTTTATTGTTTTGTGTTCTTTTAGGGACCCCCTGGTTCTCAAGGACCTGCTGGAGCCAATGGCCCTGCTGGACCTCGTGTAAGTCCTTGATGCCAAATCTGTAACTTAGTTTAGAAAGAAGTTCTGAGACAATAATTATTTACCAGTTAGCTGGTCATTTCAGTGCTGAGTGGTACTGCTGTTCTCCTTATAGGGACCTCCTGGACCATCTGGTGCCCATGGTAAGGAGGGCATGAACGGTATTCCTGGCCCTGTTGGACCTCCTGGACCTCGTGGTCGCACTGGAGAGATGGGACCTGCTGTGAGTGACTTAATCCCTCTTTAATCCCACCGTTCCCTCTATGTATCTAATCTTTGACCTCCTGATGTCCTGACCCACCTTTCTTTTGGTAGGGTGCCCCTGGTCTTCCTGGACCTCCAGGTCCTCCTGGTCCTTCAGGCATTGGTGAGCCATTCCCCATCATTCCCCAGCCTGAGAAGGCAGCTGACCCATTCCACGGCTACAGGGCTGATGAAGCTAGTCTGCGTGACCGTGATGCTGAGGTCGACACCACCCTCAAGTCCATCAGCAAGAAGATTGAGAACATCCGCAGCCCTGAGGGAACCAAGACAAACCCAGCTCGTATGTGCCGTGACATCAGGATGTGTCATCCCGAGTGGAAGAGCGGTGAGTTTCGAAGAGTCAAGAAATAGCTACAGAAATTAAGAAGTCCTTTTCTTCCTTTTAATCCGATTGTTATTACCTACTCAGCTAGCTTCTGAATTAAAATCTTAACCTTTAAGTCTTAGCCTTTCCGGCTCTCATTCTTTGCTCCAATTTTCTGTTCATTGCTAAAGGTTCCTACTGGGTGGATCCCAACCAGGGATCTCCTCTGGATGCCATCAAGGTCTTCTGCAACATGGAGACTGGTGAGACCTGCGTCAATCCAATTCGTGCCAGCATTCCTCTGAAGAACTGGTACATCAGCAAGAACATCCGCGAGAAGAAGCACATCTGGTTCGGAGAGTCCATGCCTGGTGGCATGCAGGTAGGGGCAAATGATGTAGTAGTTTTTAATTCTGACTCAAATGCAAAAGCAAAATCCTGTTGAGGAACAAACAAACAAAAAAAAAAACAAAGTAAGAGAGAAAAATAGTTTAGGAGAAGGTTATGGCTGGCTCATGGGTGTGTCTGAAATTTGTGAAGAGTCAAGTCATATCTGAATCGAACGTTTGAATATAGTTTTGGTCTTCCAATGTACTTTCATGTGGACAAGGCAGCATATAGGTACTGCATAGTTCATAACTCAACACTTCGTCCATTAAATAAAATATGGTGCAGGAGAAACTCCAGAAGAGGAGAGTAGAGAGTTGTTAATAATGGATTCTTTTTGGCGTTAGATCGTATACGTTGTGAAAAATGTCTGGCGAAGTCCGAATATTGGCTCTGTTATCCCTAATAATAGGATTACTAGTTGGTGAGCATTAGGGTATGGTGGTAACCTGGCCACATGGTGACATATACTGCGTCTCAAACCACTAATTTCGTGCATATCCAAGTGGTGACTTATAATACAGCAAGGCATCAAGGCTATCTATTTCAGACACATGTTTTTTGCATCCTGCGTGTTTTGTACTAACCCCATTCTGTCCAAACAAATGGATTAAGCCTAGTCCTCTGTCTCCATCCACAGTTCCAGTATGGCAGCGAGGGCTCAGACTCTGAAGATGTCAGCATCCAGATGACTTTCATGCGCCTGATGGCCAACCAGGCATCCCAGAACATCACATACCACTGCAAGAACAGCATTGCCTACATGGACGCAGCCTCGGGCAACCTGAAGAAGGCTCTGCTCCTGCAGGGATCCAGCGATGTCGAGATCAGGGCCGAGGGCAACAGTCGCTCCACGTATACAGTCAGCCAGGACGGCTGCACGGTGAGCTCTCTCTCTTTTCTCGTAGGCTTTCTTACAGTCTCACTTTGCTCCCACTGCCACTCATTTTTGCTTTAGCTGTCACAAATATATTTACATTTCATTTCTTGCTAGTACTAATTTCTATGTTTCTCTCACTTGTTCTCTTGGTCATGACCAGCCTTTTGTGTCTTTTTTTCCCATTTCTAATGTCTTTCTTTAAGGTCATAATAAGTAAAATTATTACTTATAATTTATCAAGAGTTTCTTGATGTTAGTGATTCCTGACTCACCGATTGCATTTCCTGTCTCCACAGTCGCACACTGGCACTTGGGGCAAGACAGTCATTGAATATAAGACAACGAAAACATCTCGTCTTCCCATCATTGACATTGCTCCTATGGACATTGGTGCTCCCGATCAGGAATTCGGCATAGAAGTTGGCTCAGTCTGTTTCTTGTAAAAAGATAAATCTGGACATTGAATATGTTGTTGTTTTGTTTCTAGCAATCATCTCCAAATCTTTTTCTATGCATTAAAAAAAAAACTCATTCGGCTGCAATCAGTCCACGTGCTTACACTTTAACACCATTGAGGACGATGCTTGTTGTGATCTCGAGAGACGTTCTGCTTTTCTAATTTTTTTTTTTTTTTAAGAAAAAAAAAAAAAGATTTTCAAGGACCACTATTGCCAGTCAGCATCAACATCACGGACACTTATCGAGAAATTTTTTTGAGTCATTTGGCAACAAGAAAATAATATATTCCTGTACTTGTAAAGTGTAAGATCACCCCCCCCCCCCCCCCCCCCCAAAAAAAAAGATGCCAAAAAAGAGCAAAGAACCCAAAAGGTCATGAAAATACCGGTGACTTTTTTTTTTGCAGTTTTTTTTATTGCCACTGCAGAAGGACAATGAAAAAACACACAAGTGCTAATGTACCATTTTCTGGTGTTGAATAAATCTGAAAAATGACAATTAAGTGTCTTGTTCTTCCAGCCAAAAGGGAAACGATGCCAACATCCCATCATTGTGTCACACAGGCTCTAGACTCAAACTTGTAATGGCTACCTCAGGACAAAACTCATGTTACCTATGGGTTTTTTGGGGGGACACTAAGGCAGGGTATTACCACTCCAAAAAAAAAAAAGGATAATTTTTTTTAGCAATCTAAAATTCATGAGTAACATTTGTGAAAAGGTGCTACTTTCCTCTCCAGGTCCTAACTGTGGTGTATATGTGTTTGACCAAAAGAACAGAAAATGCTCTTTTTTTCTTTTTTTTTTTTTGTTTCTGTCTCTTGTGCTTTTGGGACCTGTTTGGTGCTATTTAGACTTGTTGTCAATGTGATGCAATTATTCTCTCGTTTGATTGTTGGCTGAAGAAAAACAAAAGCTGAATGTGATGCTTGATGTAGGTTAGTGTAGTAGGTGGACCGATTGCCGATTTGATTCCCGGGTTCCCTGCAATCTTTGGGGAAATCCTTATTTGTGTCTGCACATGGCCCCCCGACTGTCAATTTTCCGTTTTTTTTTAATTATTTTTTATTTTTCCCTCTTCAAATGCAATGCACATTTTTTTTTAGTTAAAAAAAGGCGGCACAGAAAGAAAACCACAACCAGACACTTTAATGGTTCCAAACAGAGGATCTGTACTTATTTTGTACATGTATAATATTTCGAGATGTTTTTAATTATTTTGGATGCTGAAATAAAGCATGTTTTAAAGTGGTCAAAGGAATGTTCGGCATGTCATCTTCTTGGCCATTGCCTTCTTGCCTTCCTATAAAATGAAGCAATCTATACTGCTGACATTCAGCGAGCTTAATAATATCTGATTTACTGGGCTGATATATTTGCACATGTGCTAGTATTTTTTTATGGACAGAGGACATGGTTTAAGTTATTGGGGGGAAACGTGCAAGAAAATCATATTCTACGGATGTTGGATGAAATACAAAGTTCAAACATAGCAGCACACTTCGAAAACTGCTAACTAATTGGTGCACTTAAAGCCACAAAGTACTGCAACCTTCATCCACACCAGCAAAACAACGTAAGCTTATTAAACGTACTGTAAGCTTATTAAAATGCACTGAAGCACACAATTCAGATCAGAAAAAAATCATAGTGAGCACAAAAAACCCCAAAAAATTACTCTCCAGCAAATTGTGATCCTTATTGCGTTCCCAAGATTCACATCTTTATTTCCTAAGAAGCAGAAAAAGGGTTCACGTGTTTAGGACTAACCAACTGGATCATTAAATAAATCTATAAATAATTACGTAAACAAAATGAATGAAATGAAATGAAATTAAACGTTATGACTCAAAAAAAAAAAAGAAGTAAAAAAAAAAAAAAGAAAACAGAACAGAGACAAGGATTACCTGGGCAGTGTGTCCACATTAGGCTCCCTGTAGAAACGAACAAAAAGGGAGACTTGTGAAAAGTATTTCCAAATCGTCGATGTGGTTATTATTATCAGTCACAAAAGACAAGGAAAGTTCACTTGTATAGTACATTTCATTCACAAAGGCCATTCAAAATGCTTTACACAGACAGAAACAATAAAGAAAGGGGAACTATGAGGTATCTAACAGATGTTCAGGCATAACCAGATGTCTACAGGATGTAGAAAATGACTGACAGGAGGCCCATCCAAACAAAAAACAAAGGCCTAAACAATTCTTTTTCACCATGTTTTACATTTTTTTTGCAGGTTATTTGACATTTTAAAAATCGAATATTGCACCTTCAAGGCAAAAAAAGAGACCACACCAAAATAGTGAGAAATTCTGAAGTGTCATTCATACATGTAAATATTTTTAGGATTCTTACCGTTCACTCAAGTTGTTGCTGCTAATATCACGTGTAAAGAAAATCTTTGGTCTTAAATTGGAAAAGACTGCCGAACAGAAGCGTTTTTCGCTAGTGGGGGTGGAAGCTCTTCCTACGAATTTTGAAATTTAGAAAAATAGAAGCAAAAATAGAACCAGAACGTTGAAGGCTTCAAACGAGTAGAAGAATCTAAAACAAGGCTGAATATTCTAATATGTATTTTATATTAATCTCATAATTAAATCTTAGATAGATACTCACTAATGCTTTCTGTACAACTGCCGGCACACCCCATAGGTGTGTCAAGCCCTGTGGGGCTCAGTTGACTTTTCCTGGCTGGACGCATTTTACAGGGTGAGGTCGCCAGTCCCTCCCCTAACATGGGGCTCGGGATCACGCAGCACACAGAGACAGACGACCATTCACGGGGCAACTTAGGGTAGCTAATCTGCCTAATGTGCATGTCTTTGGACTGTGGGAGGCAACCAACGCAGACATGGGAAGAACATGTAAACTCCACACAGAAAGGCACCTGTGCCGAACCCAGGACCCGAACCCAGGACCTTCTTGCCGTGAGGCGACAGTGCTAACCACTTAGCCACCATGCCGCCCAGATAGATAGATAGATAGATAGATAGATAGATAGATAGATAGATAGATAGATAGATAGATAGATAGATAGATTACATGAAATTGTCCATATTCAAAATATTTTCCCTTGCTAAGATATACGTTTTTGCAATGCATGCATACTGTTCAGTTAATGTTCATCATATCCAACAGTTTGGAGGTTTCTGATGATGAGACTGTACAGACATTACAGCACCAGATAGGCAAGGCAATGGCTTTGAGATCACATTTATTTCTGCCAAATGCCCGTGTTATGCCTGCTGAGAACTCCCTCTGCTGTGATATGGGGTAACATGCCCTTCCACGATGTGAGAGTAAGTCATGAGTTAAAACAGTATAAATAGTTAATGTGTAAAAAGAATAATGGCTTACTGCTGGGCCATGATGAGGGGGATGTGCACACTGTCGGAGGGATACTCTGGAGGTGCCCGTTCCCCGGTCCGGGCATTAAACATAGGCAGTGTAGACAGGGGCTGTGGCACACTACTGCGGTGTCCCGCCATGTTCCTCAGCTCATTGCTGTTCCCATGGATGGTGTGGTGATGGTAAAGCTGGAGCCTGAGTATTAGAGATGGACAGATGGATGAGAGAAACGAGAAAGACCCGAAAGTAATGCAGTATGAGAGAGGAGAGAAAAAGAAATTAGTGGGGAGATGAAATATAGACAGGCATTAAAAAAGAGGAGTAACAAAAAAAAAGAGGAGTAAGAACGTGATGAGAAACGTTGGGCTTATACTTTATGTACTGCGTGTTTCATTGTAGTGCAGTTGACAACGTTTGCATTTCCACTCCATCAAGTGGTTGTGTTTAAATTTGGAGGTCTAGAGGCTATTGGGGAAAAAGTGCCATCTATTCAAAAAAGTAAAGAAAAGAAAGAAAATCGCAATCTTGGATGTGTGAAATACAGACAGGTCATTGAAAAAAAACTGAACACACCACCGAGAAAATGAGCTTAACCTGAATACGCATAGCTTTGTCCACATAAATACTGACCTAACATTTGAACTGAACTCACCAAATCTGAATACAGCCTTTACACTCAGTGTCCACTTTATTAGGAACATTTAAGCAGTTATCCAATCAGCCGATCATGCGGTAGCAGACCAATGCATAAACTCATGCAGAAACTGTGGACGCTCTGGTCACAAACTTAATTCAAGACTCTGTTTGTAAACCCAATTTGTTCGCGACCCGAATCAATTTTTCCCACTGAATTGAATGTAAAGACAATGAATGTGTTTCAGCCTCAAAAACATGTTTTTAAAGTGTATTATGGGTTTATGTGTGGCAATAAAACAGAATA
>JAQLOM010000006.1:2593134-2603227 GCA_030068315.1 Chrysichthys thysi
TGTGTGTGTGTGTGTGTGTGTGTGTGTGTGTGAGAGAGTCAACCTGTGAAGTTTAACATTAAGAAACATTAATCTATCTCCTTTTTTATATATATATAAATGTTTCTCTAATATTTTCTTCTGGTTAAATTTGTGCAGATCAGCGTGAACTCCGTAAACCCCACTGTGGTGATGACGGACATGGCCAAAATAGGATGGAGTGACCCCGTCAAGGCCAGTGCCATGATCTCGCGTATCCCGATGGGCAAATTTGCTGGTGGGTGATCATCAAACGATCAGTTTGGAGAGATTTCAGTAAAAAGCTGCCGAATGATGGATCAGTGTCTGGAAGTTTGGTATATAATGTTGGTGTATGGTGTGTGTGTTTTCAGTTATGGATTGAGAAGCTGAATTATTCTAATCTTTTTAGTCCTATATCTGATGAAGCAATCATCTGCGGTTTTGGTTTTGCAGAAGTAGAGGATGTGGTCAATGCCATACTGTTTCTGCTTTCTGATAAGAGCGCCATGACTAACGGAGCCTTCCTGCCGATAGATGGCGGCTTCCTGGCCACCTAGGGTGGAGTCCTCGATGGGAATCTCTAGGAGGACTGATGGAGCTTGAAGGAAAAGTATTAGGTGCAAAACACTACAGTGTACTTAAGTAATTGGTATTTTGGCTTTTTGAAGTCTCGGCCTGTGATTCACATTCGAAGTTTGGGTTTGGACGCATGCGCCGTGCGTCACGGTGTTGAACCAGGAAAAATTAAATTGTAGAAAGGTGAGAGGGTTTTACTTTTTCACCTACTGCTGAGTAACTGAAAATCTGTACTGCTGTCTGTAATCCTTTAATGGTGGCACAGAGCATATGTCAAGTCTCAGATCCATGAGCTGAAGATAATTCTTCTGGAAGGTATAATATAGATAATGTATATCTATATTATTAATAAAGTAAAAAGCATCACAACTGCTCACATTCTGCCAGCATGTACTGTTTTTCCAGAAGAGTCCGAGAAATAAGCTCGCCCAAAGAGCAATTACACAAGTATTCAGATACAGTTAGATTAAATTATTCATTTGACCGAACAGCTGTGTTTTTAAACAATCCAATCTATGCCACTAATCATATATATTACACATTTACAGTGGACCCTCACCTCAGGAGCTTAATCCATTCCGAGACTCGAACCCTTGAAACATGTTTTTTTTTTTTTTTTTAAAGTGTATTATTGGTTTGTGTGGCGATAAAACAGAATAAAATGCTTTTTTTTTGCTGGCGTAGGTGGACGGTGGCAGTTCTCATGTTTTGCGATTATTTCTTTCTTTATTTCAAATGTTATATGCTTAGGCTTCTTACTCTCACTACCATTTCCACTTTCTTGGGACCCATAATGAAGCTTATAGAGCAAAAATGCAGAGAAACACAATGGAAAAATGCTGTGAACACCACTAGTGCTTGACTGAAACTGAATGTTTGTGCCGTGAAGTGTGGGTTGGCTTTCTGTACTTTAGCCAAGGATTTGTTCGTCAGTTGGTACAAAACCTGTTCGGAATTTAGTTCATACGTCGATTTGTTCGCCATCCGGGACTCACACACAGGTCAAAACAACACCAGCACAAGGGTTCTGCAGTTAAAGCCATTACATAATCTGTTGATTATTGGATTATTTACTGCCTCAGCATGCATGGATACGGTTCTCTGTCGAGAGTGGCACTATTCTATCATGCCGTAAACTTATAAATCAAATATAAATCTACTTGATTTAAGTAGGTTCTCATGGTTTGCAATTATTTCTCTCTTTATTTCAACTGTTATACAGAGAAACACAATGACAAAAATGCACAGAATACGTTCACACCACGAGTGATTGACCGGAATTTAAGGCTTCTGCCACAAAGCGTGTGTAAAGAGGTGGCGGAGGGATACTCTCATGTTTTGTGATTCATTCTTTCTTCATTTCAACTGTTATACAATTAGGCTTCTTACTCTCAACAAAAAAATGTGGTGAACACGTTCACACCATGAGTGAGTGACTGGAACTGAATGTTTGTGCCATGAAGCATGGCATTTGTTCTTCAGTAAGAACAAAATCTGCTCGGAAATTTAGTTCGTACGTCAATTTGATCGCCACCCAATGCGTTCGCAAGCTGAAGGTCCACTGTATATAATAGTAGGAACATTAGCTTGGGATCAAGCTGGGGACCCTGGAGCTACTGTGCCTAAGAAACCATTTATGTATCCTAGTTTTCCAGGATGTTTGAGGTGTTTGGACAAATGCTGACTCATGATGGGGCAAGAATATTGTTCAGGGTGTATTTGAACAAAAATGACGTTAACAAACACTGAATTTTTATCTTCAGTCTCAAGAAAATTTACATTTGCAATGTATTTGTGCAAAGATTTTATTGTATAAAACCAGTCCATAGAACAAATACAGTAAAATCAAGTAGTTTTAAAAAAAAAAAAAAAAAAAAAGTGTGCTGGGATTGACTTCATTTTGCTTTTCCTGAGATACCAGACGGCCGGTGTAAACGTGGAGAAAATGATTTAATTCTTTGTTTTATAAAAATTATTTTAAAAAAAGTTTGTTTATACGGAGTAAAAACACACATCAAGATAATGTCCTGTCAGCTCAATACATATTGTACCTTGTGCCCAGAAAATTACAAATTTTTTTGTTCAAACCAAAATGTAAAACTGTCGTCGTCCCGCAACATGATTTATTGTTGTAACTCCATGCTTAATGAACTTGATGACTGAAGGCACTTTAAAGGAATTAAGTAGATTTATTTACGAATTGGGCGAGGGTCATTTTTTTGGGCTGTAGTGTCCAAGAGGGGAACCTTGAACATAAGTGAGGATAGCGTTCTGAAGAAAACTGGCTCTCTCTGCCTCGTCCTCGCGTATTCGCTGGATCTCCGCTTCCCTTGTGCGCAGACGCTCCTGCAGAGATGCGATCTCGCTTTCTTTGTCCAGTAGAGCTTCTCTGTGAGTGGTGCTAAGTGCTGTTCCAAAATTGAAAAGAAAAAAAAAAAAAAACTTAAGACCTAGAATCATCATGCATACAGTGCACAAAACAGTCTGATGATCCTAGGACAGGGTTCATATCTGTGCACATCGTTTGGGGTGGTTGCCAGATTCAAAACACAGATACAGGTAGTCCTTAAGTTGCAATGGATATGCGTTGCGCCACACCGAGTGTAAGTCCAAAATATTATATGTTGAACCGCTTAGCTTGGCTGATCTTAGCCTAGCCTACCCAGGAGTCTTTTCCTGTAGAAGACATGCTTTTGAATAAAAAATTAGCTCTTGAAGCACACAAAACAAGTGGTAATGCGCTGTACAGTACACTGATACACAAGGTAACTCCATGAGTTGCGGGAGAGAGTGAGGCATCGTGCGAGGCAAGTAATCTGGGCATCTGTGTTCTTCCGGGTGTCGTCCGCTTACTTCTGCGTACCTCATATGCTCTTATGCTGGCCTGCCCATGAATTTTGAATATTTTCTAAATATTTTGCAATTTTTAGTGCATCGCAATTGTCATCGTGACTTCGAAAAATCGTAAGTCGGGCCATCGTGACTCGGGGAGCACCTGTACTACATGTGCACACAAAATTACCCTGTGTCAATGGCGAAGGAAAACTAACCATGTTTTCAATGAATTTAGTCAGTGGTTTACACATCCTCTCAATATAAAGATTAACAAATGTACACTAAATAAGGACAGGTGCCTACCTCCTTTATAATAGATATATAAACAGATTTGGAACATGTGCTGTGTTCCGATATCCATACTTTCTGTACTTACTATGCTTAGTTTGAGTATGTAGGGCGTTCCCATTACAATTGTGGCGAAAATAAGTGTACTGAAAGGACCCGGATGGTGCCCTCATAATAGTCAAATCTTGGAGTGTGGAACAATGTACACTTTTCGTACTCGACGGCCGCCATCTTAGCTACGTATCGGAAGAGGCAGGCCTAACTCGGCTCGAAAAATAAAAGAAAAATGGCTGCCGGAATGGATTTTCCACACAGCCTGCATTAGCGGAATCATTTTGCAAGCTAGGAATCTGTGAAGGGTTAAAAATCTGATTTTCAGCAGGATGACGAGCCGTGGCAGCAGTCATGATTGTAATTTCCGGTAAGTTCACCATGGAGTAGGCGATTTGAAACAACACAAACTTACTGAAATCTGTTCACTTAGTAAGTGTGGACACTGTACTACATGCAAGTGTACTCATGAAAGTATGGATATTGGAACGCAGCCATGGACATGTAATATACACAGATTTTATATCAATTACACAGTTTCTTGTCAAGTTATTCCTCAGCTGTTCTGATCATTTCATTCCACTTTCCACCAGGGAACAAAAACCTGAAAATTTACAATAACAGTACATCAATGGGCTCTTTATCTTTGGTAAAATATCCTTGGAGATGAGCTAAAGCAATAAACCTTTATCTGTAAGCCTGTACCTTTTATCTCTCTCTCCAAAGCTGTGATCTTCTCCTTTAAGCCGCTCTGTGCTGTCCTCTCAGCTTGCAAGTGGCCGAGCTGCTCCTGCAGCTCTACCTTAACCCGCATCACCTCTGCCACCTTCTCCTGCTCTTTCCCTGCAAGCTCCTGCGAGCGAGAACGACAAGACTTTAGAACAGAATCACAAAGAAGATAACTACGCAGCCTTATATTCGGAGCGCAAACCTGTGACAGTGTAATACATTCAGCTTTGGACATTTATTATAATTAAAAAGACAACTGAGAGGATTTCTCCTTTGTAGCGCCCTTGTTCTTTAGGTGAAGTATTCCTTTATGGATGTGGCAGTAGGCTAACTAAGTCACTTTTGCTCTGTCTGCAGGGGTTCCTCCACTGTTGCTGGAGAAAACCCCATTTTTGTGTGTAAAAAAACCTTTTTTTTTTTTTTTTTTAAATATTTTGTCCTTTTCATGGCGTCTGTGCATGCTAATTCAATTTACATGATTGCTTGAAAGCATCGTGTGACCTACAGTAAATATGAACACTAAAAGTAGCAAACATGATGCTACCACCACCATGCTTCACTATATGGGGGGGGGACACAACGGCCATCAATGGTCTTGCATGGCTTTCAGGCTTTATTGCCATTCTTATCTATGAAGCCCACTAACAGCTGTCTGTACATTTATTTTAGAGAGAGGAATCTTCTTTAAAAGGTGTCATTGCATTGTTTTTCATTAATTTCGCAGTGGTCTCTAGTATGAATGAATGCCCTATGAGTCAGTTTTGGTGAAAGAAATACTCTGGTGCTCCTGTTTCAGGCTGTTCTAGTTGGGTGGAGGAGTGGGTGGGGGGAGAACGACAAGATTTCGGCTCTTACTCAAATACTCATGACTTGCAAACGTATCACCTCTGATTGGCTAACAGCACTGTGACGCTCCCTACAGTGGGTCATTGCTGTTAGCTCCTCTGCTCTCAATTGTTAGATTCTACCTGCTGAGATGGGCCCCGCTGTCTCCTGGACGCAAAATCAAAAACTGTCTTCCCGTGGACAGTCGCAAGCCAAGGTGGGTGAGGCCATGACTACTAAGTTTTGAAGGGCTTTTTCTGATTCACTCGTTTTTCCAACTAAGTTCTTTCTATGGCTAATCGTATTTCAAAAAGAGCAAATATTAAATGGTTTCTCAGAGAATGACACCTTTAAGCAAAAGTAAGTCCTGAGTACAAACCCTTAGTGAACCGAGGTGAAACGTCGGAAGAAAGACAGACCATCATACGGATTTGGGCCCAACCGAACTGGTCAGGGTAACAAAATACCCTGGTAGTTTAGTCAAGTTGGTGGAAATTTTTGGACATATTAGATACACATTACACAGATTTAGAATTGCAGACTCTACACCTAGGACCATGAAGATGTTCTGATGGCCCACTACCTAACTAATACACTTTGTCGGATATTCTTTTAATCCATCAGCTGTGCATTATCATGTGTGGCTTTGCCACCAGCACCTCACCTGCTGCAGCTCATCTATCCTGCGCCGCAGGGCATCCATCTCTATGCTCTGTTGTCCTACTCGGCTGTGCAGCTCCGTGATGGTCTGCTTCTGCTGTGTGCAGTGGCTCTGGGCCTCGTCACGTGACTGACGCATGCCCCGCAGCTTCTCCTCCATGCTGTTCAAATGCTGCTGCTGCATACGCAGAGAAATGTCCGATCGTTGTTAAAGAATATTTATGAGATCCTTGTAATTATGTCTGCACGATCAAATCTATACATACAATACATTCTGAGGTGATTTCTTACATCTGCCTTTAAAGGACCATTCAGATCGTCTCTATGTTTCAAAATATAACTCTGCAACAGAGGACTATACCTCTTCTAGGCGAATCTGTGTACGCACTTTCCCAAGCTCCTCTTCTGCCTGAGCTCTCTCCGTCACCATGGCAGCCTTCATTCGGCTCAGCTCCTGAGTGGGAAATCCCCCCCCCCAAAAAAAAAGGTTAGGATCAATTTGCAGGTCAAAATCCCTGTTGGCTTTTCTTGCAAACTCTTTAGTCAAACATTTTAGTTTGGAATTAACTCCCGTGAGTTCTCACTCACTACCTATACAGACTGTACGACGTAGAACGTTACATGGGGCAAAAGTAGGGGGAGACTCCGGCCTAAATTCAGATCGGAAATGATCTGGTTCACTTCTTTTAAAGGTGCTATAGTTGATTTTTTTTATATTCCTTAATTGTACAAATAATCTGCGGAACATGAATAAAAGAACAATGGATTAAGCCATTGCCTCAACAAAAGTTTAAGGGTTAAAAAACTTTTGTTGAGGCAATGGCTTAATCCATTGTTCTTTTATTACATACAAAGCCAAGGTCGTCAACGTTGTTTACCAAGCTGGGGTCAGCGGATGGTCCCATGATTTTTATTTTATTTTCTCAGTTGATTGTTGCGGTAAGAATTTTATCCAAATCTAATTATATATTTTGTTTTTTATCTTGAACTGATGTGGGACACATACAAAAATCAAGAAAAAATTAGCTGTTATAGTTACAGCAGGATCACTAAAATGTCACTCTGGGGTACCTCCGGGTCCCCCTTTGGTATGTAAAGGGTTAAAATGCTGAGAAAACCTGTTTGGAAAACCGATTTGTGGATCAGAATGCTTGTTTGTGTTTGCATACACCTCCCGTCAGTCATTTTACAGAAACTATAAGGGCCACCTGAGATTCTGGGAGTGGAGCTTGTTGGACATGGGCAGGAATCATTCAAAGGTTAAACCCACTTAACCATTAGACACCTAATGGGGTGGGGGGGGGGATTTTACCTAACAGGTCAGATATATCATCCAGCACTAATTTCAGAGCCTCCCCCTTGCTACACTTTCCTTTCCGCTGCATTTTTACTGCATATCGTAATATAGCTTGTCAACAGCGTGCTCCAGATGGTACTCTGACACACAACAGTAAAGGTATATTACTAAAAATTACCTTGAGTGTCGCCGCTTAGCGGGTACAATTGAACTATTTAATTTTGTCGACGTGTATGCGTGGCCATAGCGCCAAACCCCTATATGTCGACTTTAGTTGACTCCCGCACCAAAAGGGTTAAACATGAGTCAATCATACCTCTTCCAGCTGGAGCCGCTGGCCCTCGAGTTTAAGAATACGGTCTTGTAGAGCTCTCTCACTCTCCTCCAGGTGCCTATTGACATGATCTACCTACACAAGAACACACATACTCATGTAACATGTTGAGAACTGATGTGATGTACAGTCGTCCCTCGCCATATCACGGGTCACCCATTGCGGCTTCACTGCATCGCGGTTTTTATATCCAATATAAAAAAATGTAAAAATGTTCATTCAAACATATTAAAAGAATATTAAATCGAATTAAAATATAGTATGTATTTCATCAGCGGATGAATACACAGTGAAAATGCAGTGTACACCACTACCGCTTGAGCTAGTTTGCCCACGTGAGATCGTACACAGCATAATATTGGCTAATGGATGGGAGGCAACCAACCAGAGCGCTGTGTTCTGTATCGTGGGCGCTGATTGGCTAAGTGACTGTTCATCTCATCATAGGAGCACAGGAAGTGTTTATAAGAGTGTGGGAAAGGTTAATAAGATAGTGGGAAGGGTTTATAAAGCCTTAAAATATATATAAATAATAAAATATATATATAAGGTCGTTACTTCGTGGATTTCACCTATCGCGAGGGATGACTGTACACTGAGAACACACTCCTGTACACATGGAACACCACCTCTTTCTGACGCAAACTGTCCATGTCTTCAAGGGCTTGTTTGGATCTTCTCTTCTCCATGTCCAGGCGTTCTAGTAAACATGAAGAAGAACTGTAATGTAAGTCATTCTGTTTGTCAAGACTATAGTAGATGTGTGTGTGTGTGTGAGAGAGAGAGAGACGCTACGTTCAGCTTGGGACAGGCGTAATTTCAGCTCAGCAGAGGAGTTTGTCAGCTCTTGCTTCAGCTCAAAGATTTGATCTTGTTGACTTTTGCAGCGCCGCTCAGCCTCCTCTAGCTGTACATAGAGCACACGGATATTAAAATACACCCTACACCTACTCAACCCAGTGCTTCCCGTCAAGCTATGCACCTTGTTCTTTAGTTGATGGTTCTTCTCACTCAGACTGTTCACTTCCCTCAAAAGCTTCCCTTCTCGATGAACACCATCCTAAAAATTAAATATCAGCATTACTAAGAGAGCAAAAAGTAAGGAATAAAGTTATGACAGCACATGCTGGTGCCATGGCCAGACGCAAAACAGAGTTACTGTCGATTATATTCCACTTACAGCATATCATAAAGGGTTTTAGTTCTCGTATAGCATACCATAGCAATTTTCCTACAACTCAAATGTTTAACTTCATTTAAAATGATGTGGATCATGCACCTAGTATCGCTAACTATAATTTGTACTCTTGATGTTAATAAACAAAAAGCAGCTTGTCATAGTACAAAAATAGAGAAAGTTCTTGAGGCGTCGTTACTGCAGAAATGTAATATCATATAATATGTAATATAAACCTTTCATCTGAAATACACCCAGCACTACTGTCAGAGCTGCTTATATAGAATGTTCAACGCCTTCTGACCAATCACACGTGAGGATTCAGCAGTGCTGTGAACTAATACGATTAAACGTATGGAAAAAGAAGAAGAAACAATAATACCTCTTGCTGTTTCTTCATCTCTCTGGATTGCCTGTCCATCAGTTCAGTCCTCTCCAACTTGGTTTTTGTCAGTACCTCTCCCAGGTTATTGACCTTCTGCTCAGACAGAGCCAGAGCAGCTTCAGTCATTTGTAACCTGCATGACAGGAAAAATAAATAAAAACTAACTCTGATTAGATATCAGGTATATAAATGTTCAACTATGTAAATGTTATCAAATATGTGTGTATGTGTGTGTATGTATATATATATATATATATTATGTACACACACACAGTGTACTTTGACATACGTCATTAAGAGAAATGTACTATATCCATAACAAATAATGTATAAAACAATAATAAAACAATAAAAGTGGTTTTATGAAGTGTACTTTACTTTGAGGATCACAAGAAGCGATGATGGAGGCGGAGCAGTGACGTGGAGGACGAACGTTGGTGGTAGGAGGAGGAAGAGATTGTCGGAGGACGTTTGTTTACGTTACGTACGTCGCCCTCTATCGCCAATTGAACACTTGTTATACGCTTACAGAACATCGCTAAATTTATTCTATACGTATCGCTAAACTTATGCTACACTTTAGCACTAAACTTAACTTCATAGTAGAATTGCTTTGCACGGACTGCCCTACAAAGGCAAAAGACCTTAACGTGCCAGAGTGTGAAACTGACTTTAAAGTTTAAATATTATAGGTAGGACTCCCAATATTTCACAACTAGTAACTAGTTGTGAAATTTTGGGAGTCCTACCTATAATATTTTTGCCCGGACAAAACAGAAACTGTAAACTCATTTTTCTCAGTTTCACACTCTGTCAAGTTAAGGTCTTTTGCCTTTGTAGGGCAGCATACTTCTTGCATAAGTCCGTGACGCGCACACCTTGAGCGTGTTTTTCAGTGATTTCCCGCTTTATATCTAAGGTAAGTGGCCTCTTCTT
>JAQLOM010000006.1:2611502-2623644 GCA_030068315.1 Chrysichthys thysi
TGCATTAAAATCATCTGTTTATTTCATTTAGGTTTATTTTTCTATAATTAAGGTTATTTTCATTTTATTCTATGTTTCATTTCCACACATAAACCCATCATACACTTTAAAAACATGTTTTGAGAGCTGAAACACATTCATTGTATTTACTTTCATTTACATTCATTGGGAAAAATTAATTTGGGTCACGAACAGTCTGGACCAGACATTAGTTAGTAACACTCATCTCTCCACATAGCCACCAAATTACATTATATAATTATAGAATTATTTTTTTAATTACATTTTCCTACCTGACATTCACTCTGCACTCCCTGTAGGTTTCCTTATCTGACCTGTCCTTTACGTAACATTTTTGGCATCAGTAGTTTGGCTATAATGCAAAATATTAATGAAATTTATATTACCTGTATTCAAAGCCAAAATTGAGGATTAATGAAGTGCAATCATAGATTTATGTAACTAAGCAGGAAGAGTTTGAGTACATCCACACGGAGGGTCAGAGTAGAGGACGCCGCAGTGAGCTTTAGTCATGATGCGGAACTTTAACAGAAAAAATGTGAGTAAATCAGTTGCCTTTTTTTCCCCCACAGAATGCATTTTGGTTAAAAACCAGCATTCTTTTTGCATGAAAGCAAAAGCCTTTTCACCCTTACTGGCCATTTTAATAGGAACCTATCCCCTTGCCCATTTACCTGAGCGTTTATTCAATCAGCCAATCATGTGGCAGCAGTGCAATGCATAAAATAATGCAGATATACGGCAAGCGCTTTAGTTAGTATTTACATAAAAATATCAAAATAGAGACATAATATTTTCTCAGTAACATTGCCCATGGCATGGCTGTTTGTGCCAGATGGGCTGGTGTGAGTATTTCAGAAACTGCTGATCTCCTGGGACTCTAAAGAACAGACTCTAGAGTTTGCATAGAATGATAAGACAAAAACAATCCCAGTGAAGGGCAAGAAGGTCAGAGGTGAAGGATCGGATTGGATTTGAATTGACAGCAAGGCTACGATAACTCAAATAACCAAATTTCAGTTAGAATCAACTCTTTGCAAATATGCTGAGCACAGAAGCATCTCAGAATGCGAAACACATATACATCTGATGTGATTTTTCTTATAACACAAGTGTAGAGAAATCTTATGCAGTGTGTGTCCTGGTGAGGTCACTGTTCAAGCACAGAACAACATGTCAGTCAGGAAGACCACTCCAACTCCAGGAAGACTCCAGAGTTAACCCACGGAAAGCTGCAGGTCTTGACAACATACGTGGCTGGGTGCTCAGGGAATGAGCTGACCAGCTTACAGATCCTCACCGACATCTTGTACATTTCCCTGAGCCAAGCAGTTGCCCCTGTGGGCCTCAAGACGACCACCATCACCTATGCTGAAGTAATCATCTGTGTCTTACCTAAATGACTACTGGCACATTGTACTCACACCTATCACCGTGAAGTGCTTCAAGTGGCTAGTCATAACAAAACCCCATGAAGATCAGTCTTTCACCACACTGAACCCATTTCATTATGCCTACTGTCCTAGTTTCTGCTACCATCAGACCAATCTAGACAAAAAGGACAATTAAGTTCATAAACACCAGGTTTATGAGGCATTTAACACAGTCATTCCACAACAACTGAGAAAAGCTGAGCCCGCTAGGTCTGACCACCCCCTCGGCATATGGGACCTGGACTTTTTGACTAGAAGAACCCGGTCCAACCGAATTGGCAACTCCACCTCCAGCACCATCACACTGTGTAACGGCGCTCCCCAGGGCTATGTGCTCAGTCCACTGCACTTTACAAAACTGCATCAGTCACTTTATGGAATGCTTAATGCATCGTTGCTACCTTACTCATAGTTTACAGTTTACAGCCCACGATCGGTTTATTTATTGTCCTGTGTATTTATTGTTCTGTACTCGGCTCATAGTGTTGCGTATTTGCACTTTATGTCGTCTTGCACACTATTATGTTAAGTGTTGTACCGTGCTCCTTGGGAAACCATATTCCATTTTAATGTATCCAAGATATATGGAAGAATGACAGTAAAAACTCACTTGTTTTTGAACTTGAACACATTTCGCTAAGAATTAGAGAAGAGGGACCCATAACATCTTCATATTAAGGTTCTTGATCATTTTTAATCGCAACATTTCCGTGTATGATTTGGCTGCTGTAATTATTGGACCTTATTATACTGTACGGGGTGTTTTTTTTGTTTTGTTTTGTGTTTTTTAAGATCCTCAGTATATAAACATAGGCCAGATAAAAACTTAAAAATAGTGTCGAGATAAAAGTTCACAGGAGTCGTTTCAGGACCTGCACACAATTTTGTATGTGTATTTTACATGTAACAAAACTGAAATGGGACTAACATTTGAACTACATCACATTTATGTCATATATGCACTACTTGTTAACAGGTCATGTCGTAGTGGTTGGGTCTGGAGGGTTTTTTCCCCACTGATCCGATTGTAGATCATGTCCTTGTGTCCCCTCCTCCTGCTGCTCTCCTATTTGCCAGAAACTCACATTATAGAGACCACTAACACTCTCTTGGCAAAGCAGAGACGAGAGAGAAGACAGAAGGACAAGGACTGGTAGTTCAGCGGTGGGCACGCGGTGGAGTTTTATATATACGTTAGACGTGACGATAAAGGGAAATTTAGGTGAGATGGATAAACTATTTTATTGCATTATGTAACGGAGATCAAACAAGATGCGATTGGCTAAATGCACTGTAACTCATAACAGTAATAGTAAAAGGTATTTCATTGGACAGTGCTGATAATTTCATTCCATTTTCATAGTACCTGAATTTAAACAACTTTGCACGCAGGATTATTCACATTACTTCTTGCAGCACCGCAGAGACAGAGCCAGGCCCTGAAGTTCACCCAAACCTCAGAACTATGACTGCGTGCATCTTCGTACGAGGAGGCAAGATCGTAAGTAATCTCACTTCCTTAAACATTCCACATCGTAACTGTTAATGTTAGACGGGGTTAATGGTCCAGGGTCTGTTCATCTGGTTTATGACTACCCAATACACATACAGACTGTAGACATGGGACCAGTTGGGAAAACTGATTGATGAAATCATAGACCTGTCCACCGTATTGTGTATTTAAAAATGTGTAACCAGTATTTACACATTTACCCCGGACATGAGTGTGTGGTTATACTGTATGTGATATATGTGTTTCTATAATGCGCAGTTAGATTTCCTGATAGATAATGTATCTTATCTTAGACTGGTTTTATTTTTCAGGAGAGAGAACTGGCAGATGATGAGATCGAAGGTAAACAGCACTAACATCTACTTATAACTTCTAGGAAAGGTTACTGGTTAGTGTTGCCTAATTATTGACGTCAGTGTATCAGACTATCAGGAGGATTTAAACCTTTTTTTTTCAGTGTCATATTTGCATTGTCCATTTTACCCCAAGGTTGGACAAATGCTAAATTCTTTAGCTAGCTCGTGGAGTAAGTGAAAGGCAAATAATTGTGATGCATAGAACTCTGTTTTAGTCACCTAGAGACTTAATAATGACTCGGCTAAAAAGTTCTAGGTGATAAAATATTATTAGTTCGCAGACGATGGGAAATGAACAAGTACTGTATATGACGGGTGTCATCTTTTGAATTTGGGTTTGCGCCCTTGAAAAAAGGCAACAGATAACTGGGCGAAATTTCACTGATGAGATCTAGTATTCGGCCCTCACGTCTGTTGTAAAACATATTCAAGCCGAGCTCGTGTTTTCATTTTTTCTTAACATGTTTAACCAGGACATGACTGCTACTTGTAACAGGGAAGTTATGAGAGTGTTACGTTGGATTTTATTGGGTTTATGGGTTCGGGCTGGTTTATGGGTTTTTCTGGTTGTTGAACCTACTTGTCTGTCAGGCTGGTAAAAGAGATGTATCAGATTTTCTGCTTATTTTAGTCCAGATTTCAGGTAACAAGTGTATGAGCATTAAGATCTTTAGTGCATTAAATGTTCTTCCTGTTGTCTTTGTGTGTTTGTGTCTCGCCGCAGAGCTGCGTGAAGCGTTTGAGGAGTTTGATAAGGATAAGGATGGACTGATCAGCTGTAAAGATCTCGGCAACCTGATGAGAACTATGGGTTACATGCCTACAGAGATGGAGCTGATTGAACTGGGCCAGAATATCAATATGAACCGTAAATCCTTTTGTGTCTTCTTAAGCCACGATGCCAAGAAATTTCAAAAATATCGAATGAAAATAAATGGAGTTATATGGAATATCTGAATTATGAGAAAGCACATATGAGGTTGCAGATGTTTGTTTTATTTTCACAAATTACAATCTTGAGATGTTTGTATTCTATTATTATAAATATTATTTCTTTCTAAAAAAAATGTCATCTGCTAATAAAGCAATTTCAAGCATGAAATTATTGTAAAAAAAAAGTCTAGTACAGTAATAGGGTTATTAATGTTACAGTAATCGCATAATCAAAAATATCAGATAAATCTAACGATACTTGAGATCATCTTACTTCTTAATGTAATTTTTGCAGTGCATTTTTGTTTACAAAAATACTAAATCCTGGGACAATCCTAATGAAACATCCATTGCATTAAAGTTTTTTAAAATTAGTATTAAAATGCACTTGTGTTATATTTTAATACATTTCCGCTGCAGTCTAATTTTCTGCCTTGCAGTGGGAGGACAGGTGGATTTTGAAGACTTTGTGGAACTGATGGCACCGAAACTCCTGGCTGAAACAGCTGGAATGATTGGCATGAAAGAGCTGAGGGATGCCTTCAAACAGGTCAGTAGAGAACCTGTAATATATTTAAGAGTGCATTCATGTTAAATATGTCAGATATGACCTTATACTGGACCAAGTTGGGGATTTATGCTCAAAGCGTTCATCACTGTATACAGAATTTGGAGAATGTTAATGAACTGTTTTATAATTTCTTCCGTTCTTCTCGTTCTTCTTTTGCAGTTTGACATGGATGGCGATGGAGAGATCACGACAGAGGAGCTGAAGTTAGCTATGAGTAAGTTGTTGGGGGAAAACATGAGTCCCAAAGAGATCGACGCTGTGGTCAGAGAGGTCGATAACAACGGGGATGGAACTGTAGACTTTGAAGGTGTGAACTGTGAAATGAGAGCATATGTTAGTAATCCCCATCATGAGAAATATAACTGAAGAAAAGTTTTGCTTCGGGATAATATTTGCTTTTTATTTTGGCAGAGTTTGTGAAAATGATGTCAAGCTGCTGAGTCAGGTGCCGAGGATGGGAGTGACGACGCACAATTCCTTTGTTCCTGTACTTAAACTGGCTTTTTAACTGTCTGTATTTTCTTTCCCCTAATAGTTTTCGACTTCCTCCTCATAACATGTTCACAAACTGTAACATTTCTCGATAATCATAGACATTATTTGTATAGTCATGTATATGGAATTGATCAAAATTCATAACAAACCAAATACTTAATAGATTTATTAGTGAGAATGAGACTATATACATCTTATATTTATCAGGGCAGATATTATTACTGCTAATTATTACCATTCACGATCATTAGACTTATTATTATGCTAGCATTATATTATTACGCTATGCTAACATTTGGTGAATTAGGAGTAAAGTTTGCTTCCGTTAGCCTTGGATAATGTTTTCCAACATTCCTTGGTTACTTGTTGAAAGAATCCGATTTTTAAAAAAATGTTATAGCTTCATTGTCATTGCATAAGTACAACTGTCAGTGCATAGGTATAAAAAGATTACGTTTGCAGCTTTTCTACTCAGTGCTATAAAAAAAAAAAAAAAAATAGGGTAAAGCATTTAAAAAACTGGAAAAAAAACCAAAACCAAAACAAAATAAGAGCAATAATCTATTGAACTATATGCACAGTGTCAGGCAGGGGTAAATATGAAGAGCATGCCTAGTATAAACTGTATAAAGAGTATAAATTATGTCTGGTGGTAGGAAATCATGCAAACAGCTACGATCGACAAAGAATGCAGCAAAAAAACCAAAGCATTACAGAAATGTAGATGGAGAGTCCTCAAAAAACCAAACAAAACCCCTGCAAAAAACGCAATGCTGGTGAATGTACAAGTCCCTGTACACTGAGATTATTAATAACAGCAGCTGTCACTGTGTTGTAGATACAGATATCGAACACCATATCCAGACAGTAACACAGAATGGATAAGAGTGGACTCCTGGGTACCATACAGCTTATTAGTGCCATAGTGCAGTATGTGTGTGTATGCAAAGTCAGGTGGACAGATTACAGGGGTATTTAGTGGACTGATTCAGAGCAGTCCTAACTCTGGGGGGAAATCTCTCAGTCAAGAGGTGCAGGTGTAGAAGACCTTAAGGGGTTCAAACAGTCGATGGCATGGGTGTATGGAGTCCTTACAGATGCCGGTAGCTTTACCGAGGCTTTATGACTGACTTGTAGAGGTCTTTCAAGGCTGGAAACTGTACCCCAGTGAAGAGCTTTCCCATAAGCTGGTGTACAACTGAGATACCACACAGAGATGCAGTATGTCAGGTTCCTCCCTGTGGTGCAGAGAGCATCTGTTGGGTCAGATTAGCTTTCTTCAGGGTCCTCAGGAAAATCACTCATTGTTGTGCGTTCTTGACCAATGTTGGCGGATCATGTTAGGTCCCCTGAAATGTGTATGCCCAGAAACCTGAAGCTGGGCAGTCTTTCCACTCTGTCTCTGTCGATGAAGTCTGGAGTGTACTCATCATCCCGTGACCTTCTAAAGTAGATTATTTGCTCCTTGGGGTTTTGTAAAGAGCTGTTTCGTAGCTGTTTTAAAGGAGAGGTTGTTGTTCTCAGAGTACAAGCTTACCAGGTTCTGCATCCAAGAGGCACTAATTTACCATACGTAACTGAAATCAGTGCAGCTCGATCTAGACATGTTTTTTCTTTTGTAAATCTTTCCTGTAGCCTCATGTTTTCACTCAATTTAAGGGTTTATAGTTTTCTGTTTGAACTTGAACGAGGAATCCGAAGCTTCAACTTTTCTCAGATTATTTATTTATATGGTTAATTGCATATCTGAAAAAAATGAACTGACACGTTCCTTTAAATACACTCATATATAGTATATACACTGTACGTACTGTACTTAAGTGTGACAAAGGGGGAAAAAAGACATATAGCAGTATACAGACCGCTGTTGCTAATAGTCTAATCATATCCTGCACTGACATTCGTAGTCGTCTGCATAAAATGTGGTTTTCTTCTGGTTTTCCTTAGATATCACCCTGATTACGAGCTCCACTGTCACTGAATGTATGCTCTCAGGCAAAATTTCCAATCTTTTTGACTGCGGGCTTTCCCGTAGTATCCAGATGTTACTTTAATCACAGTTTCTTGTCATGAACCGCAGATGGGAGGACACAGGAATAGCGATTTCCTTTAATCCAAGCAAACAAATCTGAAGCGGCAAGCAGTAGTAAAAACAGGATCAGGCAAATAGTTAAGCAATGAACAAGCTGGCTAAGACATAGCAGAAAAGTTGAACATAGCCGAAAGGTTTCTGAAGCGTGACTTAACAAATAGTCAGGTGAATGTCACAGGGACAGGGAATGGGAATAGGTTGAGTGTGTAGTTTGTTGGCTGACTAGGAGTCAGGGGAGATGTAGTTTACCTGGCTGTGTCGTGGACAAAGGCACAGCCAAGACATTTTATAAATCACAATCACATGCGCTTTTCCTCTTGCCATCTTGATCATCACAATCTTGCTCTGGACCTGTCGGGCATCATCGTGGTCTTTGTATTCATATTTTCAGGTTTTTCCTGTAATTGGTCATCAGTGTGGTCTGTGTATGCATAACTAGACATCTAACTATATACACACTTTCAACTATGCAAAAGTCATAAAGCTTTTTTTTTTTAAATAAATCACATTATGCAATTATAGAATTTGTCTATCTAATGCTGAAATGTTATACTGAATGATGATAACATATTGTATCTCAGACGACATTTATTAATAAATGTATTGCTTTAAAAAAAGTTACACTTCATATTGGGGTGCTTTGAAAATGTATGACATTATTTTCTGAGTATGCATTAGGTCACAAAGCCAGCTAAATGAATCAGGTTTGCTAGCTTCAATCAGATAAATATTGCTAGTTACATACGAAACTGCGGTTCTGTTTCATACCTCCTGCCTGACAGGGGCAATGAATACTTCCTTATGTAAATGTGAGATTTTGCATCAAAGTCACATCAGGTATCCCTGACTGTTATCCAGGGTTCATAGAGCAACACTTACACATGTAACTAGCATCCATTGTAATCCTTCCTAACCACCAGGTGTAACACTTGGTTAATATATAAGGAACAGGACTCACTTTAGAGCATTTCAAAAGGCTGCACTACTGGAAGGACTGAATTTAAATCATATGAAATTTGGAGAAAATATGGAGATTTCAGGCTAAAGTGACACGTCTCTGAATGGCCAATGAGGAGGCATTTCATGGATAACGGTATATCACAGTATGGACTGAGTGTAAATCGCATTTGTAGTCCAAGATGATGGTGATGTCCTCCACCCAGTAGGCCAGTTTGAGCTTGAGGAAAGGGAACCCCACATGTATTTCCAACATGTATTACCCCCACATGTATTATATAACGTGCACAGTTAACCTGAGTACTGGATGGCTGCACTTTGCACCAAATATTACGTCTGGGCATGTATCAGGCCCACCAATGTATTTTCTGCAAACTCACCATCACTGAAATTCAGTGTATAAGGTCAGAAAGTTGGGTAATATAACAATGGGCATAAGTACCAACCAGAGTCATGTGGCCACCAATGTATGTATGTATGTTCAATGTACAACGTATGTCCATTATATGTTCATTGTCTGTATGATGTACATAACGTGCACTAATCATGTTATGCGCAGTGTCCACATTGCAATTCTCTCTTTATGTTGTTGTCATGTATGGTGTTTCCATAGATTCTGAAAACATATGACAATATACTGAATTGACCTTAGCGTAGGTGGGGACAGTTGCTGCTATAGAGCTGTCACTGACAAACGTCAGGCAGGATTGGTTCTAGTTTAACATTATGATGAAAAAGAATAAAGATTATCAATGCAATTTACTATTAATGCAATAAACCCAGAAGTCAACCACGGTTCAGGGAGGAAAGTTATATAATGATTCGTGCTAGACATTAAATGAATGCTGTCATGTCATCTTTACAAAGGTCAGTTAGGATGGATGAATGACAAATATACAGTACAAAACAGACAGTCTCAGACAGAGAGAACTTGCTAGAGGAAACAGAGATGGAAAATGTGATTACTGAGAATTAAAATCCCAAACTGTCCCTGATCTGGCTGTCCTTGTAGCAGAATAAAGCTGTAATGAGAGCATGTAATAAAACCAAGACATATCTGATACAAAAATAGGCAATGATTGACTCATATGCCTCCAAGCTATAATGTTCAAATCTCTAATCACATATGCTCTAAGTGCTATTTTCTGACATATGTAGAACATCATCCAAGCTGACCACAAATCAGTTCTTTAAATGATTCACAGTTAAAGTGCTGTGCAGTTGCTCAAGTTTATCCATCTTGGTGTTTATTTCAAATCCATGCTTTATTCAGCCAAACACTTAAACATTTGTTATGGTAAAATTTATGATTAGACAGATGTACAAAAAGCAAAGTAAAGACAATCATTGATGCTGAAAGATGCACATACATTTGTAATATATTGATAATCAGTCAAGGTTGATAAATCAATCAAAGTTTGAAGGAGATTTTTGGGAGGGAAATTAGACAAATTGACAAATGCAAGTGTGTGTGTGAGAAAGAGATGATAATGGCAATAGCGTCTGCGCTTGATTTGGGTCTCGTGTCCCTAATCCAGGATGTTTCTGTTCTCCCGCAAACTCATTAATCCAAATTAATCCGCCCTTGTCTCTGTCCTGACCCAGCATCATGCACCAGCACAGCCAGTGAGCTCAGTGAGACACAACGCTTTCCATTTTCCCTGCAACTCCTCAGAGACATGATTCAATTCTCAATAACCAGTATCTGTGCCAAATATGAATCACTGTTTATGATTGCACAACACTGATAATCAGACACTGTTTAATGATGAGACTCAGAGACTTGAGGAATGAACAACTTATTGAATGACTAGCATGAAAGGGTTAACTTGATTGGACAAGCGGTGTCTGATAAGAGGCTTGATATTAAGTGAAACAGCACTGGTGCATTTCATTGTTTGTGTCATTTCATTTGTCTGTTTTTGCTAAATAAAATTTGATGGTGCAAAACTCAACAAAATAAGTGGGCCATATTGTGACTGAACTGTCTTGAACTTGAATTTCTTTTTTATAGAACTGTTGAAACAATCATGAGGTTGTAGTGAGTATCGGGAACTTTCATCATTCATTACAACAGCACTTTTGCTTGTGCGTTATTGCCTAAATAGATTTAATGGAGTTCAAATAGATTTGACATTTACATTAGAGAAGTAGACATAGACTAAAATTGCATTAAATTTTTGCTGATATAGGGCTGTATTCAGAAATGGCTGTTCATCCTTCCATCCATTATCTATACCATTTATCTGGGGGGGTTGCAGGGAAGCTGGAGCCAGCTGACTTTACGTGAAAGGCAGAGTACACCCTGGGCAGGTTGCCAATCCATCACAGGGCTAACACAGAGATGAACAAACATTCACACTTAGGGGCAATTTATAGTAGCTAGTTGACCTAAATTACATGTGGGCTGTGGGAGGAAAGCAGAAGAAATCCATTCAGGCAGGGAGAACATGCAAACTCTGCACAGAAAAGCCCCAGTTGGCCACCAAGTTCACTGTGAGGCGACAGTTCTAACCACTGCACCAGCATGCTGCCATGCTCTGTTCACATCATGCAAATTACCAGTGTGTAGTTCACACCTTCTGTAGATTTTTTTCTTTAAAAATAAATAAATAAATAAATAAATAAAGCAGAAGCATCCAAGGCAGGATTTTCCAATAGCATCTTTCAAACACCACCTTTAAAAACAAACTCCCAAAAAATCAGGGATGGTAAATGGTGACTGAAAATGAAAATAAGGTTTTGTTCTAATATATTGCCAATTTATTGCTGCATAGACAGGGCTAATTGTAACTAGCACATAAACCCTGGAGTTATGCCCAAGGTCGGGATATAAAAAGGCACAAATTTGGTATTAATTCCTTTACTGCCTGGCTATCAGAGGCTTAGAACATCAGTTATGGGTGTCGTTTTCACATCTGTCATGCACCATGCACATTTATCAGAAGACAGCACCAGGGTAATTTACGAGCGGTAAAATATGTGATTGGATGAGCAAAGATTGGCAACTATCCAATATAAGAAGATATTGTGATATATCCAGGATGTTCCTGTGCTCTTACTTTCTATCTCATTAATCCGCATTAATCTGCCCTTGCCTCTCTCATGACCTAGTAGTTTTCAGCAGCACAGCTGGTTTAGTGTCACACATCACTCTCAGCTATTTAGAGTTTCCAGAATCAACCATGGATGGAGGCGGAGAAGGGTAATGCAGGCAGAGAGCATCAGTACATACCCAAACAAGAGTATGCTAATAGTATTTTATTTCTAATAATAAGTACATTGGACACTCGGCTCACAAACATAATTCTTTCCGAGATTCTGTTCGCGACCCGATTTGTTCGCAACCCGAATCAGTTTTTCCCATTGAAATGAATGTGAATGCAATTAATGTGTTTCAGCCCTCAAAAAAAATGTTTAAAAGTGTATTATGGGGTTATGTGAAACACAACAAAAAAATGCATTGAACAACTTCACACCACGAATGCTTGAGCAGAACTGAATATTTGTGTCAAGAAGCATGGGTCGGTTTCTTGTACGTCAGTTCAGGCTTTCTTCATCAGTCTGTACTAAATCTGCTCGGGAAGTTCATTCGTACGTCGATTTGTTCGCCATCCAGTGCTGCTTTGTGACATTGTACATTGTTAAAAGTGCTATACAAAAAAAAAGAATTAAATTGAATGAACAAAATGTATAATGTGAACATACTGTATACATTAATGCTGTTTAATATATATATACTGTATATATATATATACACACACACACACA
>JAQLOM010000006.1:2636181-2649223 GCA_030068315.1 Chrysichthys thysi
TGTACTTACATTTAAAACACTTAAGTATTACTGAGACAGAAATATACTTATAATTAGTGTATTTGTAGTATATTTTTCGACTCAGAAATTTAGCACAAAAAATAAAAATGTACTACATAAATTTACAGTACATTTTTAATACATTAAAATTATTATTATTATTATTATTTTTTACCAGGGGTAATGTATTTCTATAATATATTTATATTAATTGGTTTGTTGGTTAAGCCACCTTAAATAGTTTATTTATTATTCATCTTGTGTCTTTGGCAACATGTAGTCTAACTCATTTACTCTGTAACAGAGCCATGCTGAACTGAACTGAACTGAACTGGGAAACCAACCTATAGCAGAAATCGATCAGCCTTACTTACTGTGTAAAAGCCTCCATGGTGTTTTCTATCCTCTCACCCGCACCTGAGGAAAAGGACAAGACCTGCATCTAAATCCTACCTTAGGTTATCATCACTCTCAGTATCCAATCAAGCAAATGACCCCAATTGCTAGAGGATACCGTAAAACTAGTGTCTAAAATAATATAATTGTTCATTAATTTAAGAATATGCGAAGAAAGCAGACACAAATGAGAAAAACTGGCGCACTCACCGCCTCTGTGAGAAATGTGTCTGCTGTAAAAGCCTAAACGTTTCTTCTTATGGAGAATAAATGGGTTGTGCAGGAGATACTGCGAGCATAAGATGTAAAATCCTACCGCCACGACCAACATCCCGACTCCCAATTCAGCCTCCATGGTGTGCACTGAGAACGCTTCTTTGCTGAAATGCTTCAGAAACTGAGCAACAGGTTCATTTATCTTTCCTGGTCTCCTGGTCTGATCATGTTGCTCATGCGTGACCTAAACCATCAGTGTAGGCATATGAGGAAACATGTGAGTGTCCAGTATGTGGGTGTGAAGGACTGTGTGTCTGGTCAGATAAGACACAGTACACTGGATGGAAATCAGAGTGTATTATATCACACAATGTTGTTTCATGGAACAACAATATGATCTGCTCACCATTGCATGACATTGAAGTGACCTGGAATAAGTGGAAATACGCAGGCAAGCTTTATAACTGCTCCAAAATATCCCTTTTTAATCTTATCTTAAGCGTCTGCCGAAAAGACCCACCGCAAAACGTCCATTTTCCACGAGACGTCACATGGACTCTTGACCTCTTCATAAACCTTAAGCGTATCCTTACGCATATGATGCGATATCCTCTTTCTAGGCGTGTATTGCACACATCGCGGTGTCCGTGTTAAGCACTGTGGATCACAATGGAAACCACAAAGCTGCTTATGCATTCCACGATTACATAATGCTGAAACTAATCAGGGAGTCGTGCAAATCGTCTTCAAAGCACATCCGTCCTCAGCTGAGGTTCTCTAGAGGAATAAAAATGACAGGCAACTTTAAAATCGCAGGCTTTTCAAACTTAAAGCAGCATATCCTGATCATACGGAACAGCTATTTAGCACTCATGTGTTACAAGAGAGGTGTTAAGGTTTCAGTTTGCAGTTAAACAGCACAGTAAAAGCATTTAGCTTTGGCACAGGTCACTGTTTCGCGGCATAGGAAAACCCGCTCATTATCACTAATATCATCCACGTGTGGCCTGTACTGCTACTGGTTCCTAGAGCGGCACACCTGTCCACTCGTAAACACATTAAAGGTCGTTACACTTAACAGTCTCTGGTCCCACACATGCCTGTGTAATGACCTTAAGATATCACAATGAGACAAACTTCAGGAGGCGGAGCATTCGCACCTCAACTTCCTCTCTCAACCAGTTTGTCCTTCATAACCCCCCTCTATCAAGTGGCAAATAAAAACAACAACTACAACAACACCGGGCTTAACGTTGAGGCCTGTGGAAATGAAGAAGTTGCTTCTAGACACAGGGGGTCTTCGTAAGGTGAAGGTTTAGGCCCGTCAAGGTCATCACATCTGAACTTGATGTGCCTGGAAGTTTCCGTTCTATGTGATTTGTCGGATGCTTTTAGGATTACATTGTCACAAAGCTGCTTTTTCGGACTTTACCTGTCCTAAAAATCCTACATGTTCTCCGGTGGATAATCTCAGGTGGATCCTGTAGACTTAAATCTAAGAGCTACTGATGTCAGGATTAAAATTATAGCGTTCATACCGGACATTATTTCAACACACTTAGGATTGTTGGACTTTATACGTAGTGTAGATTTGAAGAAGAAGAATTATTTGTAATCCCACTTTCTGGTGACTTTCACCCAAAAGAGGATGGGTTTCTTTCCCATTTTCCTTGCCATTGTCACATCTGGGTTGTTAATTATGGACATAAATTTATATGTGGATTCCCGTAAAGCTGCTTTGTTCTACTTCTACATCTACATCGACATTTATTGAGTGGGTAAAATCCACACAGATATCACACCAACTGTAAAATAATGCGATATCGTCTCATTATTGATATAAAATATGAGCGCAATATGGAACAAAAAAAAACCCTTAAAACTATACAAGGTACATACTCTTAAAATATTAAAATACTAATATAGATAGATTAAAACGGAAAGGTTACGGTGTTTATTGAGCTGATTTGATTTGATTTGATTTGATTTGATTTGACTTGATGAGCAAGCCAGGGGCAACATGAGGAAGAAATCTTGAGCTGGTCTGAACCAGATCCAAAAAGGAACGGACGAAAATGGTATTGCCGTTATATATAAAATACAAAATAATATAAAAGTGGTCACTCAGTGGTTAAGACGTTGGACTACTGATTGGAAAGTCGTGGCTTCAAATCCAAGCACCTCCAAGCTGCCTCTGCTGGGCCCTTGAGCAAGGCCCTTAACCCTCAACATCTCAGTCGTATCAAGGAGATAAACGTGAGTCACTCTGGATAAGGGCGTCTACCAAAGGACACTAATGTAATGTAATGTATTTGTACCCCAGATCTTCTAAAGCTCACCAGGCCTGTTCCTGCAGGAAGATCTACCTTCCTGGAGGATGTTTTTTTTTTTTTAATACCTCCAACCAAAATCTAACACCCGTGGTCAGGTGGGCATGATTATGGTTGGAACTAAAGTCTTCAGGAGGTAGATCTCCAGGAACAGGGTTGGTGACCACATCTTTCATTGTATCTGGCAGGATGAAAAAAAAGTCCATGTCATTGCTTACTGTGGGGAAAATTTTTTTTACAAAATGGACTACCATTTCACCTGACTAAACAAACTAAACTATTAAAGGCTTAACGGCTGGGGGAAGTTGTTATTTCTTCCAGCACCTCGTTGGTTGTTATTCTACAGCTCAGTGTTATTGCAAGGCTGTTTCTGAGACGTGTGGATGCATTGTGTCTGCACTGCCGTGTTTACCTAGAAGACCAAACTGCTGCAATAAGACCAAACTGGGCCACATGCTTCCTTCTGAAAACCCTGCCCTCCACACCTCCATCAGAGAGAAGGAGAAAGACAGAGGCGCAATGGTAAAACTTACAGCGCTATTTGATCTCGTCAGATATCGGATACTTTTATATGCTAATATTTAGCTCATTTCATTTCCTGTCACCGCGTTCCGGACGCTGCTAAACGGATCCATGACTGCCACGTAGGCCTTCGTTGGATTCTAAAATGTCCGAGAGATTCAAGCGACAAAAGTAACGTTATTATGATGTAGCTCTTTAACTGTGAAACAGATTCCCCCCCTCAGTGCAGATTTATTTTATGACCATAATCATAAATTTTTCATTTTTTTCAAAATGTTTTGGGGGGTTTTTCATACTTGTTTATTTCATTTTAATTGTTTTTACTCACAGGACACATTTGAATGATATTTCAATGAACCCTATTTGCAGGACTATATGTTTTTCGTAATAATTTTATAACGTACTAGCTGATTCCCCGGTTGCTTCACTCACTGAGTGCAAGGGGAAATAAAAATAAAATGTGGTATTTGTAAAATAAGTTTATTAATCACCAATTAAATTTTTCAACAAATAGTGGTCATACGCCATGCCATCTCCGTTTCAAACGTGATTTTATGAATTTTAGATATTTAGATCAAAGTTTTCTTAAATAATTACTTACCAAATAGGTGTTTACTTCTTTTCGATATCAGTAAAGTAACTCTCACACAAATAATACCAATTACCTAAAGACGATATAAAAATGGCGTCCACAAACGAAGTGATTAGTTAAAATGTAAGCGCTAGTTATGTTGTTTCCGCTCATACGCACGTATAATATGTCCTGTGGTCATACGTCATTTCCGTTTCAAACGCGAAAAGAATTTTATACATATAGACATGGGAATATACTGGTAAATATCTACACAAATTCAAATATAATATTCAAATATAGATGATAGCAGAAACAAAGCTGGAACGGTCTAAAAAAGGATCTGAAAAACATCACGGACCCCCCCCCCGGCTTTCTTCGTGTCCACTTTGAGAAACACTGATATACCCAAACCAGCCATACAGTTCACTCCCAGGTCACCTCTTATAGCGTTATAGAAGAACAAATAATGTCTAAATATCAACAAGGTAGCTAGACAGTGTTTAAAACACTGCTCAAACCTGTACCTGTCAACTCTCCTGTTTTTGCCTCCAACCGGGCTCTTTTCCTACAAATCCATAAATATCTGTTACTACTATTTCAAGCTCAATGTGTCATCACTGACAATTTTGTACGCTGAGACGACCCAAACTACATAACAACCTATTATGGAAAACAAAGTCTATCATAACTGTATATGATAAATTACTCCATTGTGGGTTTTTTTTTTTTTTTTCGCTTGCTTTGGTTGTTTGCTTTAGTAATCCCAAGTGTACAAAAAAACTTCGTTAGTCTTCACAGAAATTTGCATGCATGTGCTTGTGTGTGTGTGTGTGTTGTTTTTCATTTAAACAGTATGCAAAGGACATGAGTGTGGTCCTTACAGACCTGATGAGGACTGAAGGAAAACGGAAGGAGTGTGAAAACTTCGCCATTTGGTTGATATGCTAATACAATACACGCTCACCTATATATAAGACAGAGAGACAGAGCCACTGGCTGTTCAAAGAAGCAAGACCAGACCAAGAGAGTACCCTACGGAAGCATAAGACATGTTAAAGCTTTCGAGATAACTTGGAAGATTTGAGGCAAAAAAGGATTTTTTTTTTTTGACGTTCTAAAAGGAAGCTTGGACAGGCAAAAGGATGCTGGGAGTAGAGATGTATCCCAGTTTGGCTCTTGCGGCAAAAAGACTTGGAGACTGCTGCTATCGCGGTAAGACAGTCTTTGGGGTTAAAAGGCGAAAGGAGAAATAAAGTAAGCAAAAAAAACAAAAAAACAGAAGGAACTATTGAAAGGTTCTCGAATTTCAGGATCAAATGAACAGATGAGTAAAAAAAAAAAGACCTGTGTTTCGTTTAGTGATGTTTAGTGTTTGTGTGTGTGTGTGTGTATGTGTGTGTGTGTGTGTGTGTGTGTGTGTGTGTACTTAAATAGTAGATTATGAACGTGTTGGAACATGTCAGTAAAGCAAGACTGCTCTAAGGTCATTTTGATAACTGAATGAAGATCAATAAACTTTTAAGGGGAATGATCGAGTATTTTCGGGCAGCCTTCCACCTAGTAAACAATTAAATAAATAAACTGCGTAAAGAACAATAAACTGTGCCAGTCCTGTAACACTGGAATTTAGTAGAATTTATAGCTCTTCATTTAGCTTATCAGCTATTTCTCAAATTATTACTCAGGTAGGATGAGGGTGAACTGTGATCATTAGCTGGTATGAGTGATGAAAAGGTATACATATTAAAATATTATATATGTATATGTATGTATGTATGTATGTATGTATTGTCATTGTTCTACCCTCCAGATCGAGAGCCACCAGCCCATGTGCCCCTGTACCCTACATCATGTGACATGGTGGGCCGAAGCCTGCCTCCTCATCTCCTACCCCCACCCCTGGCAAAAAGAGATAACTTTGGGAAATCTGAAGACATTATAAAGATAGAACTGGAAAATGTTTCTCTCTGGAAACAGTTTAGCACTGTTGGCACAGAGATGATCATCACCAAGAAGGGCAGGTAGGGCGTTATCTTTATCTGATGCATAAATTGACATGAAAGCTGGCAAATCAGTTCATGGAGTAGAAGTCATTTCAGCACTAGGGAAATTAGGCGTTAGTAAGACAAATGATTTATTTATTTTTTATCGCGTATGGATTTTCATACTGTATATTTTCTTTCCCATTATTCTATTGTTTTTGGGTTTTTTTAACAATAAGTTAAATTTGTTAACGATTTGAATATTCGTCCGGAAACGAATCAGATAAAATGATGCTGTTCATTTATTTAAGTTCTATTTACATCTTCAGGTAGAAATGTGATCGTTGTTATGTGTTTGAAATATATTGTATAAAACCTTCGTTTTCCTGGGATCATCCTGGGATCCACCACAACCCTGACAATGGATACGTCGTGTGAAAGTATTTAGTAGTATTAAACATCGGTTTACGTATTGGTTTTTTTCTCCATCAGACGGATGTTTCCTCAGCTAAAAGTGAAAGTGTCTGGCTTGAACCCATCTCTGCGTTACATCCTCCTGCTGGACATCATACCTGTAGACTCCTTTCGCTATCGTTTCCAAGATGACAAATGGCAGGTGGTGGGAGGAGCTGAAGCTCGGCTTCCAGACAGGGTGTTCATCCACCCAGACTCTCCTGCTACTGGTGAGCACTGGCAAAACCGAACCATATCTTTCCACCGAGCCAAACTCACCAACAATACACTGGATGGACAAGGATATGTGAGTATAGACATGTTCATCATGGTATATTTATATCCTTTGTATGAATCTAGCTCTTATCAAGTAAAGGAAATCTTATTTAAAGGGCCAGTCGTCCCTTCAAAAAGTTTTTTTTTTTTTTTTACCTTCCTTGAAATCATTGTCCACCAGATCATTCTGCACTCCCTGCACAAGTACCAAGCCCGAGTGCATGTGGTTGAAAGCAGAGATGTGATGATGTGGGGTGGAGCTCAACACACCTTCACCTTCCCCGAGACCCAGTTCATCACCGTTACAGCCTACCAGAACAACAAGGTATAAATAGGATCATGTTAAAACACCACCAAGATTACACATTGAGTGTGTATATCCATTATGCCCAGTTTAGTTAAGTTCAAAACCCAGGAAGAGATTAGGTCACTTTAAGAGTCCATGAAAAATAATGAGATTTTCGCTGTTTGCTTAGATAACTGAACTGAAGATCAATTCCAATCCCTTTGCCAAAGGTTTCAGGGAGAATGGCATGAACAGCAAGAGGTAAGTTATTCCTTGTCAACTGGCAAGCATAGTTTATACAAGGACATGTGTACAGAAAACCATGCCATTATTAGTCACGTCCTTCTTCTTTTTCAGACAAAGAGAAGCAAGGCAAAAGAGGAAATTAAACCAACCCAATCAAGAGGAACCTTTAGACATAGGTAACCAAAACCACTTAGGGTTTATCAAAACAAACACCATATAGACTGAAGAAATGTTCCTGGAATTCAATGTTTTTCTGTCTTTCTACCAGAGTCATGTGACCCATGTGATTCCACGGAGGTGTTACCACAGCCCATGGGACTGGAAAGTACCACTCTGAATCTGTCTGATTCAGGCTTCTGCTCTGATGTGCCATCTTTACCGGAGCAGACAATACAGCAGCACAGATCTGGTCAAGAATATATGAATTCCCAGATAACAAAGATGCCTGAGATTTCAGAGCTTTCAGAGATTTCAAATTCAGTAGAGAGCCAAGGTCAATCAACCTCAGGTAATGAGGTCAACAATGGACTGCTCGATGGGTGAGTCTATTATAGTGCTACAAAGAAATCTAAAAAAAAATCTCTACTATATAAAGTGTGAACTACAGTCATAAGTTTAATGAATTTTGTGACTGAAAACACTACTCCGTTTCTTTTTTTCAGGTCTACCCAGATGATGGGCCTTTCCTCATACACGACATTTGCGGCTCCTTCGATTACACCCTCATCTCATCTAGCAGTGCCTCTATCAGAGCCTACATCCATCTATTCGTCTCTGTCCTCCACTCAGAATGATCTACCATCTTCTCATTCCAATTCATCATCTGTGCAAGATTATTCTTCCCTAGCTACATCTCACTATCCTACCCTGGATTCCTCTTCTCCAATCCCGCCTTCCTCTACTTCTCCCCAGGATTCTACACATACCTCCATCTGTCACTCATCCTCTTCTCCCCAGTTGCCCTCTTCCTCCTACCAGTCCATTCTTCCATCTCAAGAAAACCTAAGCCCTAACACACCTACAAATCCACCCTATCATTCGCTTTCTCAACCTTCTTGCCAGTCCATCAGCAGTTGTGCTTCTGGTCTTTCTGTTGAGACAGCTCAGAGCCAGGCCAGTTCTACACCCTCTTCTGTCCCAGACTCCACTCCAACTGCCTTCCCCTTTCCACCAGTCCAGTCTTCCAACAATCCAGATTCCACTACTCCCTCATCCCAAATCCAATCCCAAACTGCCTTTCCCTTTCCTCCAGTGGCACATCCTAATGGACAACAAGATCCCAATCAAATCTCAACAGCTTTCCCCTTTAATTCTGTGTCGGAATCCACCTCCACTCCTCTGAATACCCCATCAGATCAGGATAGGAACGACAATTCCTTTCCTTTCCCACCACAAGCCAGCAGTTCAAATTCTTTGCCTGAACAAACCCTTGCACCATACTCTTATCAGTCCTCAGCAACTTCTCATGTCAATCCTTCGTCTTACCAAACAAATTCAGCAAATGGGTCCTTCATTCAAATGTCTTCCAATTCTGTAAACGGGGGCCGTACACAAGTCTTTGCCAGCCCCACAGTCAATCCAATCACTCAAGCGCTCAATTCAATCTCTTCTCTGCCCACACATGTAGTCCCTGGGTCCATTTCAAACTCGACTCAAACATCTCACATATCTTATCCCGTACCTCCTTCCATCCCATCTGTTCCCCCTCCCCTCCAGAATGTAGCAGTGTCAACTATTGGGACTTCTCAGGTTGTTCCAGCTTTTTCAAACATATCCCATGTCCAGCCAACTATGCCCCAGTCATTTCCAACCTCCACTTTTTCCCACATCCCTCCCCAGTGTGCAAATTCTTCTCAAATTCCATCACAGTCCTTTGCTCCTACGCCAGCTCCTACAGCTTCCCTTCTTCCACATTCAGCCTTACAAAACCACCCCATTGCACCGGGATCAACCCATACACAGTACCCTGCCAATTCCACTGGATATCCGCCAGTGGTTCCTTCAGAGATGGGGTCATTTTCACAGCTCAATCCACCTGCCCCCTATCTTCCTGATATGGTACTGCACCCTTCCCTTCTCCCTTCATTAGATAACACTCTGCCCCCTTCTGCTACTTCCCTCTATAACCCATTTCCTTCTTATCCTCTCCGACTCTGTCAGGACCCCCGATCGTCCTTTCATTTACAGCTCAGACACATTTACAGGCAGCCCCAACATGTACATGCTAACAGCCAGGGGTCCTACCTAGACGTTGGAGGAAGGTCTGCATTTTGAGAAGCAACACAGAAGGTTAAAAATGAGATGAAGGAATTGCTGCTGGCATTAACAGATGACAGGCTACAAGTTTCAAACTTTATGTGATAGATTTAGTGTTTAGATAGATTAATCATATGTATCATTTTTGACCTATTTTAAAAACATCTGTCTGCTGATTCCAGCCAATAAAGTGTCTTTGTGTGTTTGACATTTTCTTTGTGTTTTTTTTTGTTTTTTTGTGACTAATGAATTGCAAAATAGGAACACAACAACTTCAAATGAAACTTTAATGTAATTTTATAAATCTACTTTTATAAACTTAAAAAAAATATGAATTTGACGTACATGATTAACTTCACTTATAGTTGTAAACACATTAATAGAGAAAACACTGAGACATTCTTCCAGTTTATGTTAAAATAAACATCAGTAAGAGTCATGCTAAATGTGACATCATGAAGTTAGACAAAAAATAAAGTAAAATATTTGCCTAAATCTATTCAAGTTAAACATTAATGTGGTACATAGCAGGTACACTGGCCACTTTACAGCTTCAGGGTTTTTCATGATTCTTCCCGGATCTCTGGTGTCCTCCAATTTCCCAAAAACACAGAAATTGTCCCTGGGTGTTAAACAGTGTGTGAATGTTTGTGAAAATGGTGCCTTGCAATGGATTGGCATCCCACTCAGGATATATTCCCACCTTACAGTTAGTGCCAGGATTCACTGTGACCCTGACAAGGATTGAGTGCTTGCTAAAAAACTCAAAAAACGACAAAGAATTAATGAATGTGCCAAGAGTGTTGTGAATGTCCTCACCTAATTTCTAGTAATGTCTATCGTCAAGAGCAAATGAACTGTTTTCATTATACTGTATCTTATATGGCCAAATGTATGTGGACACCTGACCACCGTATTCATTTACGGTTCTTCCCAAAAATGTTTCGACAAAGTTGGAAGCACAAAATCCTACAGAATGTCTTTATATGCTGTAGCAATACAGTTTCCCTTCACTGGAACTAAGTGGCCCAAATATGTTCCACTGGATGACAATGCATGGGCATGCTCCATGACAACTTGATGCACCAAGGTTGTTGTGGAAGAACTTGAGCCCTGAACTCAAGCCCATTGAATACGTTTGGGATAAATTGGAACGCCAATTTTTTTGGAAGGCCTTCTCATCTGACATCAGTGCCTGACCTCGCTAATGCTCTTATGGTTGAATGAACACAAATCCCCATGGCCACGCTCCATAATCTAATGGAAGGCCTTCTTAGAAGAGTGGAGGTTATCAAGATTAATGGCAGAGGGCACCAGATATGGAATGGTATGCTCAGAAAGTACATTTGAACATTATGGTCAGAAGTCCACAACTTTTGGTAAAATAGAGCATAGTTTTATATAGTTTTACTTCAATTTATGCTTCCCTAATATATACAGAGGTTTAGACTGAAACAACTATAGTATACAGGCCACATGTGAGAGACCACTTTGGAAATCTGGAAATCTTCCATTTTAAACTGGAAATAAACAGAAAATTTAATACTTTGGAAAAAAACAAAAGAATGCAACACTTGTTCAAATAACGTGCCATTGGGTCCAAACATGACTCGCCAGATTTTACACAAACTTGTGGCTTCTATGCCAGATTTAAAGCAAAAGGGGGCATACCAAATACTAATAAATTCTTGAAATTCATGCCGGTATTTTTAGATTCCACTTGTCACTCAAGCTACTGTTGATAATATAATTTGTAATGAAATATTTTGTATTACATTGGAAAAGAAAGCCAAATCAAATGCATTTTCACTAGCACGCTTAGACTTTTGGACCCCAGTGTAAATTGTGTATTTTTAAACAAAGACACTGATTCGTTACATACATTGAGACATTGCAGCATAGCAAGTTTGATGACGTACATTTAATTAAAAGTCCCTGAACTCCCTTAAATTTACAAGTCGGGGAACTCAAAGAAAGGGCTAAGGCTTTTTTCTTGTACATTTCATCATACTCCATACTCCATGTCATGAGACGTGAGGGCGACTGAACTGGAATGCTTCAGTCTGCATGTTGTGTGCCAGTAAAGCTGATCCACTGTGTCCTGTGTCAATGTGCAGACAAGATTTAAAGATCTGGAGCTGCAGTGTGAAGCCCTGGATCTTACGAGGAAGTGCATAAGTTGAGAACAGTGCAAAATTGGGCATTTGTCCACTCATTGGCTTCTCATTGGAGATAAAGCTCCCGTCAAGTGTCAAGCAGAGGTGACTGTAAAGAGCACACACTCCAGGAACTGAAAAAACTGTGGTTGCCTGTCATGAACGTTCCCATTTGTCATGGAGTTCCTGTAGCTGTTTTAGCGTTCTGTTTCACTGTTCATATTTTTACATCTTCCTTGGTAGTATTTACACAATAAAGGCTTGAATTTTGAATCGTTGCACTTTGTTCCTGTCCTCAATCATCATTAGTAAGTTTGTTATCCTGCAGAGTAATAGAATACAAGCCCATTTGCTCAAAAACAGGTTTTGAATGGGAGTGAACTGGCGGTAGTGTTGAAAGTCATTAAAGAGCAGGTGATAATGACTACAAACGCCTCCCCTTCTTTTCTCTCCATTTGGTGATGCGGTGGATTGGAGGAAAAGTGAAAGGTTAGGTAAACACATAGTATAGAGTAATTATCTTTGAGGGGGAAAAAAACATTCAAAAGCCTGCAAGCTGATGAAATACAATAAATTTGGCACAGTAAACTAGAAGGCACACTTTCAGCAGGGGTAGTAGGTAGGCAAGTACCACATGAAAATACCATAACAAAGGTATAAGTGCGAGCTTCATTACATTCTGCAAACCGTACGTACATGCAATTTTGGTTGTCTAATAAAACAGATTGTTACACAAATCATAAAGTTGTTTCTTCTTCGTCTTTTTCTTCTACTTTTCCAATTAATCATTAATTCCCTTGCTTTTACTTCAACTCAAGACATTTAGCCAATACCTGAGCAAAAACTAGCAGTCTAAGAAAATTCCCTTTAACTATCCATAGGTATGCCACAGTCCCCCATTTGTCTGATACCTACATGTAGCTATCATAACTTCTGACAAACCACAGTCATACTGCATACCCTTATCTTCTTTGATTTGTTGCTTTTGCTTTTTCTCCCTCTCTCTACTTGGCTCGAGTGATCCTCTCCCGTATTCTACGACGTAGCTCTTGCCTCAATAGGTCTCTTTCTTTGCGGATCCCCTGCAGGACAGTGCGGTTCTCCTGAGCCCGCCGAACCAGATAGGGCAGTGTGTCATCCACTGAGCCATAAGGCACAGATTTATACACTGAAAAACCCTGCTGAGCTGGAGGGAAGTCAAAAATAGTAAAAAAAAAAAATTAATTAATTTAAAAAATTACATATATACTCAATATTATTATTATTATATTTACAATAATGTTGTAAAAATCCAAATAACTTTACAGATCTTCATTGTAAAGGGTTTAAACAATGTTTTCCATGCATGT
>JAQLOM010000006.1:2675077-2685158 GCA_030068315.1 Chrysichthys thysi
TTTGTAAATATATGACTTTCCATTTGTGAAACTGAAAATTGTATTTGTGGAATGTGCTTCCGCATTTGTGGATCAGCGACACACGCATTCATCACGCGTTACAAGTTACGTATTCTTCGGACATTCTTTTCTTGAAAATCCACAGATCCACAAATGTGACACAAAAGCATTCCCCCTCCCCCACCAGTAGGTCGCAGTGTTGTATAAATAGCCGAATTGACGTGAAGTCACGTGTGCAGGCTCCTATTAAAGTGCTGAGTGTACATGAACATCTGTAAACATTATGTAAGTAACACAAACCTTATATGCAGGTAGCCATTCATCTTCATTCAAATGCATAAAGCAAACATCAACGCAGCATTATGTTCATACAAAAGTACAGTTTATTGTCACAAACAATAATAAAAATCAACATTTCCTCTATTGAGAGAAGTCAGATGGGAGGAAGAGGAGAGGAAAAAAAAAAAAAAGCTTTTTGCCTAAAACAGTTTGGTTTTGTTCCAATACTTTCCAGTGTGGCTGCTGATCACTGCAGGGATCGTAGGCATTCCTTCACAAAGTCAAAATCTGTAAGACTTGGGCTCAAGGTGGGGGGAGATGTGTAGTAACAATGGGCAGTAGTGTCACTTTCTTCAGCCCGCACATTTGAAACAAAGGGGACAGAGGACGAAAAAAGGCAAAAAAAAAAATAAAAAAAAATACTGTAATGCAGATATCCGATAGCTTTCCTTGAAAATAAATGAAGGCCCTTTGACGAGTATGCAAAACGCCATATCCATCTTTACCTCCATCTCCCTGCTGCTTTCAACTGACCATAGTGCTATTCACATTGGTTAGAATTGCATACAGCTACAGTGTATTTATGAGAGCAAGTGACTTTACAGCAGTATGAGGAACTACAAAGCCAGTCTCTGTGTGTGTGTGTAAGAACAGAGGTTCAGGTGACAGTGTGTGGCTAAGAGATAAAATAAGCAGAAAGGAAAAAAAGAAAAAGAAAAAAGAAAAAGTAGAAAAAGTTAAAAAAAAAAAAAAAAAAAAAAAAAAGCACAGTTAAGACAGCTGGGCAAGTAAGGGAGGGACAGAGAGAAATACAGGTAAATAAATGACGACGCTTCCTGCAAAAGGCCGCGTTTCCTTTCCTACGGTTGTGGCGGGCTCACAGGAAATAGTCAGCCACCGGCTTTTTGGAGGGAATGCCTCGGGTTTCCTGCGGAGCAGCTTCAAATATAATAAACTCTTTCTGCAGGTGCTCGTCCAGCTCCAGGATGGCTGCTACGTTCCCACACCTGACACAGGAGAGAGAAAAAAATTATTCCTCAACTAAACGACTCAGACCAACAGCCACAGCTCTTTTACATGACAGCCAAGAGAAGTGAACAAAAGATTGAGTGATTTTAAAAATTCGTCTTGCTACTTCTTTGCATAAATTGCTCCAACAGGTACATACGTGTTATTTTGTAATCATTTTAACAGGTTTCCTGGCTCTGACATGCTGTCTATAGAAATGGTACATTAGACGACCTATACTGACCGTTCCCACGTCCACAGATTAATATTGATAATAATATTGATATTAACAGAATTCAGGTCTCATGGTCTGAAAGATTTCCTGCTTTAAGAAAAAAAAAAAAAGCAGAAATAAGTGCGCGCGCACACACGCACCTATAGCAGTAGTTGGGTGCAGACCATACAGTGAGCACGGTCTCGTTGAAGTGCCACTTGTAGCCTTCCATGACGAGCTGGTGGGCTCGACAGATCATATCTATGTCATTAGCGGCATTGAACTGCGCCACGACGTCACTGCCGAACAGGTATCCGGCTCCTCTTGGGCTCACGCCCCAGCCTGTGGTATCTGCGTGTGTGTGCACACAAAAAAGTCATCATTTAGACTCTTGGTGTGGAAATTACAACATCCATAAACATCTGTACACACTCATCCACCCAGGCTTTAATTCAAGCAGTGGTATCATCCACCAACACGGATTCATTCAACGTTACTACTTAGTTACATGAGGACTAAAACCTTTGGGACATGCTCTTGGTGGTGTGCTGCAGCAGTCTTACTGTTACCACCCTTTTGTTCATTATACTTCCAATTACTCCCTCACGTCCTGAAGACTTTTATTCCTCTCACACTACAGCCATTTTTCCAAAAGTGTTCAGTTATAATTATTGTTACACATTATACCCTGTTTTTTTTTTTTTTTGTAAAATATACCATTTATAGTTCCATATAACGCTAGGGAACATCCACAAGAAGACTAGTGCATTCTTGTTATCGCTTACATTCTAGCAGCTAAAAAGAGAAAAAAGGAACAACTATTTAAGTTAATAAGCCAAAAAAATAGCTTCTCATGTTACAGGAAGCAGCAAATCCTGCGCTTTACAAACCACCCGCAGTGGAGCTTCCTTCGATAAATATTTCCATTTCCCCATTACTGGAGAAACTATAAAGTAATAGAATGAGTGCACGACGGTAAACTTGGGATTTGGCTTGTAGCTGGCACTACTGGCAGGGCTGCAGTTCAAGAAAATTCATTAAAATCAACACCTTCTGACCAATCAGATTCAGCAGAATTCAGCAGTGCCGTGATATAGAGTACGTCCACGTTAATACAATACTTCTTGTAGACTAAACCAAGGGTGTCGGAGCTCATCTGAAAAGGGCAGGTGTGGGGACAGGATTTCATTCCAACCAAGCGGAAAGCACACCCCAGTCTACTGAAAGCCAAGCTCAACTGATTAAACAGATGGAATCAGATGTGGCTCCTGCTCGGCTGGAATGAAAACCTGCACCCACAGCAGCCCTTTACGGATAAGCGCCGACAGCCCTGGACACAAAGGACACTGTTTAAAATCAGGAAAATTATACAGCGATGGATTATTCAGTCGAAAAAGCCTTGGAGTATCATTCCATCTTGGTCCTATTTATAACATAAGGTTTGAGGAAATTCCAAGAATCTTCTTAAACCCCCCCCTTTAAATGAAGTTTATCAGTGTGCACAAGAAATGTCTGGATCAGATTAGGCTAAAAGCAGCTGACCGCTGAATCTATGCAACACTAGTCTGTTGTCAATCTTAAACATCCTGTGTTACCTTCAGGGTCTGACCACAACAGGTCGCACATTGGTCCGTCGTGTGGGACTTCCTGTTTCCTATCGATGGTCCGGATCTGGTCCAGAGTCTGGATGGAGGGCGAGAGGCCGCCGTGTACGCAGAAAATCTGCAGAGCAAACCAGACACAAAGCCATTCGTGTTAGGCTTAGAACAATATTTATGACTTCTTAAGGCAAGATAAGATTAATGCTGGATATAACACAAGCGTAGTGACTAAGCTGTAAATATGAATGCTGAATATTTCACACAAATTAGCCACCTTAAGGAAAGGTGTACAAGACGGTGGTGAGACCAGTGATGTTATATGGCCTAGAGACAGAGGGGCTGAGGAAAAGTCAAGAGAAAGAGCTCGAGGTGGCAGAGATGAAAATCCTGAGGTTCTCTTTGGGAGTCACGAGAATGGATAGGATCAGAAATGAGTACATCAGAGATACAGCACGTGTTAGATGTTTTGGGGATAAAGTTAGAGAGGCCAGACTGAGATGGTTTGGACATGTACAGAGGAGGGAGAGTGAATATATCAGTAGAAGGATGTTGAGGTTGGAACCACCAGGCAGGAGACCTAGAGTTAGACCAAAGAGCAGATTTATGGATGTAGTGAAAGAGGACAGAATAGAGTTAGATGGAGACAGATGATTCGCTGTGGCGACCCCTGAAGGGAACAGCTGAAAGGAGGAGTAGTAAGTAGATAAAGTAAAGCTGACACTTTTATAACTCCCCACACTGTAACTACTGCTAATCATATGCACACATTACGTTCACACAGTAAAACACATTAAATAAAGGTGATAGACAGAGGCTTAAATGCTCTGCAGTGCATGATGACGAGTCGTGGAAAATAAGCTAGAAATGCTTTCCCCTCATGGCAAAACGCTGTGCAAAAACACCACTTTGTCTCAAACCACTATGACAAACAGTTTCTGTAGAACTCAAAATGGCCGGGCTTGTTCTTTTACACGAGTGTGTGTTTAGTCTGACGCTGCATTTGAGAAACAAACTACAGATGTGCCGTTTTATACACAGGACGTTGCATCTGTCTGTGGTCACTGAACCATTTCATAACTCACCACCAGCTAGCACAACACACCACTTGTGCCTAATGATGTTCATTTGAAATGCACATACAGTGAGCTCCTGGTGCTATGGTGTTTAAACTGAAAATGTTTCAGGAGCAATGTTAGGCCAAAAAAAACCCCAATATACAGTCATCCCTCACCTATCGCGCGGGGGTTACGTTCCAGAGCCCCCCGCGATAGGTGAAATCCGCAAAGTAGCGACCTTATATATATATATATTTTATTATTTATATATATTTTAAGGCTTTATAAACCCTTTCCACTCTCTTATTAACCTTTCCCACACTCTTATAAACACTTCTTATGCTCCTATGATGAGATGAACAGTCACTGAGCCAATTAGCGGCCAGGATACAGAACACAGCGCTCTGGTTGGTCGCCTCCCATCCATCAGCCAGTCGTGTGCCGTGTACGAGCTCACGTGGTTAAACTAGCTCTAGCGGTTGTGGCGTACACTGCGTTTTCTTTGTGTGTTCATCCGTTGATGAAATACATCCTGTATTTTATTTCGATTTAATATTCTTTTAATATGTTTGAATTAGCATTTTTATATTTTTTTATATTTCTTTTCATAACTGTTAAATATTTTTTCATTTTTCTTAATGGCTTGTTTACTTCACTTCTTCTCTCCTGCCCTGTGTGTGTGTGCGCGCGTGCGCGCATTCTCGTAATACGGCGAAAAAAGCATATTCCCCGGGGTCACACGCGCCACCGCCGGCATCACACTGGAGCGTGCCCCACTGTTTGAGAAGCACTGCTCCTCACGCATGTAAATCGTGTGTGGATAGTGTTCTTCTACGTTGTTTCCGAAAACATTAGGAAGAGAGCGGGTAGCCAGCAGGTTGCGCACAGCAATACTAGTGGAGTGGAGGGGAATTACCTGAACTCAGATCAGTAGTTTGAGCCCGAAAATAAATAGGCGACTAGGCGACCAATAAAATTGTCGTCGACAAATTTTCATAATCGATTACGTCGACTAATCGCGGCAGCACTACAAAATATAAAGTAAAAATACATAAAACAAAACCTGCACTTTAGCTTTGAAAAGAATCGTGGCTGGTGTGAGGGAGACAAGAGTGTGTCAGAAACAGGAATATCAAAGGCTACAACAAAAACACGGAAACTGGAGTACAAACGAGTCAAAACATGAGCGAGGTAAACACTAGAACATGGCTTGGAAATAGCGCGGGGGAATGCAAACTAATGCTTCACAAACTTAGCGTTCATGAGTCAGTCTATTTATAGTTTATCTATATAATTAGTCCCAATGCAGAACACCTGTAGTAACCCACGTGATGCGCGAGCATGGTGTGAGTCCTCCGGCATGCACCGCTATTGGGAGTGCCAAACGGGTGTGCTGCACATGCGCTCCGTGCGGGCAGATCCATGACAGAGAGCAGGAGAGAGCAGTAGGATTACTGTGCGTTACTTTCACTACAACTCACAGACTCACTGCAGTCTGTCGGCTCACTGGGATCTTTTTCTTTTTGTTCGACGTTAACAAGGAAACTATCCAATGATCGCTGCCTTTGCCTCCTTTTGAGGATTTCGTGGAAATGCGACATTGCATGGTCATTACACAGATAAGTGACGCACACTAACAGTATATAGTAGTGCGGAAGCCACAATCTTGCAGTGAGTGAGAGAGAGAAGTTGTGATCACGTGAGGCTCGGCAGACGAATACTACTCGTATTGTAAAACTTCGCTCTTTAACCAAGTCAAAATTTATTACAAATTTTTGCTCATCTTGCGAAACACTCGCAGACCAAGTTACTCGCAATCTAAGATTCCACTGTATAGTTAACTATCAATTACGTAAAAAAAACCTTGATGAAAATTTCACATAAATCAAGCACTTGGCAAATGACACTGGTCTGAGAAACAGAGTGAGTATGTTAAAACCGATTTTCTCAGAGCGTTTTTTCATCCGCCCCTGTTGCAATCCATTTTTAGGGTTATAACGGACTACATTTTTGGGAAGCGGTTTCAAAGCATGCGCTCGTCTATACAAGATGGAAAGTTCTGGATAACGCAAACGTGTAAATAAGCTTTCGTTGATCAAGTCATTGGGTTCAATCCTCGAAACCCCCCCAATCTTCCACTGTTGACCCAGGGATGTTACCCCTCTCTGCTCCAGGAGTCCTGTATCATGGTTGACCCTTGTGCTCTCACCACACCTTTCTAACAAGCTGGGACATATGACGAGAAAATCTCTGCTGTAGTGTAACGTACATGTGACAAAGTCTTTCTTCTTCTACATATCGTATTACCCCAAGAACACCAGTGATGTGCATTGTTTTTTTTTTGTTTTAGACTGACCTTGCCGTCGATGATTGCCGACAGGGAGAGGTAGTCGAAGATCTCGGTGCAGTACCTCCACACTGTGACAGAGCCGTATTTCCTTAAGCACTCGTCGTAGAAGCCGTACACCTGCGTGATCTGTCTGGACTCGTGATTGCCGCGGATCAGCGTGATTCTGTCAGGATAGCGCACCTGAGGAGGACCAGGACGAACTTCAGACCGATAAATTCACTTTAAAATCCCACGTCCCACAGCTGTTCGTTAACCATAAGCCATAGCAGAACTTTAACGGTCCCAGTGAGATGCCCTACACCAGGCTCCGAGACGCTAACACGCTGATAATCTTCCTGATCTGAGTTAATGATTGTGCAACACTGGGATGCAAACCGTTAAATGGTTTATTTAAAAATAAATAAATAAATAAACAAAAAAAGTGAGCACTGCATGGAAAGAGAAAACCGGCAACACCTGGGGGAGGGGGTCTGGGGCTGAAAGATATCTGCTTTACATGTTTTTTATTCCCTAGAGATGGGGTCTGAAAGTGGTCTTATTTGAGTGGTGGTTGTGTGACCAAGGTTTCAGTTCACAGGGAAGTGTTTCTGCTGTTGTCAGTCACCCAACTGAATACTCCTTGGATCGGCACAAATCTCATAAGTGACCTATTATAGTCTCAAAACGGCAAATGTTTCTGAAAGGCGAGGAGTTTGTATCTCTGTCAGTTATTATGCAAATCAATGCAGTGCCACAGAACCGCTGGCAACCCTTTAAGAGAAATCCCTGACACTCATGCTGCTCGGATGCACAATCAGACGTATTGCTACTTCACTTCAGGGCATTGGGGGGGGGGGGGGGGGGGACGCTATGGCAAATAAAACACATCTGAACTAAACCAACAGTCAGAAAAACAGTGAAAAAAACAATTACAAACCTTAAGAGCTAGAAGCAACAGGAAAGTCTCGACACTATAAAAGCCTCTGTCCACAAAATCTCCCATGAAAAGGTAGTTTGTCTCTGGAACGTCACCTCCCACCTGTAAAGAAAACAACCCAATTTTAACACACTTTTAACCCTGCTCTGGTACCATGGCGTCTATGTAACCCCAGCCCGCTTTGGACCATGTTTTTTTGGAAACTATCATGATCAGTGACCTTGCCTGCCATGTATTTTCTCGGAAGTATGTGACACATGTTCGATAGTTTCAAGGTCTTTCCACTTGTATTTTATTTAGGTTTATTTTCACTTCAACATAGTACCTTCAATGTGATGGGTAGTATGTGGTCAATTTGACCCCAAGCGAAAATAAACCGAAATGAAAAATAAGCGGAAAGATGGGTGTGTGTGGTCACAGAAGCCAAAAACTGTCAGAAGAACCCTGATGCAAAATATTGTCAGACAGAAACCAGGGCCGAAAGGGAATGGGTGTCAAGCAGACGCACACTTGAAAGCATTTGATTTACTTTTCGATGATGCCATGACAACAGAGATTGTGAAATGGACCAACCAAAAAATTGAAAATGTGAAAACCGGTTACACAAGCAATGCTGGATTTTTGTACCAAAAATCCACCCCCAGAGGCCCCCACAGCAGCCGCAAGCGTCATCCAGGACAACGCACGAGATGCTATATTTGTCCCAGATCAAGTGACAAGAAATTAGTTGTGCAACTAATACCAACAGTAACATTTTTGCCTACAGCGGAGTGAAATAAGCGGAAACTCACACATGAAGCGTTGTGCAATATTATTTGGATTTTAACACATTGTCATACCATATTATTTCAAGGAAAACAAAAATTTGTAATAAAGTGGTGTTATTCTAGTCATATAGCATGTTTTTCACTAAATCCAATTCCTGAGATAATAATCATGCATATGTTGCATATGCATAACAGGGGGTGGACTACTTCAGAGGTGGACGTTGATTAGCAAGCCCATCAGCAAAGTGAGAATACTTCAACATGGTGCCCAGTCCCATGGCCAAAAGTCTAACTGACTAGAATAAAAGTGGCCGCTTACAGTTTAACTTAAAAAGTATGCAGAGCCTAGTTGATTAAATGCATTAATACAGACGACAGAAAACGAGTGAGTGCATGCTTCGCTGTGGGGGGCGACTTTATGTAATCAAAAACCTTTAACATTTCTTAATGAAGTCTCTGCTGATGTAGCAGCTTGTTTGTACCCTCTACAAAAACACTGAAAGTCTTCACTCTTGAGCAGACAGTATGCAGGGTTATACTTTTGTGCGACTCTGTAGTATTCTGCATCGCTTATTCTGCAGAGATCTGTCCAAGCCAAATAAAATGACTAGTCGAAACAGAACCTGTTCCTTCCAACAGCTGGATAACACCGTTGGAGTGTGTGTGGATATAGTGAGGCAGATACTGGGATCATGAAATATGTTGCCCTTGGGGTGTACTGCATTTGAACTACAGATCACATTCTTCTTTGCACGAGTCCATACAGAGTCAAGGGTTTTTTTTTTTTGTTGTTGTTTTAGATAGACGAGTGAGGAGCGTTTAAAAAACGTTAGTGATCTGCATGTCCTGGGCAGGTCAGTGATGTTTCCTCCCCTGTCTGTAATACTAAAAGCACAATACTGTTATAGTGATCACTTTATATCACCAGCAGTAGTTACTGATTGCGTATTTCTGTATACTGGATGCGGTACATTTATAGCTCAGTTACAGTTTAAGATGAATATTAATCAACAAGAATTTGGATATCTAACTAAGTCTAAAGGAAAGTACAGTCTTTTGATTTCTTAGAGAGTTTTCACTAAAATCATTTAAGAGTTTCCAAACAAGCCAACTTCGGCCTGGATACGATGGGTAGGATTGCGCTGGGTGGTTGGTACGTAGGTAGGTACAAAGATACAGACCGACAGATACTTTACTGATCTTTTTGAGGGAAATTTCGGCATCTAGTAGCTTATACAACACAACCAAGAATATTAATACGCACAAGAATAATAAAACCAACAGTGAAATGATACTCTAGTAACAAGAACCACTACAGAGAGCTGTCTCTTTGATCGAGTATGTGATGACTATGACGGAGTATAACACACTTTTACCCTTTAACTGAGCACATAACATGTGGGTGTGAACGCAAGACTCACTCTGAATAACTCCTTCAGGTCATAAAACTGTCCATGGATATCACCACACACCTGGAGGGGGAGAGAGCATCAATCTGCATGTTTATACAGGCACGAGAGCAAAAAAATGTGAACAGATACAGCCATCAGGGCTTGCATTTTTAATTAAAAAAAGAAAAAAAAAAAGGGCAGAACATTTGCTTTTCCCATGGGTGTATTGTATGTTAGACACTGGTTTTTCAACACTTCTCTCAACATCACTGTTTTTTTTAGACCCATACACAAGAAACACAAACTGCACAAAATGTTAATCACTACATTAGCACCAATCTGATGGTGGCATTTAGCAGATAACATAAAAGATTGTGGAATACTTTAAAAACAATATTCCTCAAAAGGCTTTGCAAATCTCATCATCTACAGAGCATAACATCGTCAAAAGATTCAGAGAAACTGGAGATATCTCTGTGTGTAAGGGACAAGGCTGAAGA
>JAQLOM010000006.1:2688519-2709724 GCA_030068315.1 Chrysichthys thysi
ATAGATAAGCAATGAGTGGGTTTTTCCCTCTGTTTTATGAATGTAGGCATTATCTTTATACTAGCAGAGAAATGTAAATATATATATAAAATCATTGCTTATCTATCTATCCATCCATCCATCCACCTCTATGTATCTACATAGATAGAGTTGGGAAGGTGGATACATAGAGGTGGATGGATGGATAGATAGAGATGGGTAGGTATCTATCTATCTATGTATCCACTACCTTCACCCATCTCTATCTATGTATCCATCTACTCATCTGTCTACCTATCTACCCACCTACCCATATCTATCTATCTGTCTACCTATCTACCCACCTTCCCATATCTATCTATCTGTCTACCTACCCACCTACCCATATCTACCTACCCACCTACCCATATCTATCTACCCACCTACCCATATCTATCTACCCACCTACCCATATCTACCTACCTACCTACCCACCCACCTCTATCCATCCATCCATCCATCCATCCATCCACGTGCCTCCCTGTCCATCTGTCTGCCTAATCATAATAAATACTTGCACCACAGCAAGGTATCTCATTTTAAACATACAAATTTTTAATTATAAACATGCATTAGATCTCATTTAACCACAAATTTATTTACATTACACAGACGTGAAAAGAAATATAATTCATCTTCTGGGAAATTTCTTTTACTCTTTTACAGGTTTTTTTAGCTTGCTCTTCAGCTCTGCCATCATCAGGGGGTTGCCCATCCTGCACACACAACACCGCACAAATCAGTGGTTGGGGTGGGGAGGGGATAATTTACATGAAACTGATTTTCAACATTAATGGCTTATTTTAAATCAATATGTAGTTGTTTTTTTTTAATAGACAGGTGACAAATTAAAGGAAAAAAAATCCATGGCGACTGAACTATTTTCTTGTGCCATGGGGTTGGGTCCACTTGTACCCTTAGATGGAAAGTTGACTACAAATCAGTACAAAGTCCTTCTGACTAATCGCCTTTATCTTGTGAAGAAACGTTTCTATCCTGATGGGAGTGGTCTCGTCTCTTACATGATGACTCCGCCCCATCCACAGGGCACCAGGGCTCATGAAACGGTTTTAATGAGAATGAAAATAATGTAAATCAAATACCATGACAGTGAAATCAGATTTTGGACTTGAGACATGTAGAATCAATGCCAAGGTGCATAGAAGCTGTTCTGGGGACTTGTAGTATGCCTAACATCTTACTAACGCACTTTGTTAGGTTTCATTTAATTTGTCACCCATCTATACATATTAAAACAGACCGCTGTACCCAGGTTGTTTTGGTGGTGTCCACTTTGGTTTGTGAGGCAAGGTCCCTTGCGTGACATTATCATCTGCTGACTGTGAGCCTGAGTCAGATTTCTGCATGATAAACAGCAGGTACTGTAGTTATTCTACTACATGCATCTTGTCATTCAAATTCAGTAATATACTAACTAATATTAATTCAACTGGTGCAATTACTGTTTGTGCATGTCCCATAAATACATTAAGTTGAAATTTGAGGTTTCACTGATTATTTTTATGCCTGTACCTGGGATGTTGTACTCTCTGAATCTTCGCCGTCTCTTATTTTTCTTCCAGCCTCGGTTTTTTTCAGTGCAGGGAAACCAGCACCCAGACCTCAACAACAGAATGAGAGGAAGTCACTATTTCAACACATCAAAAATATGCCTGCACACCCAAAGCTTTTTCTTTCTCAAACTATACATACATGCCTCATTATGATCATGCTGTCAGCTGTCCTCAGATACATACTAATGTGCCATGATGTCATTGCCTTAAACATTTGGGCCTTTTAATTAAATTCACTTTGACTTGCACAGTGCTTTTAACAATAAGCATGGACACAAAGCAGCTTTAAAGAAATCCAGATGTAGAATTAGATCCTTTGAACAAGCCAGAGAGAAAGTGGCTGGGAAAAAAAACCTCCAAGAGACAACTGGACAGAGGGATTATACAGTAAATCATTATACCGGTACTTCTTCAACTCTATACACAGTTGAACATTTTAGTGACTTATAAAAGGAAGTGTGGTATGAGCAGATTGTGAATATGAGTCCTGCATAGGACAGTGTTTATGATTACAGCAGCAGTGCTAAGAAGTCACAGCATCCAGGTGGGATTATCCACTGAAACGAGGGTAAGACTTAGCTATTAAGAGCACATCTAAAGGATATCCATGTAGGACCACACAAAGCAACATAAATCCATTATGAACACACGAATTGCATTGTAAATGGATACAATCAACTACACTCTGGGTCACTGGATCAGAGTCAGTTGTATAAACGTGCAATTAATTTAAATTAAGTTACCATAATTCGTTCCAAAACTCTGGTCGTGACCTGAACCTTATTTCCCCATTGGATTGACCCTACTGAACTGTATGAAAAAGAAAAATTTTTTATATATATATATATATATATAAAAGATTTTTAAGCACAAAATAGTTAATTAAAAAACAGAATGCAGAGTGTAGTAGTAAACTAGATGTAAAAACCTTGGAACAGAGAAAACTAGTATTGGGGCAGTGGTAGCCTAGCAGTCAGGGCATTGGCCCGTTAATCGGAAGGTTGTGGGTTCAAGGCCCAGGGCCAACAATGAGGTACCCTGAGCGAGGTACTTTCACCAAGCACTGCTCCCCGGGCGCTGCGCTGTTCAGCTGCCCCCTGCTTCACCTGGTGAATGGGTCAAATGCAGAGAAGTAATTTCCCGGTGTCATGCTGTGCTGTGGTGCATTTCATGTGTGATGATCACTAGTATACATTACATTGCACAAGTCCGTATTCGACCTCTACGAACCATTCGCTGTAAACATTTTTTTTAATGAGTTTTAAGCACAGAAAAAAAAAATCAAAGTTTGAAAAATCCTTAATTATACAAAAACTTACTGAAAGCATTCAAGAAAACTAACCTTGCATGAGTCGACTTCTGGCATTAAGGAAGTGAGGAGGAAGATGGGCGGGGAGGAGGACCGATTAAAGGGACACGTGCGTCTTTGTTGGGCACGCAATACACAATAGTGCAATACACAAACAGAAAATGGGAAAACATTGGCACGTACGAAGCGGAAGGAGAAAATGGCCGGGGCTGTGTTTGTTCGGCACCTGATTGTGTGGTCGTGACCAGGTGCAAAATTTTGCCAAATTTTTTGGTCCGTAACCGATTTGTTTGTGCTCAGAAGCGTTCGTGACCAGAGGTTCTATTGTATAGTCAATAAGAAATGCATCAGAGTTAAAGGTCCACTATGTACGATTTATCCGAATGCCCCTTCCTTAACCCTCCTTTTCCAAGTGTGTATAACAACACACGGAGGCCATCACGTGCCCGTAGCATACTTCCAATAGTTACATTCACACTCTCTTGCTTTTTCTGAAGCTGAATAATAAGCACACCATCTTCCATTACTCCTCCTTCCTTCGTCCTTCTGGATTCACGCTGCCACTTATAAAAACCCAAAGTGCAGAAGGTGCTCTCTGCTACTGTAATGGTGCAACATGGCGGTTCTGTAGAGGTGGACTCGCGTTCTATGCAGATATAAAAGGACTTATTCGTAACTTACAAAAACCCAATTCACAGGTACAGGTAATTATAATGAAAAATATAATGAAAACATGCTTCTGAATTCCATAAGTTTGTCAATTTCTGCTAATAAATCCACTCAAAACCCTACATAGTGGACCTTTAAGTGATGGACTATCTGGATGGGAAGTGATATGAGACATTGCAATAAAACAGGAACCATATGCCCAGGAGAACGCAAAACATGACTCATAAGATTGCTAAATTTAATGCCAAATGCACAGTGAAATGGCCACGTAGGCTCAAATCATACCTTGCTATTCAGAAAATTAACAAACTTCAACGTTTTAGCAAACGTCCATTTCAGTTTCCTGCGAAGACAGACATTTAGATTTGAAAAAAACCTTTGAACTCTACCTTTAAGTATGTGTATCCACTTACTTGCTAATTCAGTAGGAATGCTTGTACACTTGGGCTGCATTCCAATGTCCATTCTTTCTGTACTTACTATGCTTAGTTTGAGTACATAAGGCGTTCCCATTACGATTGCGGCGAAAATAAGTGTACTGAAAGGACCCAGGTGGTGCCATCATAACGGTCAAATCTTGGAGTGTGGAACAATGTACACTTTTCGGACTGAACAGACGCCATCTTAGCTACGTAGCGGAAGAGGTGGCCCAACTCGGCTCGAAAAATAAAAGAAAAATGGCTGCCGGAACAGATTTTCCACACAGCCTGCATTAGCAGAGTCATTTTCCAAGCTAGAAATCTGTGAAGGGTTAAAAATCTGTTCGCTGTTCAAAGTCGGGGATGATTTTTGGCGGGATGACGAGCCGCGGCGGCAGTCGTGATCATAATTTCCGGTAAGTACACCATGGAGTAGCCTACTGAAATCTGCACACTTAGTAAGTGCGGACACTGTACTACGTGTAAGTTTACTCATGAAAGTATGGATATTGGAACGCAGCCTTGCTCACTCATGCAAGTATCCAATCAGCCAGTCATGTGATTGCAATATGATTCATACAATTGTGCAAATACATGACATGCTAAGTTTTTCTTCAAACATCAGAAGGGGGAAAGTTGTGATCTCAGTTGATTTAATTGTGGCATGGTTCATGGAGCCACTGAGCTCCTAGGATTTTCGCACACAACAGGCTGTAGAGTTTACACAGAATGGTGTGGAAAAACCAAACACTGAGTCAACAGCAGTTCTGTGGGTGGCAACGCCTTGTTGATGAGAGAGGTCAGAGGAAAATGGCCAGACTGGTTCAAGCTGAAAGGCTATGGTATCTCAAAGAACCACTCTTTACAACAATGGTGAGAACAAAAGCATCTCAGAAAACACTACACACTGAATCCTCAGATGGATGGACTTCAACAGAAGAAGGCCACATTTGGTTCTGCTCCTGGCAGTCAAGAACAGGAATCTCTTGAGTCTGCAGTGCGCACAGGATCACTGAAACAGGGCATTTAAACACGGGAATAATACGAACTGATCTGTCTAGGTTCAAGCCAGGCGCACAAGTGTTCCTATTAAAATGTCCAGTCAGTGATTGTCTCACAAGCTTAGTCATCTTTGGTTGTCCTGACACTTTATTAAAAGTTGCTCTCATTGACTTGCAAGACTGTATTATTTATAGTTTGCAGGACAGTAAGCCCCAGCAATATCGCAGTTCACCTATCGCGAGTTCAGTGAATGGCGGTTTTTCAAATTTTGAATCACGGAATTTTTTTTTTTTTTATATCGCGGGACTCTGGAATATGAAACAGAATTAAAAAAAAAAAGTTAATTCAAACATATTAAAAGAATATTAAATCGAAATAACACACAGTATGTACTGTACTGTATTCATCAGCGGATGAATACACAGTGGCGGTGTACGCCACTCACACGCTTGAGCTAGTTCTGTATCCTGGGCGCTTCACATCGGCGTCTGATCACTGCGCATAGTGTTGCTCCACGCTGTTGTGCTTTTGTGAAATTTTCATAAAAGTTTGAATTATTTCAAGCCCTACGATGCCCCGTGATAAGCGGGGGTTTACTGTACTTCCGAGTGTGTGCACTCATCACAATCCTTGTGTTTCGGTTCTTTCTTTCTTTCTTTATTTTAAATAAAAGTCACTTTACGAATGTTTGCGTTTAGTGTCACTATGTTCTCCCTATAACGGTTTTGCAAAGCCTTTTAACACTTCAAAAGCTCTCTAGCCAGACTGGACATGCTCGCTTTTAAGTCTTCAGATAATAATAATTAGCCTTACTCTAGCTTTTCCAACTCACCAGGAAGTTTGAATCCAATCATGCCTTTGCTTGGTAATGATGCACCTTCTATGTGACTCTTTTTCAGAAAGCTGGGCTGTGAATGACGGGGGGAAGTCGAAGGTTCTACGGAAGCCATGTTTATAAGCATACGAGGGTCTTTAGGAGGTCGAACGAGAGGGTTTTTCACAGCAATCTTCGACTTCTGGACTGTAAAGTCCAAGGATGAAGCCTGCAATGGTGAAGTAAAAAGAAGCACAGCATTCAACCAAAAAAAAAAATTCCAGAAATGATGAAAACATTACTCAAAGTTCATTAATCAGCATTTTACCTGTGACGGAAGTAAAAGATCTGTTAATACAGATGGTTTATCCTTGTCATTGTCTCCTTCCATTTTTTTAAACCCTCTCTTCATTCCAGGTCTGCCTCTTTCTTCTACGTTCTCCTTACTGTCTACTACTGATTCTCCATGTTCAACTTTTTCTTCACGTTCTTTGCTAAGCTCTTGTGAGTCTTCTGATTCAGAAAAGTCCAGCTGACACTTTTCCTTTTCTTCCTCTGCGATAGGTTCTTCCATGTTTTCCACCGACTCCATCTCCCCACTTGCTGAAATGATCATGCTTTCAATATCTGTTATTTCTGCTACCATTTCTGTGTCACGTTCCCATGTGTCCTTCAGTAATTCCACATTCATGTTGTTCTCTGACATTTCTTCATGGCTTTCAAGTTCACGTTCACGAGCCTCCATTTCTCTCAATAATTCCCATTCACTATGCTCTGATTTCTTTGTCAATCCACTTGCTATTTCCTCCACAACTCCTGAACAGGACGGGACATCCTTTATTTCAGCTAATAATCCGTCCTCTGCCTCATCCTTCTTCTCTTGTTCCTCTGTATCTTTCTGTGAATCCTTCTGCATCTCTGGTGTTTCCTGTTCTGATTCCCTCTCTGGAATGTACAAAGCTTCGGAGAGTCCAGTCTGAGGTCTATGTGATGAAGCTTCTGCAGTGGAATCTCGCAGTGGGCACTCATCCTGATTCATGTGATCCTCTAATGGGGTCCCATGAAAAATGGACTCATTACAAGTGTTCTCTACAAGGTAAATTTCACATTCGGGTTGAGCTTGCTCACATTTCAGTTCATCCTCGCTCATTCCTGTTACTTCACTGAGTGTTTGAAACACTTCAGCTATCTGTTTAGGAGAGCTGGACTTTCCTTCCACTTGTATTTGAGCTTCACTGGAGCACTCCTCCAGTTCCTGCAGGGAAGAAGTTTGCATTTCATCATCAGACTCAACTGCACTGTCATTTGCTTGCTCTAGAAGAACTGACTTTATTTCACTAAATGGTGCTTTCAGTAAGCTCAGTTCATTTGTTCTTGTATCAGGCGATTCTTCTAATAGAGTTTCTTGCTCAAGGACACAATGGCCCACTGTTTCCTGTAATACCACCTCTTCTCTATCTATGGGCTGCTCATGTGTGCTAGTCTCGATCTCAGCTGACTTCTTCACATCCACTGCAACAACTTCTGCTCTGAAGTTTGATGTGGTTTCAACAGTTTCCATTTGGTTTCCTGTCTCTGTTTCTGGTCTGAAAATGACACCCTCAACATCTCGATTAGTCACTACTGCTGGTCGTTGTGAACCATTGTGATCGTGATCTGCATCTTCTAACTGGCCAAGGTCTATATTTAGGGCCACCTCTGATGTGGTGTTTTGCTCTTTACATTGTTCCAACTGCTGTAATTTCATTGTAACAGCCAGGTTATTTTCCTCATCTTCAAATGTCGTGCTGGGCTCAGACACCTTTTTGTATATTTCTGCATGTTCTATGCATGTTTTCTCCAAAAGTTCGCTTTCAGGCTCCACACTTCTATCACTAACTTTATCAGTGACTAGTTTAAAATTTTCTGGCATTTCTTTGTAACAGACTTTCTGTTCTTCAACAATGGCAGTACCTGTGAATTGCTCCCATGCTGGGAACTCTTCATGATATTGGTCCTTCTCTTGCCCCACAGTCTCTTGCTTTGTTTCCTCAACAACAAGCTCAACTTCAGCCATTTCCTTTTCTTGAAACAGTGTGGCATTTTCAGTCATTTCTTTCTCCATCTTGAGGCAGTCATTTAAATGGTCCTTCCCTTCCCATGTCGAGGTCAGTTGAATAAACGAACCCTCATCCACCAGTTGCAATTTACTTGCTTCATTTTCATGCTCAGTCGTTACATGAATGCTTTGCTCGATGACGTTCAGCTCATTTTTATCCTGATCATGAGCACGTTCCATTATTTTCTCCACAGAGACTGCCTGGACCACTGCTGTATGTCCCATATCACACACACTTGCCTGTTCTTCAGGATTTACTCCTTGGTCAATAAAGTTGCCTTTAACGGGTTCTTCTTCAGTTTCATCATACTGACTCATCAGTCCTGAGATTTCATCAACAATTTCCTCTTCCTCTTCTGGTTTCCTTCCCTGCTCTTGATTGTTTTCATTCCTCTCACCATCTCTATCAGTTTCTTTGCACAGTAAGCTTTGTTCAGCAAACTCACATTTAATCGGTTCATCTCTTGCTTCATCATTCTCGCTCCTCGTTATTTTATCAACACTTTCTTCTTCTTGTTTCCTTCCCTGCTCTGGACTGTTTTCATTCCTCACAACATTTAGCTCAAATTCACTTGTCAATAAACCCTGGATAATAAACTCACTTTTAATTGATTCTTCTTCAAGATCATCATTCTCTATCTTTAAAATTTCATCAACAAGTCCCTCTTCACGTCCCTGCTCTTGATTTTCATTCCTCTCAATGTTTCTATCAGTTTCCTGGGTCAGTAAGCTTTGTTCAGTAAACTCACATTTAATCGGTTCATCTCTTGTTTCATCATTCTCTCTCATTATTTCATCAACACCTTCTTCTTCCAGTTTCCTTCCCTGCTCCTGATTGTTTTCATTCCTCTCCACATGTAGATCAGCTTCCTCACCCAGTAAGCCTCGATCAGTGAATTTGCATTTAACCAGTTCTTCCGCAGGTTCATCCTTCTCTCTCATTATTTCAGCATCCTCTTCTTCCTCTTCCTGTTTCCTTCTCTGCTCGTGGCTGCTTTCAATCCTCTCAACACTTAGCTCAACATCCTTTATCAATAAGCCTTGGTCAGTAAACTCGCTGTTAATTGGCTCTTCTTCAATCTCATCATTCTCTCTAGTCATAAATTCATTGCCACTTTCCTTCTCGTCTTTGGATTTTGTTCTCTGCTCCTCCTCACTGTATTCATTGCTCTCAACATTTAAAGAGGTTTGCCTTGTTAATAAACCCTGGTCAGTAATCTCATTTTTGATGGGTTCATCTTCAGTATCATCATTCTCTTTCTTCATAATTTCATGAACAAATTCCTCTTCCCATTTACTTCCCTGCTCCTGATCATTTTCATTCCTCTCAACATGTAGATCAGCTTCCTTGGCTTGCAAGCCTTCTTCAGTGAAAGTACTTTCAACCAGTTCTCCTCCAGTTTCATCCTTCTCTCCCTTCACTATTTGAATAACACTTTCCTCTTCCCCTCTCTGCTCCTGGCTGTTTTCAATCCTCTCAACATTTAGCTCAACTTCTTTTGTCAATAAGCCTTGGTCCGTAAACTCACTTTTAATCGGCTCTTCTTCAATTTCATCACTCTCTCTCTTCACAATTCCATCAACACATTCCTCTTCGCTTCCCTGCTCCTGGGTGTTTTCAGTCCTCTCAAAGTTTAGACCAGTTTCCGTGGCCAGTTCAATGAACAAACTTTTAACTGGTTGTGTTTCAGTTTCAACCTCCTCTCTCTTCATTATTTCAGTACTTTCCTCTTCCTTTCTCTGCTTCTCACTATTTTCTGCCCACTCAATATTCAGCTCAACTTCCTTTGTTGATAAGCCCTGGTCAACAGACTCACTGCTAATTGGTTCTTCTTCAGTTTCATCATTCTCACTGCTTATAAATTCACAGCCACTTTCCTTCTCGTCTTTGGATTTCCTTCTCTTCTTCTGACTGTCTTCACTCCTGTCAACATTTAGGCCAGCTTCCGTGGCCAATAATCCCTGGTCAATAAATTCAATTTTAACTGGTTCTTCTTCAGTTTCGTCAAACTCTCTCTTCATAATTTTCTTTTCCTCTTCCTTTGTCTGTTCCTGATTGGTTTCGTTCCTCTCAACATTTAGATCAGCTTTCTTACTTCCAGAAAATGTCATGTCTTGCTTCTTTACGGCTGCATCAACGTAAGCAGGTGACTCTTCTTGTTCTGTAAATTGTTGAGCATTTCTTGAGCCACATTTAGTATCCAACATTTTTTCGTTATCCTTCTTTGTCTGCAATTTCTTGTCTACGCCCTCTGAGCTAGCGCGCTTGTCTTTCATTTTATGACCATCGTGAGCAATGTTCCCTTTTTCCCACTGAACAGCAGCGGCCCGCACTCTAACCCCGGGACACTGCTCTTGTCTCATCTTTATTTCATTTTTTTCTTCTTCCTCTTCCTTTTCTTTTAACTCCTTATAACCCTTACTGATTGGCACAGTGACATCTTGTTTAAACTGCACATTACGGGCCTCTTCATTCGTGACCTCTGGTCTGAGATAACGTCCTACGGCGCCTGTGAGGTAACCCTGTACATAGACAACAGTGAAAAAAACAAGGAAACAACAAAGTTAGGGTAAAAGTAATGTATTTTGAGTTTAGTTTAATATGGTTTGGTCACATGTCTATGATCAATAGCAGCAAAAAGCCACCTTTATGGGAGCACAGAGAGGGAATGAATGCGGCCACATTCTTTTTATCAGTCTCATAACTTTGCACAACCTTGTATAGGGCATACAGGATATTGCCTGGTACATGTATTTATTTACTTAATCTGTCTTGCTCATGCTTTTACTGTGTTGCAATTTAGTGGCATTTTACTACATGGCCTTTAGTTTTTATATGCATGCTGAATATGCAATAATTGCCTCTTAGTCACTTTATTTTCTTACTTTATACTTAATGACACATTTCATATTTTATATTTATTTATTTAATATGCACATACATATGGGCACAGTGGAGATCAAAATTAGAGAACAACCTGCAATTTCCTAAATGTCAAGGTCACTACGTAGTCCTATATGGAAATTATCCAAACGGGAATAAAAGAGCAGTACTTTAACCATATGTCATGAGTTACATCAATGCAGAAGTGCAGTATAAGAAACTTCGTCTTTCGTCTTCTGCCGCTTAATCCTGTTCAAGGTCGCGGGGGGAAGCTGGCGCCAATCCCAGCTGACATCGGATGAGAGGCGGGATACGCCCTGGGTAGGTCACCAATCCACCGCAGGGCAACACACAGAGACAGACAACCACTCACACTCACACCTAGGGCCAATTTAGGGTCACCAATTAGCCTAACCCCCTCTGTGCATGTCTTTGGACTGTGGGAGGAAATCGGAGTACCCAGAGGAAACCCACGCGAACACGGGGAGAACATGCAAACTCCACACAGAAAGGCACCTCTCCCGAACCCGGGGCTCGCACCCAGGACCTTCTCACTGTGAGACAACAGTGCTAACCACTCAGCCACCGTGCCGCCCAGTATAAGAAACTTAAATGAGATATTTGAAAAAGAACACTTATCAGAAGTATTTCATTTAAAAAAAATATCCCCACTGATCATTACATATATCTGCAACAGCATGGGAAGACCCATCAGATGTCAAAAACATCCATCCATCATCTATACCGCTTTTCTAATAAGGGTTTAGTTTAATAAGCTGGAGCCTATCAGCAAACAACCATTTGAACCAGGAAATTTAGAGTAGTAAGTTGACCTAGTCTGCATGGACTTGGACTGTGGGAGGAAATCCACACAGATGCCGGAAAACATGCGAACTCCAGAATCTTTCTGCTGTGAGGCAACACTGCTAACCACTACAACATGCTGCTCCGTGTCAAACAGAACCAATAAAAAATGGGTTTGCAAAAAGCTTTTGTCCCGCCAAATGTTTTATTGGTCTATGACATGTTTTGACACCTTAACTTTGAGGAACCATAAGTATATTTCACCAAAATAAGTCTTTCCTAAACTACATTCATGCAGATATATTCTATGATGTTCTGTCTTACCTCATCACAAGTGCAGTTCACTAAGGGTTTATTAATTAGCCGAGCAGATGGATTCAGTGTGTTGTTGGTAGGGAAAAGGTTAAACTGTGCAAAGCAGGGGGTCATTAGTATTGGCATTAAACATCCATGCTCTATCCACAGCAAAATTCTCAGAGCTGATTTTCCAGTATTAACCAAAAGTGTTCAATATAGAGTTGACTTGTAAAAACAAGATGTAACACTAAAATAATCAATTGCATAAGAGAGTTGGTGTCACTGAGAAATGCGGAAGTTTTCTACAGACTTATGAAACCACGCTCTGAAGTTAAGCAGAGCTAATTGTTTAACTCTACACAGAGATATTGTACTCTGCTTCTGAGTTGTATTATTTACTCTTTGGAAAGTGTTAAATTAACAGTGTAAAGATCAGGACAAAGTAAACACCAGGGTAGTGTAAAAAACTCAGTTGATTTAACACTACAGAATTTGCTGCACAGAGTGCAAATAATACACACCGAGTAGTATCAGCTCCTATAAAGTATCGATAATCAACATGTACTGATCCTTTTCACATTGTTAACCTTTTCACCAGGAAACTTTTATATTTGCAGAAACACTGACTTTCGACTAAAGGAGCATTTATCTCCCCCTGTTTGTTCTGTAAAGTTTTATTACACATTGCATGTGCAGTAATTCTGCAGTAAGCCGTGAGATCTTGGACAATGGTTACACTTGGTTTTAAAATGCATCTTGGGCGATCGCGTCACAAGTGGACAGTGCTAAACAACCACCAAGAAGCATTTAAGACTCATTCATTCAAACTATTTAGCCAGGTAAGTCTAGGATGCATTTAACAACATATCTATTGTGGTGTAAAAGCTAATGCATCCTGAGAATCCTTGAAAATGACATAATAGGAAAATATGGCATCAATGCAGTACATGGTGGTTGTTTTAATGACAGCAACGTCATTAGACATTCACACAGATTTTCTAACAGTAGATTAACATTAAATTAAAGTCAACCCAATTAAGCAAATGAAACAAAAATATTGTACTTGGACATTTATTTATTGAGGAAAATGACCCAATATTACATATCTGTGAGTGGGGAAAGATTCTTAGCGCCATCAATGATGGCAAGCTGTTCGGACGCAGATGCAGCAAAACAGGCCCAAACCATGATGCTACCAGCATCGTTTTTCATAGATCAGATCAAATCAGATAAGGCTTCTCGTTCATCAAGTCATGTTTTGGTCTCAACCATTCACAACATTTTTTCAATAGCTTTCTGGCCTACCCATGTGATTTTTCACAAACTGTCAATGGCTAGCAATGCTCTTTTTGAAGAGCTGTGGCTTTCTCCTTGCAACCCTGCCATGCACACCATTGCTGTTCAGTGTTTTCCTGATGGCAGACTCATGAAAATTGATATTAGCCAATGTTAGAAAGGGCTTTACTTCCCTAATCCTAGAGGTTCACATACTTTTGCCACTCACATCTAAGAAATATTGGATCATTTTCCTCAAACCAATAAAAGACATAAGTGAGCATATACATTATATTTGTCCCATTTTGTCTCAGTTGAGTTCTCTACTTCTAGGACTTGAGTGAAAACCCGATAAGGATTTATTTCATATTTATGCAGTAATATAGAAATCTTTTGAGCACCACCATATTTGGTTAATCTTTGTTGACCTTTCCCCCTGAATTTCACAGGGAAAAAAGGGCTTTTGCTAAATCAGTGTTTAATAACTGATCACCTTGAGCATTTTCTATTAAAAACAGTATTTCACATCCCATGTGCATTAAACGCGTTCATTTTCTTGAATTTGCTACTATGCATTTAAGAAAAAAAGAAAAAAGAAAAAAAAAAAAAGCCTGACATCTGGCTCAGTGCATCGTGACAGAGATACAGTTGCAGGTACAAAAGCCGAAAATGGACACTGCTCTTCAGAGCCGAGGCCTTCATTCAACACCTTTATTATTAGTAGTATTCAAAACAATACCGCAAAATGATAGGTTAGATGTTGCCTCAAAGAGTGCAGATATGACTTTGCAACTGACACTCATGCTGCTATTTTAGCTTTTTTTTCAGATAAGAGGCCTGTGTTAAGCATGTGACACAAAAAAACTGAGGAACTGAATTATGAGTGCAAGGATATATGCTGCAGTAGTGTACGCTGGTGTTGTTACTGTAAAAATCTGGCTATTGCATCCCTATACATGTCTAAACGTGTCTGTCCCTTCATGATCTAAATGCGCTTTAAGTACAAAAAAAAACCCTATATATGCAGATAAACTTGCTTCCCCCCCCAGCAAAATTCTTCTTCTTTGCGTTTCTTGCCATAAACAGTCTATGCTGTCCATCATGCGAACACCCTGATTTTCTCTCCATTTTCTTTACAGAAATCCAAATCCCTATTGAGCAAGCCAGAAGTGAAAGTCCTATGGAAAATCTTTGACACAACATGAGGAAGACCCAGATTCAAAAGGAAACCTAGCCTCTCCTGGGTGATACTAGATAGTGAGAGTATAAAACGGTGCAAGTCTTTATGCAAATGAAAATCTTGAGTGGAGTGTTGAGCACATACTGGGTCGCGTTATTTTCATCAAATCCAGAAAGCTTTCGACAAAGAACTTTTGCATGAAACTGTGCAAGATGCTGGAAAGTTTTGACTTTGGTCTTTGACTTTTTTCAGTGACAATCACATAGGTAGCCTACAGCAGACACTCTAAATCTTTCTGTAGGTATCCAAGTCACTCACTCACTTTCAGTAAGTCCTGGTCGGTGTCGAGGTAGATCCGGAGCTTATCCTGGAAACTCTGGGTGTGATGTGGGAATCCACCCTGGGAGGAACACTAGCTTATCGCAGAACACCATGTGTGCAAACACCACACAGAGTCTCACCTGGGGGCAATTTTTCTTAGTCAATCCACTTACTGGCATGTTTTTGGGAGGATGCCAGGTGGAGGATGAGGTGGATGGAAACCACAGAACCTGGAAGTGCCCTATGAGGGCATGGGGAGAACACGCATAGAAGCTTGCACAGAGTGTAACTCAAGCTCAAGATGGACCCAGGGACTCTGAGCTTGTGAGGTGCATGCTGTTCGCCACTTTGACGCACAGTTAGCCCTGCTTTAGGAGTATAATCTCACTACTTAGATATGAAGCTCATTATCTGATCATCATTTAAACGTGTACGGTAATGTTTTGGCTAATAATTCGAGCTGCACCTATACCATTGCGGACTGAATGAACAATTGGACAGAATTCATTCACGCACACACACACACACACACACACACACATATATATGGATTACCATCATTTGGCTGTTGTGGATGTCTGCTGATGCTTGTTTTGCACCTATTCACATATTCAGATGCTGCTCTTCTGCATCCTGGATTTTTGTGCCCTTTTACATGACATTTTATCATTGCACCTAATCAAGCAAAATGGGCCACCCACCCACACACACTTTATTTGTTAATATATACTATAAGGCCAAATGTTTGTAGACACCTGAACACCACATGGATACATGCCTGTTGAACATCCCATTCCAGATTTAGACAGTCCTCCTTTGATGTTATAATAACCTCCACTCATCTGGGAAGGCTTTCCAGTAGATTTTGGGGCATAGCTGTGGGGTTTGGTGATCACTCAGATAAAAGAGCATCACTCAGGACAGGCACTGATGTTGCGTGAGGAGGTCTGGGGTGCAATCCGTTTTCCAGTTCATCCCAAAGGTGTTACGCCGGAACAGGTTCGGGCTTCTTAGATCCAGTGAAGGGAAATTCTAAACGCCACACCACACAAAGACATTCTATACAATGTACAACTTGGCAACAGTTCAGCAAAGGAACACATACGGGTGTGATGGTCAGGTGTCCACATAGTTTTGGCCACATAGTGTGCACTGAATTTTATACCATCGTTTATTATTATTTCAGCATCTCAGGTCCAGGTTGGCATTACTTGTAGGGTGATTTCTAATCCATGATCTGGATTTAATTCATTCAATTTAAGGGGCAAGTAGAAATAAGAAGAAGAACTTCATCCTAAATGTAACAATAACCCTTGGGGCTTAAGGACCAGTTAAATAAAGCTCACCAAGTGACTAATCTTCAGAAGCAGTGGAGGACAACCTGAGGACATGGGTCCAAAAACATTAGTAATACTACTTTTACAGATCATTTAACATATGGGGGGTAAAGTTGGCTGACTTGTATGCCTTCAGAAAATAGCAGCAAACCCTGTCACACACTTAAGGGCTCAAAAAACCCCAAACAAACCATGAAACTTGAGGGGACAAATCCCATCAAACAGATAACTAAGCACTCACCCAGACGGTCCACACAGCTCGCCCGACTCTGTTTATTGTGCTTTCGGAGCCGTCCATCTCCGACAACCTTGAAATAAAACCTGAAAACTGATCAACAGCGTCCTTGAGATGGATCAACAATGTCCGTGAACTACGTGCAGGTCTTCACTCTTTAACTCTTGAAGTGGAGAAGCTGGTGTTTAAAGAGGAAGGAGCTGAACACATCAGGTTTGTTTGCAGATAAACACATTCTCAGCGGCAACAGAAGCAGCACATACTGCAGAAGAGGACGCCTGACTGTGGTGGGTTTGTGGTCAATAAAAAAACAACCCCAGCAGGCTACAGCACGAAGAAACACTGTTAAATGATCCACACGACGCTTCTCTAAACGCCCTGTTGCTCTAACCCACGGTGTGTTCACTTCCCTAAACTTTTTTTTTTTATTAAAAACCCAACCAGGAAATGAGCTGGATGCAGGACTCATGGAGTGTGCGTGAGGTGGCTGACTACAGCCTCAGGGATGTCAAACAGACACCTAAACATCATGGTAATGCACTGAGTCACAGCTATTGTCCACATTTCGCCTTTAGTTACAGGGGGAAATAACTTATAGGAACAGGTTTTGTTTAGGAAATGGTTTTTAAAAGCGTCAAACCACGCCTTAGTCACAGGGACTGATAGAGCCGGAGGGAGCCTGAGTCCTCTAAATGATGGGAATCTGAAAGCGAGTCAGATCAATCGGCTCGGTTCACTTCGAATTGCCGACTCTTTTGACTCCTTAGGGCTTTTTTCCTCCCTTAAAGCTGTTGAAAATGAGCAATCTTAGTGGTAAAGCTTCTCCAGTTCACTCTGCATTCTAACTGAATGAGATTAGGTTATATTTTCGGTTGTTATTAGGACAAAATGTATGTAAATAACCCATAAAGGCGTCATGCGAGGCAGGTTGCATTGGCATTCAATGATTATGCCTGCTACATAGTGGAAGACAGTATTTTATTACTGTGCCTGCTACATACACGATACCTGCCAAAGGTGTACTGTTGAACACAGGACAAATTTTTAAGCAGAAAGCTGCTTTTAAGGCGCGTTAGATATTTGAGTCGGCTCCCATAGGTTATATAAAAGAGTCGGCTCAAAGAGTCGATTCTTTCGCGAACGGCAGTTCAGAATGAGAGGCGTGATGACGGAGGGTGGCTGAAATGAGGCACTTCGGGGTAAATAAATGGTTTAAAGGCTGTCAAATAAGTTATACATGACTTCGAAGGATATTATTTTTTAAAATAAATTGGCCTTGGCATGCCTACATTTATGGTTTGTTAAAATAAAAATATATGCCTTTAAATATTTATTTGCTAAAAATATGGAAAAGTCTTAATTGTTTTGGAATTGTGAGAGAGCATCAGCAGGTTCCCTGAGTCTTCAGCTGTATATAATGTTTAGGTAAAGTGGGCCAGTATGCAGAGAGAACTACACAGTCATTTCAGCTGAAATAGTTTTAATTTGAACAATAAATTGACACTAATTATTGTCTTTAGTGTGTGCCATACACTATAAATACATTCATGTGCATGAAAAATTAGTGCAAATACTTCAAAAATGTTTTATATGGAGGAAGGCACGGTACGGTGGTACAGTGGTTAGCACTGGCACCTCACAGCAAGAAGGTTCTGGATTCAATCCCTGGGTGCCTTTCTGTGTGGAGTTTGCATGTTCTCTCCGTGTTCGTGCGGGTTTCCTCCGGGTACTCCGGTTTCCTCCCACAGCCCAAAGACATGCAGAGAGGGGATTAGGCTAATTCACTACTCTAAATTGCCCGTAGGTGTGAATATGAGCGTGAATGGTTGTCTGTCTCTGTGTATGGGGGCAGGGTAGCTCAGGAGGTTAAGACGTGGCACTGCTGATTAGAAGGTTGGGAGTTCAAGTCCAAGCACCACCAAGCTGCCACTGCTGGGCCCTTGAGCAAGGCCCTTAACCCTCAGCTGCTCAGTTGTATAAAATGTGATAAATGTAAGTCGCTCTTGATAAAAGCGTCTGCCAAAATGACAGTAATGTAATGTGTTGGCCCTGTGGTGGATAGATTGACTTTGGACCCAGGGTGTCCAAAGTCAGTCGGGATCAACTCCACCTTCCCCTTGCGACCCTGAACGGGATTAAGTGACAGAAGAGGAGTGAGGGAATGAGTGTTACATGGATGTGTGTTTCTGCACATCACTTTGTGTGTGTGTGTGTGTGTGTAGTTGTGTGTATGTTGGTGCATTCTTGCACCAAAAATAGAATGTTTTTGACCAAAAAAAAAAAACATTAACATTTCTTGTAGATAAGTTTAAGTTCTCATAAAACCAGGTCATGATCTGAATTCCCTTCAAACAGAGTCTTTACAAACATAACCATCTTCATCACAGATGGCATTATCTTCCTCAGAGCTCTTGTGGTACCATGAAAGGCACGGAGAACAGCACACCCAGTCCTCCATGGCCTTTGGGTCATTCACATCACCATAATCTTACATGGATATGTAAAAAGATCTATGGACCTGTTTTGTGTCCTCAGTCCGTAAAAGTGTGTGCGTGTGTGTGTGTGTGTGTGTGTGTGTGGCCTATTTTGTCTGAAAATCACTGCCAGTTTTAACTAGCTGGTTAATGACTGTTTTTTTAAACACATATCTCTATCTCTCTCTATTTTTTTAACATATATCTATATTTATTTGTAAAATTCAGCTTTATTATTTGAAAGTCTGTCAAAATATTGTTCATAAACATTTTAGTGGTATGCATACTTAAAATTGCTTCATCACCCTTATTATTTATGAGTGAAATGTACTGTCATAGTCACTCATAATGGGCTTTCTTTGATATCCTTCATGTAACACTCTGACTTGCCCACCTTACCAAATACAGACCAATCCAAACTATTGTTACTTGGCAAATAGTGTTGTTGCAACAGTGCAAAATTAGTTATTGTGATTGGCTGTAAAATTTTAAAGGGCTATGATGCCCCAAACTGGATCATTTTACACGATGGCCCATTTTAGCACAGTTCATCCATATAAAATACATTAGAAAATACAGTCAGATTATAAATCACCTTTTTACCCTTCTTATAAATGATTAGAGCCTGTTACTGAAACAATTTTGTGACATGAACATGGAGCTGAATTCTAAACCTGATTTATATTTTTCTAAGTATATGCATTTTTATATCCAACCATCTTTATTTCACAAAACATTTTAATAAACTCCATTTCTTCTTCATTTGCACATTTACCCAAACTACTTTTATCAGTTGTTACGTTTATTCAAGGTACACTGTGTAAGATTTAGGGGTCTCTATTAGCAGAAATAGAATATAATATTCATAACTACGTTTTCATTAGTGTATAATGACCTGTGACTATAAATCGTCTTTTCGTAAGCTTAGAAGGAGCCCTTTATATCAACATAGGAAGCAGGTCCACTTCTACGGAGCTGCCATGATGGACTGCTACAGTAGCCTATAACGGACAAACCTCTACAGAGCACCTTCCGTGTTTCATGTTTTTACAAGTGGCAGGACGAATCCAGAAGGAAACATTGGCAGGATAGCAGAAAAAAAAGAAAGACAAGAAAAAAGAAGTAGAAGAAGAAGAAGAAGGAATCGGTGCTGGTGCTGGCTAGCAAGTTTGAGAACCCAAATTATGAATGCGAGTAATTACATGTACTCTGCAGGCACCTGACGGCCACCATGTGTTCTAATACACACTTGGAAAGGAAGGGGTAAAGGAGGGGCATTCAGGTGGTTGAATGCTTGGACCATTCAGTTTCATACTTCATATCAACAGCCCTGTTCATTTAGTCAAGGTCTAAGAGTTGTACACTGTAGACCAAAATTCTTCTCATTTGCAAATGATAAAAACTTTAGTATAACTAACATGCCATACACAACCCCCCCAGCACACACACAAAGCTTTGTACAGTAGGGTTACACATTAGGACACTCCATCAATAAACAATATCTTTATAACATGCAAGGTTTGCAGGGATGTAGGTGAACATCCTCAACTTGTCATGTCATTCTGGTGTGTGGTAAATTCAAGCTTTGAGAGTGTAGAGCACAGAACATTCTTGATAATTTAATACTTTTGTAAAAATAAGTTATTATTAGTACTAAAACTGAAATACACAGTATTATAAGAATTAACATATAAGTGAAAATAATACATGCTGTATGTTGTAAATGTAATGCACTTTTTTGTATACTTTTACTTCATTATTAGGATTGTACTCCCTCTTCAGGCTCTATAAAAAACAACAACAACAACAACAAAAGCATATATTAAATGTTTTAAATATGTACAAAATGAAACCTTTATTAACAATTTTAATAGATAATGAAGCTGTATATAGAGGAACAACGCTAAAAAGTAAGACACATTGTACGTGCTTAATTGAAAATATATTACGGACATGTTGTATAGGTCGTTTTATACAATTCAAACACTGAACAAAAAGGTGACTTTAAACACGGTCACAGTTCTTATTTGTTCTCCCTGTCTTCAGGAAGTTTATGGAGCAAGGTACAGCTTCTTTTTTAGTTTTTTTGTTACTTTAGATCTCATTTATATTTTAATAACCTAGATAAAACCTCATTATATTGAATACATTTAAATCGCTCTAAATTCACGAGAAATGGCCACGTTGAATATACACTGATAATAAAATGATGCTTGTCTTAGTCATGTGTTAGTTACCTGTCCAGGTGCGGTAAACAGGCAGGTGAAGTGCAGGATGGGAAATCTCCACTGTGACTCTCAGACGTTCTCTCTGTGCCTGTAGTCCTTCTTTCCCCACATACAGTCCCTGACAAAAGTCTTGTCGCTTGTGTACAAATTGACCTCAAGTGCCGCTGAAATATATTTCTAATCAAGATTATTTTACAAGAAACGGCTCATTTTATTCCCAACAGCTTTTGTAATAATGTTTCGGTGCAAAACGAAACTATCAAAAAG
>JAQLOM010000006.1:2773545-2784211 GCA_030068315.1 Chrysichthys thysi
GATTTGTAAATCATTGCATTCCGTTTTTATTTACAATTTGTACTTTGTCCCAACTTTTTTGGAATCGGGGTTGTACACAGATTTTAACCTGAGCTCAGGATCAAACCAGGGAGCTGTGCCACTGTGCTGACCTTATAATGTGTGCTAAATTAGTTAACTTAATAATCTTAGTTATCCTAATATATGAGATCCTGTTAGATGTGAATTTTAATCTTGCCTTCATGTCATTTGTTATTGTAACCTTAAGTTGTCATTTGCCTTTAAAGGTGTCATTCCCTGAGAAACCATTTAATACTTGCTCTTTTTGGAATACGATAGGTCACTCCGAGTTGCATATGCATGCTGCACGTGAACATGTTCTTCTACGCCATTTCCTGCATTAGCCATAGAAAGAACATAGACGGAAAAACGAGTGAATCAGAAAAAGACATTTGAACTTGCGTCACTTCGAAAATTAGTAGTCAAGGCCTCACCCACCTTGGGAAATCGGTTTTGATTTTGTGGCCAGGAGAGAGCAGAGCCCATCTCGGCAGGTAGTAGCTAACTATTGAGAGTAGAGGAGCTAACAGCAAGTTGAAAACATGGGGGAACAGGTTTGTGTCTGTGTTATTTGTGGCAATAAGCCAAAGCCATGCCATATTTGTCATTACCGAAGGAATCTCCTTGCAGCACACGTTCTCTGCTTCTGTGCGAATTCTGGCACAATTCCCGCAAGTGCACCTAGCAAATTTAGATAGGTAGGTGTTTAAATGTTTAGAACATTTTAGAGCGTTATACTGGTGATCTATAACTGAATGGCCTTTGAATGATGGTACCTGTAATTCAAACCATAACTAGGATTAGCAGGATAGGTCAGTGGCTGAACTGCATTTAGCAGGGCGCTAACCCTGTGTTGTGAAGTAAAATATCTACCAGGAAGATTGCAAAGACTGTTGATTAGTGTAAAGAAACAAGTCTTCATTTTAAAACGTTTCCAACAGTTTATTACAACAAAGCATGATGACGATCACCACAAACGTTCACCTCTTTTAGGATAAAATTTAAGTTGACATGCGGATATTGCCATTCTGAATAGTTCATCGACAAACGATCAGGAAGCAGTTCTTGTGCTATCTCTCCTTCCTCCTCGGATTCAGGATCAACAACATAAGGCTGTATCTCCGAAGCCATTTTGTTCTAACCTTACAGTTTTCCGAGTTTTAGCAAGCGGAGGCAGGTCAAACCGTCGATGACCCACTGGAGGGAGTGTCACAGTGCTGCTAGCCAATCAGAGGCGATACGTTTGCATCCCATAAATATTCATGAGTAAGAGCCAAAGTGCTGTCGTTCTCCCCCCACCCACTTCTCCACCAAACTAGAACGGCCTGAAACAGGAGCACCAGAGCATTTTTCCCCCCACAAAAACCAACTCACAGGGCATTCATTCATACTGGAGATCACTGCAAAATTAATGAGGAAACAATGCAATGACCCATAACTTCATAACATGAAGTTATGTGTAAAGGAAAGAGGCAGGACAGCACTTTAGTAATAATCTGAATTGTCCACCCTAAACAAAAACAAATTAAGCACGTCTGGATAACTTTTCTCTATTTGTCTGTGTGTCTATTGATAAAACTTAAGTGACTAGCTTAGGTTCTCAGTTCAAGCCCAATAGTTTTAAGTTGCCAATAATGTTGCACTGGAGTGAAAATACTTGGCTAAAACTAAAGGCCTATTTCTGGACATCCTAAGAAAAACGACCAGGAATATTTTAAATAATTTGCTGATTTATTCACAAACACTAAATCACTGAAAGAGAGAAAGTATACAGTGCATTTTACGCAGTGCCCAACTGTCTTTACAGTAAAACTGGTCTTCTTAAATAGTTTATTTTGGTTTGTTATATTAAATTTTATTTTTAAAAAAGTCACACTCTCCATCATTCAGAAGAGGATGATTTCCCTTTTCAGTCTGGTTCTTCTCACAATTTCTTTGTCATGGTCTCTCAGGGAGTTTGCCTGGTCTGTTTTGCCTCTGGCTTTCTCACGAGGGATTGAAATCTATATCCAGCTGCGTTACAGGCCTAAATAATTCACATTTGTTTTTTCTTTGATTCCCAGATGGAAGTGCTGCAGCCCTGGGTATAGACCTGGGCAGTGGGACTGGGAACTCATCTTCTTTGGTGTCATCCTCTGGTCTGGAGCACAGGAGACCTGTTACAGCACAAGAGAGACAGCGGGAGAGAGAAGAGAAGCGAAGGAAAAGACAGGAACGGGCAATGGAGCGAAAGAAAAAGCTGAGAGAAAAGGAGAAAAAGGAAGGCAAATCGGGCGAGTCCTTGGGTGGTGTCATGCTGAGTGACAATGACAAGAAGCTGCTGGAGCGCTGGGGAAGAATGATGGACAAATCACAGGTCATCGACAGCAACCCTACTAAGTCCAATAACAACACAGGTCCTTGCCAGATGCAGGCTACTGTGGGGAAAGGCCTGATAAAGATGTCATCAGACACTGCGGAATCAGTGTCAGACAAACAACTGAGTGAATTGCAGGCATTCAAACCACCCCGGCAAATAGTGCCTCAGGTTGGCCAGTGTGTGGTATCTGGAATGTTTCATCCACGTGCTACTTTCAATTCCTTGCCAATCCCCCTAAGCTCCACTCAAAATGGGGACATTGGGATGGTGGCAGTTAGTGGAGGTGGAGGTGTAGGGAGTGGGAGTTTGGCCATAGTTGGAGCCCCATGTACCCTTGCAAAAAGTGATGCATTAAAACCTCCAACTCCATTCCAGGGGTGTGGGACCGTATTAACCACAGTTGGGAACTGGACAGGGAACCAGGCTAGTGGAGGCGCAGCACAGCAGCAGCAGCAAGCACAAATCCCACACCAGTCTCAGCAGATCCAGCTGTCTCCTCCACAGCTGACCCATGTGAGCTTACCCCAGCAGTCGGTTCTGCTCACGCAACCCCAGTCTCTTCCACGCCCCCAACCAACTCAACCTCTTATACACCCCCAGCAAACCCAACCTCTTCCAAGCGTTGAAATGCCCATCATTAACCCTTCAGTCAAACTCTTTTCATCGGACTCCTTCATAAACAAACCTATAGCATTGATTCCCAATGGGACAACAAGAGTTGGAATTCAGGACACCAGCACACCAATCCCTAACCAAGACACAGTAAGTGTGTCTACACCCCTGGAGAAGTTGTGTTCTGCACTTGGCAAGCAGCAAAATGGTACTCCTTCACATGAACCTTCTCAAGGGGCACCCGGATCATCAGCCCAAACCTGCCTCACAGACATGGGGCTACCAGGGAGCTGCAGAGCACCAGACATCCATACGGTCACACTACAGCTATCTAAGTCACAGGTGTGTTGTGAATCAGCAAACTAAATGGGAATGATTATTAATGTTTTACATTAGAGCTTGAGTTTGATGGTATTTTTTAGATTCTGTTGTTTGTACATCTGTGAGGATATTTTATTGCTCTGATTAAGAGCACCTGTCAACTCTATTAAATATACAATGGTGAAGGTTTTCTTTATTGTTTAGTCTTCCTTTGCTCATGTTGTTCTCAGGTTGACGATATCTTGCCTCCAGTTTTTTCTGTGACCCCGAAGGGAAGTGGGGCTGGATATGGCGTCGGCTTTGACCTTGATGATCTCCTCACTCAGTCGCTCACTGACCTCCAGCATTCAGACCTCAGGGAAAGGTCAGTGAAACCTCATTTAAAATGCAAAACTATTCATAAGGGACTAATGTATTTACAGTTTTTCCTTTGATTTAAATGATGCCTGTCAGCTTACCAACTAATTCAAATGTTGTATGCTTTCATGACAGTCACAACGATTCCGCACCCCTCTCTGCATCCTTGCTCTCAGATTGGCTAGAAGTACACCGCATGACCCCAGCCGACTTGGAATCACTTCAGCAGGAGCTTCAGCTTGGATCTCCCATGATTCTTTCTGATAACTCCAACCTCCCTTAGAGTAGCTTCTAGCCTTCATTCATCCCCAAGTTCCATCATGGCAATATGGCACTTTACTTTATTCCACTCAAGTTCATGTAGTATACCTCCAAAACAAGTGCCAACTTCACTACAAACATGATTTGAACTTTGTAGATGGGTTCATGTTCATATGTTGTGTATATGGTGTAGTTTTTTTCTTTTCCCCCACTGCAAATGATCTCAAGTTTGGCATGATGTACGTTTTTAAACAGGTATATTAAGACCAGTGTATGTTTTTTAAACAATCGTTTCCTTTAGCCAAGTACATTTGGTCAAGTTTTACTCCTAAGAATTCTAACAAGTTTAAACACATGGCTAAAATTGCTACCGTTCATTACCAACAATGGAGGCCTACTTAGTTTCGTGGTGCTAATTTGGTGCTAAAATAAAGCATTGCAGTTGAACATCATCCTAATATGCTAATAAAATGATATAAACTGAGTCACGGGCAATAAGTTGCTTTTCTATCGTCCCGCAGTTTCGATATTGAAACTGAATGTCTCGGCCTTTGAGAGACAAACTTAAGATTTGCCTATTGACATTCAAGACTAACTGTAGCAAAGAGTATAAGCACTACAAAAGTACTGTGCTTGTGTTCCTTAGGTTCAACACCAATGGCAGAATGAGCACCTAGTCCAGAAGAATATAGCCTGGAAAAATATAAATAAATAAGTCATTGCCTAGGAATGATGTTCACTGTTAATGCAAGCAACACCAAGCACACTTCAAACTCGTGGCTGACAAAGAGTTCAAGCAGCCTCGGGAGACTTTAAGCAGGTTCGAGTGGGCATTTCATGAATACGTTTTCGGGATTAGCGTTCATACATGTGATTTTGCACCAGCATGACAAATAACATGTTTGTTTGCAATAAAGGAACAAAACTGAAAACAGTGGAGTTAGTTTTGCTCCTAGAGTCTGCGAATAAAAAATGCTGCTGCTAAACAAATATGCCATAAATGTGTAGATGAATCCAATGTTCACTATACACATATATCGTCACACACACAAACAGTAGTTTTACATTCATAAACACATGCTGTACATGATTCTTTATTAAAAACACTTAAAGTGAAAAGACAAGATAAGTAAAAAAACAGCAATAAATACACCATCCCAGTTTAGAACCTATTTAAAACTATTTTCTATAGATTAATCTTTAATCTATTGTTGCCAAATCTTGCAGTCTGCTTAGAGTTTAAATGTGCAACCTGCATATCACTTCTGATTAAAATGTTACTGTAATCACGCTAGTTATGCATATTTCCACTGAGTAGCCACAGAATACAAAGGCAACTGGAACGTTGTATTTGAAAAACAGGAATCACAGTCAACATTGCCTCTTTATAATGTTACCTGAGGTTTGTGAATTCATCCTTCGCTTAGATAAGCTGACACTAGATAAGTTGGCATTATCTTAGTAGGTGTGCCAAAGTTAGTGCGATTACTGTCCTGGTGAGTATGATGAGCCAGCCAGTCCAGTTGTGATCTGCTGCACCACGCAGTTGTAGTCCCTGGATGTTGCTCTGAATAAAGTTAGAAAAGGCTGACACTCTAGCATAGACACCTGGCCGGTTGGGCTGGGCACATCCCAGGCCAAAGCTCACAATGCCAGCCTGTAGCCAGTAGCCACTAGATGTTTGACACACCAGTGGTCCTCCAGAGTCCCCCTAAGGAGAGGTTTAGGTTAGTTTTTTCCCCCCAGAAAGCTTTTTAAAAGAATATAAAAAAAGGCTCATTTATGCTCCTTTTACAGACGAAAATAAATACAGCTGTTTCATTTACATTGGCATGCTTGTAAGCAATATATCCACTAGAGGGTAGCTCAGTCAAATGTTTCTGACCACAACCATCATGGTGACAGTGGATGAAGAGACGAAAGGGAGACAAGTGATACAGTGGCTGAGAAAATATGGGTGAACATGTAGAGCGTGTGTTGTAACTAAGAAATACAAAATTAAGCATATGCAGTTTTACTCTATATGGTTTCTCACATTTTAGACACCCTAACACACACACACACGCACTTACCTGGCAGGAATCTTTATCCCCCTGTTGAAAGCCAGCACAGAGCATGTCGTAGCGTATGTTAACCTGTTCTGTGGCTTGGACCTGGAACATCGCCTGGCACTCAGACTGATCAATGATTGGCACCTCCACCTGCTGCAGAGTTCCCACTCCCTGCAAAGAGACTACACCCAGAGACACAAGACGGGAAAATTGTTACACTAAGAAATATTATAGCAATAGCACCTCATTCCTATTTTAGTTTCTCCAACAGTCTCCTACAATTGCTACAGGATCACCGCGATAACATGCAACAAAATTAGAGAGTCACAACAGGGTAGAATAAGTGAAATAATAAAGTCAATCTGAAGTTCTTCTTTACCTAAATAAACCTGCCTAAGATGCAGATTTGCTTACTGATATGTCCCTTATCAACAAGCCTCAGTTGTCTGTAATTCAAACCTTACCTGTACATGGCTAAAATGATTCCACTTAATAATACAACAAACATGCAGCCCAACTCACTCCGGTTGTTGAATTTAACACTAGAAATGCAAAGATTTTCATCCCAAGCCAACAGGTCTCCTCCTGCTGTTTCACCCCACAAAAGCTTAGCCCTCCATCTTGAGCACACTTATTACTTTTCCAACTTTACATTGTTACGCTTAATGTTGAGCACATGTGAGTTTGACCAAACACCTGGCAAAGAGAAAAACCTTTCTGCTTGAAGTACGGTACACGCATTAGAATACGCATGTCTAACATCCAAGAAACAGTATCAGAGGGTTCAAAAATAAGTGTGCTTTTATTAAAGAATAAAAGTGGACCAAAAAATGCTTCTGTGAATACATTAATTTCGTTCATGACTGATGTATGCTGGCATGTTTTAGTACGTTTAGCGTGGTGTAGAAGCTGGAAAATAAGGAGAGAGCGCACATACCAACCCTTCTGGCTGCCGAGTGAAAAGTGCGACAGTACACCCAGTGTCCATATAGCGATTTTCTTTGACAGAAAAAGCGCTGGTGTCATCTGAACACTTTATACAAAAAAAAAGCTGCGTTTCTATGACAGTATTTTGTTTTTATGACAGCAATGTCTTGAAATCACATTACTACTATCTGCCAAATGACTGGCTGCCTGAAAAGAAGTGACCGTGACAACACCAGCACCTTTCAGAAAAGTCCAAAACATTTAAACTCGGCGCAGTCACACAAAAATGGCACAGTGTTTTGAAATAAGGATGCGTGTCCATAGCTTTTGGTCAGAGCATCAGTGTCTTTTTTTTCTCTCCAGTTGCCCCCAATGAGGAGAGAGCACATGCTGCTGCATAACAGCTGCCTAAAGAAAAAAAACTAACTTTGCACCCAGTGCCTTTTTTCCAGATCACTCTGAATTTTTTTTGTGCAGCCGCTCCGAGCACTCAGAGTTGAAAATCTTGTAGCTTTTCAGAAAGGAGTTGGTATAGTCACTGCTGCTACTTTTCAGGAAATCAGTCATATGGAGGTTAGTGGTGGCATGTTTTCAAGATATTGTTGTCATAGAAACGAAACCGACAAGCAGCATTTCATTTATGAAGCACTTGGATGAAGACGGTACTTTTTCTGGGAAAAAAGAAAGAAAAAAGATACATGGACATACGTGCGATGCGCTAGAAGTACATGCGTGATGTGCGATGCGCGGAAGTCAAGAAGTGTGTGCAAGCAGGTTGGAACGGGTGGAGAAAAATGTCAGGGCTTTTGTGTGATAAAAGAGTATCAGCAGGAACGAAAGGAAAGGTGTACAAGACGGTGGTGAGACCAGCGATGTTGTATGGCCTAGAGACAGTGGTGCTGAGGAAAATTCCAGAGAAAGAGCTCGAGGTGGCAGAGATGGAAATGCTGAGGTTCTCTTTGGGAGTGACGAGAATGGATAGGATCAGAAATGAGTACATCAGAGATACAGCGCATGTTAGATGTTTTTGGACATGTACAAAGGAGGGATAGTGAACATATTGGTAGAAGGATGCTGAGGTTGGAACCACCAGGCAGGAGACCTAGAGTTAGACTAAAGAGGAGGTTTACAGATGTAGTGAAAGAGGACATGAAGTTAGTTGGTGTGAGAAAAGACGATGCAGAGAACAGACTTAGTTGGAGACGGATGATTCGCTGTGGCGACCCCTGAAGGGAACAGCCGAAAGGAGTAGATGTGCGATGTGCTACCAAACGCCCTGCCAACACTTTTCTGTCAGAAAAATTCTACATGGATGCGCACCCTAAAAAGCTGGCTACAGCACTTTTTTGTGGCTACATGTAGAAGCATGCACCATCTCCACACAAGCACACAATGTTTTTGTTCTTTGTCAAGTGTTACACACCTGTTGCCTTGGGACAAAACCACTTGCAGCCCTCCCAAAATTCTAGTGTTAAATTTTTTCCTTTTGACACTGACCTCTGTCGGTGTCAGTGTGCGGCATCTCCACCTTCACTCACCTCCATCTCGAATGTCTCCCCACCCTGTGATGGTGCACTGTGTTCCACCAGAAAACGAAACATCTGCATTTGGCAGGCACACAGGTTGGACATAATCAGACCATGTGACTGGGGTAGCCAACTCCACTAAAGCTATGTCCTGGCCCAACTGTGGATCTGTGTAGCCATATGGCACCACCACACGATTAATACGATGAGACGTCTCGTACGGGTTCCAGCCATTCAGCTGAAGACGGCCAACATAGATTGTGTACTGCGACGTATCGGAAGGACTGGAAACACCATGAGAGACAAAGATAGTCATGCTGAACATGCTACGACATGCAGAGTACACCAACTTAGCTGATAAATTGCTAGTGGAGAATACTAATGGTACGTCATCATCAATTGTACATTAGCAAGAGGGAAAGTTTATTATAAAGCTGAAAGCTTTCTGCTTACGCCAAAGGAAAAAAGTAACGAAACAACTCAAAAGAAGAAGAAGAAAAAAAAAAATGATCACAACTCACTTTGGGAAACAGTGAGCTGCAGACAGGACCCAAGTCTGACTGATGATTGTTCCTCCACATACATGTCCTGTCGCGGTCTGAAAAGAAATAGTTTAAAGTTGCTGTAACCAATTTATTGAATGATGCTTCACTGGAACAGAGAAAACGACTATGCAAGAAGGAGCTAAACATTTCATGATGGTCCACCAATGTTACACGGCTAAAAGGTACCTTTTTACCAATTTAGTAATATACACTGTACAGTGAACCCCTGCAATACCGCAGTCCACGTCTCACGGGTTCAGTGCATTGCGGATTTTCAAATTTTGATTCGCGGAATTTTTTGTTTTTCGCGGGACTCTGGAACAGAAAATAATAATTTAAAAAAAATGTTCATTCAAACACTAAAAGAACATTTAAATAGAAATAAAAAACAGTATGCACTGTATTTCATCACCGGATGAAAAGTGAAAGTGGCTGTGGAAGCCACTTCCGCTTCAGCAGCGGAACAGGAAGTGACCTCACCAGCAGTAAGTATGCATGTGAATTTTATATGTTGTTAAATTTACATATGTTTAAAAGTGTAGAAAGTGTTTAAGAGCATCGGATGTGTTTACAAGTGTGTGGAAAAGGTTAATAAAGCCTTAAAATATACATAAAGAATAAAAATTAATGCGACTTCGCAGTATCGCGGTTTCACCTTTCGCGGAGGGGCAGCAGACCGTAACCCCTGCGATAGGTGGAGGTTCAGTGTATAGCCAAAAGGATGCAGACACCTGACCATCACACACTCTCATGTGCCTATTCCAAAACCATGGGTATTAACAGAGTTTGTCCCCTTTTACTCTTGTGGGAAGTCTTTCTACGGTGTTTCGCCTTGTGGAGGAAAGCCAGGAAGTAGTCTTTAATGCGTGAGTTCTATGACATGCACCGCTATTGGGAATGCTCACAACAGGTGCGCTGCACACACGCTCTGCACAGGCAGATTCATGACAGTTTTATGTATTTTTACTTTATATTATGCCATTTTTATATAAATATTTGTGGGTTGTGGAATGAATTATCTGAGTTTCCATTAGTTGTTATGGGGAAACCTGTTTTGATATACGAGTGATTTGGATTACAAGCATGTCAGTAGAGTCATATATGCATGATTACAAGCATGGGCATATATATATATATATATATATATATATATATATATATATATATATACACACACATATATATATATATATATACACACATATATATATATATACACACATATATACATACACACACATATATACATACACACACACACATACATTTTATATATACATACACACACACACACACACACACACACAGCATTATTTTAAAAAACAGTTTCCCTAACAATGTTCAACTGAACAATTTCAAGAAGGAAATGGGAATGTGTCTTACAGTGGTGCTTGAAAGTTTGTGAACCCTTTAGAATCATCTACATTTCTGCTTAAATATGACCTGAGAATCACATTTTCACACAAGTCCTCAAAGTAGATAAAGAGAACCCAGTTAAATAAATGAGAAAAAAATTCACTTGGTCATTTATTAATTGGTAAAAATGATCCAATATTACATATCTGTCAATATTACATATCTGTCAGTATCTGTATGTGAACCTCTAGGATTAGCAGGTGATTTGAAGGTGAAATTAGAGTCAGGTGTTTTCAATCAATGGGATGACAA
>JAQLOM010000006.1:2790212-2800801 GCA_030068315.1 Chrysichthys thysi
TGTGTGTGTGTGTGTGTGTGTGTGTGTGTGTGTGTGTGTGTGTGGGTGTGTGTGTGTGTGTGTGTGTGTGTGTGAGAAACAGGGATAGAGAGAGATGAAGCAAGAGAAAAAGAGGGTGACAGGAATGAACTAACGAGATCCAAAAAAAATTGCATGCCCTAAAGCCATATGAAGCTCTGTGAGGAGATACACAGACATACGCACATTTACACAGTCACACAAGCACACAAAGACACATCCAGCAGCATTACAAATTCATACCACATTGGACAAATAAAACACGAACTAAAAGCAATCCTTATTATTATTATTATTATTATTATTATTATTATTATTATTATTATTATTATTATTATTATATAGAATCTGCACACAAAGACTTAGAGAGGTATATTTATACATGCATGGGTTTCTTTTTTCCCTTTTTTGAATAAAAGTAAGATTATGGCGCTAATTCTATGCATTATTTAGCATTAATACAGAGGTCAAGGCAAATGCTCTACAAAGAACAATGAATTACAAACATCCGTGTCTGCCTATATGTGTGTAGCACCATGAGGGATCGGCAAAGACAGAAAACAAGTCAACTGGATATAAAATAAGCTGGCGTTCCCTTTAATTTTATTCACATTTCGTTTCTGTAATGGTTTATTTATGTACTCGGAAGGATGTCCTTAGCCCTAGAGCACATACCATGTTTATTATCTTGCATATATTACAAGATATAGGTTTATAGTACCTTCCACACTCACCAATCGATACAAATACTGAAATATTAAACTGACAGTTTATGTGTTCAGTACAAAAAATACATATTTTGTTTAGAAATAGGAAATTGTAGATATTTCAATTTTTCTAATCAAAATCACGTAACTTTTCTCCTTTTACAGTCTAATCCTTATCCCCTATTTTTGTCTCTTAATTACACAGTAACCTAAACGTTTTTCAAAGGAATTCACATTGTAGTGTTCCAGCTCACTCGTCACTTACTGCTCGCCTTTGACTTTGCGTTGCTCATAACCGCGAACATGCTCGCCTAACTGCTCAGTTAGAGAAAGAAAGAAATCGATCACATAAGCATACACGAGATAAAAGGACTCAGATGCACCTCTGGCTTGTCCTTAAATACCTCCCTCTCACTACAGACCTAGGCTAAATCATGCCCCTGCCTCCTAAAGACAGGTTCTGTACAAAGACATGGTTCATGAACAGCAGAAGAAATAGACTCAAGAAGTGATATATAGAATATGGGAGAGATTCTGCAGGATCAATCACAGAGAAAGCCAGAAGGAAATACAGGAGTGAGTTTACACCGGGACACCAATCCAACATCAACAAACCTGTATGATCATGTGAAAGAGAAGGGCGTGTGACATCATCAAAATACCCAAAAGCCTATGCATATGCTATGCATATGAACCCTTAGAGCTGTACCTTTACCTAAGAGAAGGAGTATTCAGTAAATTCATACCTTTACCCAGGGTTACCTTTACCTTTTTTAACTTAGATTTAATGATAGGGGCTGTACTAGTACACAGGAGGGCAGGAGGTAGCTACTGATTGGACGGTTGGGAGTTCAAATCCAAATACTGCCACTGCTGGGCCCTTGAGTGAGACCCTTAACCTCAAAATGCTCAGTTGTATAAATGAGATAAAAATGTAAGTCGATCTGGATAAGGGCGTCTGCCAAATGACAGTAATGTAATGCAATGTAATGTAGTACCAGGCCCTTAACTGGCAGGAAAAGGAACATGGGGAAAAACATCGAACACAAACGCTAGTAAATATAGTGTGACATGGGAAATGCTCAGTAATAACTAAGTAAACATCTGGGAGTTGCAAATGTTGATGCTCAGAAAAAATGGAGTGCTGAGTGCACACTGTCAAGGGCATGGATGATGTAAAGCCAAGCTGAGATGTGAAGTTGTTTGCAGAATCACTTCTCCTAGGAGCTGCTCCTGAAGCAAATTAATTGCAAATTAATAGTCAGCTATGTCCAAAGGCTAAGTGATCTCGGGAATGTTAATTTCCTTAGGAAGTGGGCACAGAACATCAGTGACATCATCCATGAGTGTTCGCGTGGACCATAACCTGCTCAGTACACCAGGTACTAGAGCTTTCCACCTCTATGCACTTCAGGAAAGATCTCACAACATAACCTATTGAGCCACTGAACCTGACGGCAAGTAGTAGATGTGCCAGGGCGGACAGCAGACGACCCAAGACATAGAAAATAGGTGACACTCAGAACTGTGACAGTAACTAGAACTAATGGGTCACCCTGTAAATGCACGAAGGGTCTTGAATAGTCTAATGTAACATGGAGACAGATGTTGTCCGGGAGAAACGTGCATTGCAACGTAAGGATTCCAACATGGGCCCTGAGTAGTACCTCAGTGTCGATGCCAGCACAGTGCCAAAACTTTGTGTCGTTTCCGAAGGAGTAGTTCACGTATCCGGATATTTGTTATTTGGAACAAAACAATGATTTGAATGTCTTCAGCGTAACCGGAGGAGGAAAATTATTAAGATGACGCATCAACAGGAAGGAAAACAGAAGAAGGCCAAGCAGTCTTGTGGGATACACGTGGAGACACGGACAGGTGAATTTACTACAACAAGGGTAGAGGGTCATTTTTACAGGTTTATTAACCTGGAGGTCTTTGTTGAGACGTCCAAGGTATGTGGATTGCAGTGAGTGGACTTGACTTCTATAACAAGGAGGACTTGAGTATGTTTAAAGTATCCTTGTGCAGAGATACACTGAAGCCACATGAGAGGACCCAGCAAACAGCAGTCAAATCAAAGTTTAAAAATTAGAGTGCAAATTCATATCCAAGTTCAAATCCAGGGCAGGCCCAGGAGAATTGTCTCAAACAGGGTCACCCTTTGTAATATGATCCAGTTAACAAGCATGGCTTATTCAGGATTCTGTTCATGGCTGTTAATCGTATAGGAAACACTACATATGGTGCATTGTTAACAAAAAGTTTACACATTATTATATATAAATATATCAGCATTCTTTCGGATAACACATATACCCTCCCAAGGTCATGTGCCCAATCAGTTACGTACACAAAATACAATAATACTCCTGTGCAGCATTATTATTATTGTGGACCCTGGAAATTTTGGCTCGTCCACATTCTGGGCACTTACATGCACACTATAAACCTTACACTATACCTAATGGGTAAGCGGCGTTAAATATTCATTTAGAATTATTCTTCACCATCCTCGTTGATCTTTTTTCCCCCTCAAACTCTGCATTATCTCTGGTCTTTCCATTGCTCCCCTTTCTCTTCCCTTCCTCCCCTCTGTGACATTAAGTTTAAACTTGACACTGATGTTGACTCGCTGTGTCACCTACTCTCTCTCTCTTTCTCTCTCTCTCTTTCTCTTTCTCTTGCTGCGAGGACATAAGTGCCCGCAGATGCAATTCTCTCTGGAGCCCTCCCTCCATCTCGCTCTCTTCCACTCCGTCTAACTCTCTCCATCTCTCTCTCTCTCTCTCTCTCTCTCTCTCTCCCTCTCTCTGCTCTGCTATCTCACCCTCTATCTTACAAACATACAGTCCATTGTCAACAAACAGAACAAGCAGGATAAAACTCCTGTGTTTTCTGAAGAGCAATGACTTTGGCATCGCACTCCATGAGGCGTTGTGCATAAATCAACATTTGGTAAGTTTGTTTTAACATCATTTTTATTTTTCTTGTCATCAAAGGAGTCTGTAGGTTTTCGTATGTGCATCGTCGGGGGAAAACTGAAAGTGGAGAAACAAAAGCAAATTGACGTTGAAGAAGACCTTTGGACCTGGGGGTACTGAATGTGATTGTATTGTGGCATGCAGAACATTATTTTCAGTTAGTTGAAATTTGTGTCTATTTCTATAAATATTATTTTCGGTGGTCATACTGTGACGTATACTTTACTGTGGATTTTAAAACGTTAAACAAAAACATATTCACAGTCCTCTAAAAGCTACTTAAATAATGACCCGACTAGAAGTTACGTGTAAAAAAAAAAAAAAAAAGATTTTCTGAGTTCTGTGAATGCATATTCACGCTGAGGATTTTGGTGCTTTATTTACGTCATCTAAAATAGGTGGGAGAGCACTACAGTTGTGCCCTACATTAGCACTAGGTCTTTCTAATGCACTGCACTTCCAAAGAGGCGTGTTTGTGCAGTGTATAAATGTACAACAGGAGAGGATTTATTTTTTGTTCATGTAATGCACACCAGCTTTTGCTGTCAGAATGATGTTAATTCTTTTTAATGCCAAATGTGTAAATTAATGCATACTCTCTCTCTCTCTCTCTCTCTCTCTCTCTCTCTCTCTCTCCTCAAGAATTAAAGGTGAGGGTTAGAGTTTTTGTTGCTTACCTGTTCATCTCTTTTCCTCACTAGGTTGTAGGGCCTAGCATATGATGTATGAGAAGTTAACAATGCTGAATTTGCAAAGTAGCTCGAATTGGAACATGCCTAATGACTGGTACCATCAGCAGAACAGCGCCGCCACCCATCATAGCACAGGTGACTTTTCTTGCAGCATTTGAGTCCGGGTCTTGTGGCATTTTAGCACAATTGTATGAACTGTTTGCACAACCAAGAGCAAGAGCATTCATATCATACCTTGCATTAGCCAACGTTGCAAATTTGCCATTGTGATATCTGTTTTTATTCTGGGGAGGGTCACAGTTGTACAGTTCTCTTCTTCTTCTTCTTCTTCTTCTTAGCAGTAGTAGTAATTAAAGTGTTTAATTTGAGTTACAGCTTTGTCAAACACAATGGCACTTTAAAAGATACAGCATACAGCATACAGAGTACAGTACCTGTTCATTTTCTTGTGGTATTCTTTGACCTGAATTGAACTAGGATAGAACATTTTCAGTATGTGTAAGGCCTTTTTCACATTACATTACACACTAGTGCATTCATTTCAATTAAAAATCATTTATGCACAACAAAATGTTTGATTTTACGTCATTAAATTGAACTGGGAGACATTTTCTGTTTAAAAACCAAAGCTCTGGCTTGCAGTGTCTGATGGCTGCATGGTGGATACAGACACAGGGTTGGGGACAGGAGGAGGAAGAGTGCAGATGGAGAGGGATGATGGTGAAGAATCACAGCTGAGGCTGCAGCTAAAGAGGAAACTGCAGAGAAACCGGACCAGCTTTACTCAGGAGCAGATTGAGGCTCTGGAGAAAGGTACGAGTCTTGGCTAAGTACAAATACCTAATAGTTTTTGGCTATCACCATGGATTTTTACGGGATTTTAGTGGATCACCTGAACATGAAAAGTGGTTACATTTTAAACTTTATATTCCTTTCATTACTTGACCCAGGCCATTATTTTAGACATGATTTAGACATGATGATCAAGTAATAGTGATCTTTATTTTTAATGGATATTATTCTATTTTTGATGGATATTTATTCTAAACATATTTACAGTAAAGCACTGTGATATCTTAATGTTATATTAAATTACCCAGAAGTCAACACAGCTCATTTAGCTATTGCTGAATATACAGTAGTTCAAATGAAGATTCAGGGTCTTATTCAACCAGTACAATTCTGGGACTTGAACACATTTCCTTTAGTGCCATAGTCAACAGTGGAACCATTAATCTACCACAACAACACTACACTCACTTTACACTGATTCAACTACTTCTAATACCAAATGAACTCCACTGAGAGATTACACGCAGTCAATACACACTACATGTGGCGGCTCAGTGGATAAGGCCATTGTCAACAGTGGAACCATTAAGCTACCACAACAACACTATACTTACTTTCACAGAGAAGATGCTCATGTGTTCAAATCTTAGTACCACCAATCCGGTTTGAGTGGCTGCTTGACCAAAACTCTTCAGCTCAGTTGTATCCTGCAAATGCAACGTGTCATTTTAGACCATATTACTTTACTGTAAATATGTTTTGCAGTCTTTTACTGTAAATTTACAGTATTTTACTGGTGACCCAAGCTGCCAGGAAAATCACTGTTAAAATCTAGTGCAATTTTTTACTGCGCCCATACACATTCAGCATAAGGTCAAGATGTTTCAATGTATTTGATCCGGACAAAGAAATAAACACCACGAACATCATTACCACTCTACCTAAGAGCATATATGGCCCATGTGCTAAGGGATCTTGCATTCATAAATGTTTCTTAGATTGCTAGATTCCAGTCCTCACTTGGCAATTGAGCCCAACTGGACAGACCCACAGACATAGATGTCCTGGCTGAGGGTGCCAAATCTTGTCATCTTAGAATGTTCTGACTACTAGAGAAAACAGCAGTGGGAAAGAGGGTTAGCCATTTAGTGACCGTAAACCAGAATCTATGGCCTATTTTCTAAATTATATTGGAGGAAAAGCAGACCCAGAACCACAGTTGGCACTGGTGAAAACTCTACCAGAGCCTTGCTAAACCTCTCTAAGGTCTGTGGGAGGAAACCCTGGGAGAACCCACAAACTCTGCACAGATAGGTCTCCATTTGACCTGGGGACTGAACCTATAACCATCTTGCTGAGGCAACAGTTCTAACCACTATGCCATTGCCATCAGTTCTTTTGTTCACCTATTTAAACATACAATTCATTTTAAAAGCCTTCAGTACTAGGCTTTTTTCTAGATATGGCAGGAGCAAAGAAACAACATCTACAAAGCAAATGCAGAAGATTTCAGGAACATGCATAAATATTTTTCTGACTGAATCTAGAAGGGGTGGCAGGGTGGTGCTGGGGCACTGTCGCCTCACAGCAAGAAGGTTCTGAGTTTAAACTTGTAGCCGGCTGGGGCTTTTCTGTGTGGAGTTTTCATGTTCTTCCTGTGCCTATGTGATATATGGGTTTTCTCAGGGCACTCCTATTTTTGTCCAGAAACATGCAGATTAAGTCAGCTGCCTACTCTAAAAATGCCAGTAGGTATGAATGTGTTAGCTCTGTGATAGATTGGCGACCTGCCCAGGCTGTACCCAGCCTCTCACCTGAAGTCAGCTGGGATTAGCTCTAGCTTCCTCACAACTCTGACAAATAACCAGTATATATTATGGATGGGTAGATGTATTCATAAGAAAGTGTGTCCATTGAATTTGCCAAAAATCAATTGATCTAAGAAATATATATATATTAAAAAAAATGAAATGTCAGTCTATTGGGTCATGCACTAGAAAGAATGAGAGGAAATTACACACATCATGTTCATGTAGTCTGACATGTACAGATAAGAACGGGAGACCGAAAGATATATGACATTCGCTGGTAATACTATGTCCCCAAGGGCATAACCATGGTATAGACATTGTGCGGTTTAAATGAAAGCCCTCCCCCAGAATGTTTTAACTAAATTAACTAAATTACTTTTTCAAAGATGAACACCATTCATATTTTACACAGCAGAGTGGTGCAATAATCACCACCAATCACAAACCAACCCAGAAATCTACATGTCATCGGTACGTGGCAGGGGTTAACTTTGTTCCCTGGTAATAACAGTTACCTGAAATGTTAGCTATTGCCTTATATACTAAACTAATGCTTAGGCAAAACTGTAGTTTAAACAAAACTTGTATGTCCTGCTTTCTCTGCTTTTTAGCCATTACTTCCTCCATTTGTTCACCTCCTCTGACTGACCAACTTAAAAAGCCCATCAGATTACCATCACAGCACAGAACGGGATGCCAGGCAACTGAGTGTGTGTTAGCCCGGCACAATCAAATGTACAATAGAGAGGAATCACACACTTCGGTTTTCCTTAACAAATGGAAATAAATTGAAAATAAACAGGAAATAATAAGAGATATAACCACTGATAGGGTTCATGAAATGAGAACATATTTTACAGGTTTTCTCCTGTATATTGCAGGGGACAGGGGTATTGTCTAAGTTCTGAGGGGATACGAACCCTCCAGAGAATGCATGGTTACGCCCATGGGTGTCCCCGTATGACTTTGTAGGAAAATCATGGCATGTTTGTACCTGTACACAAGAAGGTTACGCGTTGTTTCATGCCATGGCGGTAACAGCTTCTCAGGTAACATTCAAGACGTAATATGTGAGAATGAATAAGTGGGTTTAAAACTGGTAAATGATAAAAACAGGGAAATAATTAGCAAATATTATCTAAAAACATTAATGTTATGATAACTTGGTGGAAAATCATCAATAAGGAGAGTTGTTATATATAATAAAAGTGTTATAAATGCATATTCATGCTTTTTCCACCTGGCTGACAGTTGATTTGTTCGGTACAGAAGAAAATGCACATTGCCAGTTTTGCAAGAAAGAAATCTTTAATCGTTTATCGTTTTTGGCCTACAAATGCATCAGAACCATGTGTAGTGATGAAATCAAATGATTTATATTACAAACTGCCATCTAGCATAACGTTATCCATCAAGCTTTTGAACATGTGCAGAAGCTAACGTTATTCACTTTGTTCACTTTATAGATCGTTTCTTTTCCGTACCATCTATCCATTTGACATATGACCTTTTCATCAGTTTTGTCCCGATATGTCCTCAATTACCTGTAGGGAAACTCTTTTCACAGGCATAATACATGATGAATTTCTGACAGGTTTATCGGACACCTGGAAACATGGCTTATATTTAATCATTATGGCAGTTTAATTTCTCACTAACATTTAATTTAATACCGGAATGGAAGCACAATATTTGTAACGCTTGTGTGAGATTATTTGATATTTTCCCAATCGTATTTATTAATGGATACACGATTTATTCGTTTTAAGATAAATTCAAGTGAATTTGATTTCTGTAACTGTCTTTGTTCACTCATGGTGTACACGTGTCTGTTCCTGGGGTCATGATGTTCTGTCCTTGCTCAGGTTTTTCTCCAATCTTAGCCTCGGGCATTATCGCCACGGTCTTGCGTGTGTCCACTTGCACCACACGTTGGTATAGAAGCCAGCTGTGTCCAACCGTCTCTTTTATTCTAACCTGGCTCCTGATTCTACAGTCATCTAACCTCTGGTAAACAGCTATATTTTATTGGCCATCTAGGAAGAGTAACAACAAGTCAGGGATAACTATAGCATCGATTTCCTCACTTCCCAAGAGTTCCCAGTGTAACTCAAGTTTTTCTTGAGTTCAGCATTTTTAAAATTGTATTGTATAAGTGAATTCCTGTTTAACCAAGGCTATTGGTTTCTAGTTAATATATTTTACGATGAAAATTGTATTGTTCGTATTATTATTATAATTGGTGAAGAAGTATTTGAAAATCATATTGGCCTTACAGTCAGTGTAAAATATACATTACCTGGAAAGCAAGCAAGAAAAGTAACAAACAAACAACCCCCCAAAAATTACTCTTAATCTTGTGCGCGATATGGCCATCAAATGAGTTTACACCACACACAACCTTTCTTAGGATCAACCCCCGCCCCACACACAAACACACAAACAAACACACACACACACACATAAACACACATAAATATTGTGTGTAATCCAATGAAGCAAATAATGACAGTACATTGAGGACAACGGCGAAACAAGGATAAGTGTGTCCTGATTAAATATATAGGGTGTTGAGGGAAAACACATATGCACTCATTTGCATTGGGTCCAACAATATCATCCATATGTGTTTCACCTGGATTTTGTCAGCTCTTCTGTCTGACTTTTATATCACTTTCCGTTTCTTTTCTTATGCAGAATTTGAGAGGACACACTACCCTGATGTCTTTGCACGAGAACGTCTAGCAAATAAAATAGACCTCCCAGAAGCCCGGATCCAAGTATGAAGTTCCTTCCACACATTTCCTTTAATCATAATTCATGGTAATGTCATGGTCACAGAATCAAGTCTGAGCAATGGCTAAAGGCCAATGTTTCTAGAACCACTGAAAATATACGATTTCACGCTGAGGTTTTATACAGAATAAGCATGTCCACATTGTGAAAATGCAGAAAGTATTATGTAGCTTTACCTCTACAACAGACATGAAAGCTCATCGGTCCCATGTGCCACATCTGTGTGTCTCTTCACATCATCACTGAATGACAGGTGTGGTTTTCCAACCGAAGAGCCAAATGGAGACGAGAAGAGAAGCTGCGCAACCAGAGGAAATCTGGGGGTGGAACATCATGCACCCAAACACACACTCCGCTTAGCACATCCTTTAACTCAGTCCTCTATCAGCAGCACAGCAACAGTGCAGGTGTGTCTTCTTATAGCACTGAACTACTCACTCTCGCTTTCAATAAAGACAGGTCAGGGTCCCAGGAAATCCAACACCTATGGTGGGAACACTGAGCATGTCGTGGGGATATGATGTAGATGGGATGATATAGATGCAGATGATAAAGATGTAGATGATATAGATCGGATGGCAGTTCATTGCAGGACACCATTCACACATTCACACACTCAAACACTAAACCAGAAATGTACATTTTTAACTATTACATGGTTATAGATGCAAAACGATGTTTGATCTAAATTATTATTCTGCATTTTCTCTCTCTCTCTTTCTCGCTCTCTCTCTCTCCTTCTGTGTGTGTGTGTGTGTGTGTGTGTGTGTGTGTGTGTGTGTGTGTGTG
>JAQLOM010000006.1:2827931-2841097 GCA_030068315.1 Chrysichthys thysi
GAGTAAGACAACATGCATAAAGAGGATGATGTGGACAAAATACTCATTTGCCTAATAATTCTGCACTCCCTGTATATATATATATATATATATATACCCACAGAGAAAGAGAGAGAGGTGCTAATCTAAGTCTGTATTACACAGAACTAGTATGGGTGAGCCCTTGTGCCATCTGCTGAAAGAAAAGAGAATCACAGCCTGGAAATGCAGGAAACAGCATGGCCGAATAAACATCTGTCAGCAATTTTGCACACAGACAGGAGCAAATAGGTTCCTGGAATTTGATCAAGTGGAGAATATTACATTTTTTTTTTTGGTCATGGTGGTCAAATGACGAGCGTCGTTACTTCTGGTGTTAACATGATTAATGCTCTTGTGGGTAAATGGACAAAACACTACAGCCATAAAATCCAAAATCTAGTGGAAGGTATTTTCAGTAGGGGGAAGGAATGAGGTGGAAGTATTAATCATATTTACGCCCATCGTTTTTGGAAAAAAATGTTCAACAAGCACAACTGGATGTGACAGTCAAGTGTCCACATACTTTTGGCTTTATAGTGGACTGTATACACTCACCATCCACTTTATTAAGATCATCTGTACATGTGCTCATTTATGCAGTTATCAAGTCAACCAAACATGTGACAACAGCACAATGTATAAAGTCATGCAGATACAGGTCAAGAGCTTACGTTAATGTTCATGTGAAACATCAGAATGGGAGGAAGTCTGATCTCTGTGACTTTAATCGTGGCATGGGATTTGGTATCAAATGGGCTGGTTTGAGTATACCATGTTAGTAAGAGAGGTCAAAGGAAAATGGCCAGGTTGGTTTGAGCTGCCAGAAAGGATACAGAGGAACTCATGTAATCACTCTCACACCTGGTCTTTTTCCAGTCTTCAACAGACGACTTTTGTTTAGTCTTGACCTTCAATTGCCTCAGATTCTTGTTCTTTGCTGACATGAATGGAATCTGGCTGTCAAGAGTGCTGCTTTAAGTTACTCAGATTACTGTCAGCTCAAACCAGTCTGGTTATTCGCCACTGATCTGTATCATTTACAGAGTGATTTAGCCTTCAAACCCACAACACACAAGATGTTTTTTCTTTTTTTTTCTGCACAATTCTGTATAAACTCTAAAGACTCTTGTGTGTGAAAATCCCAGTATATCAGCAATCATTCATCTATTGTATCCAAACTTTTGAACGGTAGTATATATATATCACTACATTTTTTTAAATAACTTATTTTATACATCTCCAGTTTCAACTTGTACAATCCTGCTTCCAAAAAATCGGGACGCTGTCACCAGACTTGTCACCCTTTGAAAACATTTGCCGCATCATGAAACAAAAAAATACGAGAAATGAAGCCCCATACTGTTGAGCAGCTGAAATCCTATATCAGGCAAGAATGGGAGAACATTTACTTTAAAAACGCCAACAATTGGTTTCAGTTCCAAAAGGTTTACAGAGTGTTGTTAAAAGAAGAAGTAGTGCAACACAGTGGTAATCATGCCCTTGTGCCAACGTTTTTGAATGAAATGTGCTTAAAATTAGCATATATTTTTCATAGAACACAGTGTCCCAACTTTTTTGGAAATGGGGTTGTATGGTAATGCACTTGTGGTTCAATGCAAATGCATGGTTTGGATGTATTACACTATGAATAACTTTGTATGTAAGCAAGCAGAATCTGTAGTTGTGCTTATTTGCCTATCAGGTTCACAGTTCTGGGTATTCAAGGACACCATGGCACTGCCTGGGTACCCACGCCCTTTGAAGGAATGGGGCATGAGAACTCACAATGGGAGGATGGTGGAGCGAGTTGAAGCAGCTTTTGTTTGGGCGCATAATGGTCACACTTATCTGTTCAGTGGTGAAGAGTTCTGGAGATTCACAGAGAATCGGGCACAAATGGTTCCACACCCAGATGCGGACTACCCAAAAAGCGCCTCCCTCTGGAAGGGGGTACCCAGGATTCCTGATGACGTCATAAGCTGGGGAAATGGTAACAGTGTATACTTATTACTGTCTTTATTATTTACACAGAATCTACAAATTCACTCTCACCCAACCCTTCTGAAGCTCAAGTAGGTGTTAGAACCATCGAAACACAGAAATGTACAGTATGTATCATCCGCCTGGCTATTGTAAGTAGTGTCAATTGCAAAACCGTGAAATAATTATGTTTAGCCTTGGTTAAAAGCCAACTATTTCGTCAGTTGTTTGAGTCACGATAGCTATAGTAACTAAGATACAAAAACACACAAAGATAAGACCATTTGTTAATCCTTAAAAAATGTATCAACTGTCAATGAAGCAAGGCAGGGCAGGTTTATTTATAGCATGTTTCATACACAAAGGCAAATTGAAGTGCTGAATACAACTAAAAGTAAAAGAGAAGATAAGTGAAAGAAGATCATTTAAAAGAGATGCGAAGTGTAAAATCCAAAGAGATACAACAGGGAAACAGAGGCAAAAAGAATAAATGGCCTGTACTCCAAAGAACCAGACTGAGAAATCCTGGAAGGACTTATGGGGAAAAAAAGGCATCACATCACACCAATGCCAAATAGCTGGAAGACCTAATAGCAAACCACTGCAATCTCATCAGTACACGAGTCAGTACATGATCAAAGCTTAGAAAGGAATTGGAACCAACACCAAAGAGCCAAAGCACCAGCTACTTGTCGAAAGAGCAATCACCCAGAACTCTAAACTAGGCAGACCTATCTAAGCACAGGCTGGATTGACTACAAGAAGGCCTATGATTCTATGCGCCACACATGAATACTGGAATGCTTGGCATTTTACAAGGCTAAATGTCACTGATAAGCTTCATGAAGAACTCTATTCACTTCCATTGTGGAAGGTAACACTGGAGGCCAATTCCAAGGCCACTGCACAAGTCACCATAAAGTGCCGTATACACCAAGGTGATGCATGGTCATCCACTGCTATTCTGCATAGGCCAGAACCCCCTCAGCCTCACCATCACAAAGACCGGATATGGATACGAGTTCAGAAGTGGAGTAACCTTCAACCACCTCCTGTACATGGATAAGTTGTATGCAAGAGTGAATGAAACATTGACTTAGTGATCTACCTCACCAAAATCTACAGCGAGGACATCTGGATGTCATTTGTACTGGATAAATGTGGAAGCATTGTGGCAAAGAGAGGGAAGATGATGAGGGAGTGGAGTCACCAGAGGGAAAAACAGCTGACATCCAGGCCAGCTACAGATACCTTGGTATCCTACATCCCAATGGGAACCTGAATGAGGTTACAAGGAGATCAGCCACAGCTACTGTATCTTCAGAGGATCAGACAGATACTCAGAAGCCAGCTCTATGGTAAGAATAAGATCCAAGCCAACACCATGTACACCCAAACATCAGGTACTCAGTTGGAATAGTGGGCTAGAATAGTGGCCACAAGGGGAAATGCCATAGAAACTCCTCACGATGCATGGAGGGTTTCATCTGTCAAGTCATGTTCCCCGAGATGCCACAAACAACGCAAACAATAGATAGAAGGGGGGTTAGTATTAGTGAGTGTCAGAGCCAAGAATGAAACAAGGAACTTCCTTGAGGAAGATTGTAGCCTGTTCTGGTGCTACCATGATCAGATCCTCTGTGCTGTCCTTCAGGCTAGCCTCAACCAGCTCTGTCGAGGCAGGGGTCTACCACAGTAGGCAGGACCGAAGCGTGGTGGTGCAAATACGCCCCTGAGGCTGTCCAGAATATAGTAGCTGGGTGTAAGATGCAAGCTTGAACAGCATACATTGAAAGGCATAACCAAATGGTGGGAATATTGAACCAAAATATCAGTGCTAAGTATGGGTTAGAAGCTCCCAAGTCCTGATGGGAGACACCGCCAAAAGTGGTTGAGAACAAAAGGCTAAGAGCCTGTGAGACTTCAAGTTCCAGACAGACAAGCAGTTCTTGGCCAGCCAAGCAGACATAGTGGTGAATGATCAGGAGCAGAAAACAGCAGTAGTAATAGATGTCGTGATCCTCGCTGACAATAAAATCAGGAAAAAGGAGCAGAAGAAGATTGAGAAGTGCCAACACCTGACGGAACAGCTGGAACATATGTGGAAGGTGAAGTCTAAAGGGGTCCCCTTGGTTATAGGAGCATTAAGGGCTGTGACACACAAACTTGGAGAGTGGTTGCCATACCTTCTGAAATACAAACAACATACCTTCTGTGGGCTGCCATACCTTCTGAAAAAGAAATCACTTCAAGTAGATGATCAGATTCAGATACAAGTTGTTGCCAGAAACACTACCCAAATTATTTGTTCGGAGAGAAACTCAGCAAAAATTGCTTCATTGAATTAACCACATTAAATGCACTAACAGCTTGGGTAAAGTGTATCAATCACCTGCAGTGAGTTAACATACTGGTGAAATTACAGTGTTGTTCAATACACTGTCTGAAGGAGAACATGCACAGAAACCCCAAACAGACATGGAAAACAAGAGCTGAGCCCTTGTCGGCTGCCTGTCTTAAGACCGAAATGAAAAGTTTATGTTTGGTGAAATAATTGTACGTTTAATTTTAAATAAAAACTAATGCATAAATAAATTGGGCATTAAGGTTGTTACCATTAAATTTGATTCAGAAACAATTTTCAACCATAAACCTTTATCTAAAATACTCGAAATACTGAATGGAGTGAAATTTATTCACGAGAGAGTGAGTAGGCTATTTATTTCTTTGTCATGTGGTTGGTGGGGAACCCTAGTGGTGTTCAATATACAGAAGTACTCAGTGCAGGCTTTAAAGGTCACTATGTTAATCCTATGTTAATCCTCTATGTAGGATTTGACTACACTTGTTAGCCAAGACCAGAAAACACTAATTTATTTAATTTCTTTTTCATGTTTTAATTTTTTCTTCATCGTCCCCCTTTATCGTCCCCCTGCTACTTCCTTCTGTATTCACACTCCCAGTTGTACAAATGCAAAACATAGAAGGCACTCTCCAGATGTTTGTCCATTTGGGACTACTTTATGGGCACAACATAGAACAGGATCGCTAAAAGATCCTCCTAAATCTTACACTGTGGATATTTAATTCCCATCCGAAACTTAATGTGTCCACTGATAACTAATTTTGATTACCCATCCAACACACAAATAACAAACATAACCTCAAAAATGTACACTCACTGATGCATTACAGTCTATGTAACATGTCCTTGACACAGGCAACTGGCTAAACTATCAGTCTATCGACCTCGTAGTGCAGGGTCAAAAAAAGGTTTGGAAAAAGTGTGGAGCTGGTAAAATGACATTTTTCTCTATCCTGAAACCACTGAGAGGCTAAAGTGAATAACCTTGTTTATTTCATTAAAATGAGGGATGGAATATAATAAGCAGCATGTGACCAGTCAGTTCTTGATGTTGATGTCTTGGAAGCAGGAAAAATGGGCAAGTGTAAGGATCTGAGTGACTCTGACAAGGGTCAAATTGGGATGGTTCAATGACTGGGTCAATGCATCTTCAAAACAGAAGATTTTGTGGAGTGATCCCGGTATTCAGTGGTTAGTACTTACCAAAAGTGGTCCAAGGAAGGACAACCAGAGAATTGGATCTCTGATGCATGTTGGGAGCAACGGTGAGCCCATCTGGTCTGATCCAACAGAAGAGCTACTGTAGCACAAGTTGCTGAAAAACCTAATGCTGGATATGAGAGAAAGGTGGCAGAGTGCACAGTGCATCGCAGCCAGGATGCATTATGGGAAGAAGGCAAGTTGGTGTGATACTCTGGGCAATGTTCTGCTGGGAAACATTGGGACTTGAATGTTATTTTAATAGGTACCACCTACTTAAACATTGTTGTTAACCAAGAACACCCCTTCATGTCAACAGTGTTCCCTAATGGGTGGCGTCTTTGAGCAGGATAATGTGTCCTGCCCCAGTGCAAAAATTACTCGGGGATGGTTTGAGGAACATAATAAAAAGTTAACTGTGTTGACTTGGCCTCCAAATTCTCTTGCTTCTGCTGGACAAACAGTTCTGATCAATGTAGGCCCCACCTCACAATTTACAGGACTTAAGGACATGTTACCAACGTCTCAGTGTCAGATACCACAGCACACCATCAGAAGTGTTGCGGAGACCATGCCTCGATGGGTCACAGCAGTTTGGTAGCATATTTGCACTGGGGCCAATCACATTTACTTTAAGCCACTGGCATACTGACTTGGCCTACTGTGTCTGAGGTGCTCTATGGCATTCACTTATGAAATTCTGACCCGGAAACCTCTTACGCTGCACTGAATAGACTTATTAATACAGAACTTTTCATTACAGGATTGTCAGAGTGATTCACAGCAGCTCAGGAACATCAGAGGATTTTTTTTCACTCCTCAACCAACAATCATATTTGTTTCTTTTTTTAACCAATGAAGTATCTTATACAATATATACAATAAAGTAATAAGTCTTTTACCTATACAGACATATGACGCCAAAAGTAGACATCCATGTGGGCTTTTCTTTTAAAAGAAAAAAGAAAAATGTTAAAGTTAAAGTGTATCTTTCAAAAAGATTTATATGGAAACTGCTCACATATAGTAGTTAGCACTGTAAGCACAGCACTTATCGCGGTCAACTTGTGCTAAAATGTCAGTCCTGATATGGCGACAACTTCTAATAGCCAGAGGAAAATGTGTTCCAGGCATGGATATCATTGCATGATAAGCACAGGATTTGCCAGCTGTTGTTACATTACTGTCGACGTGCCATAGCACCTCGTAGAGGACCAATTACATGTTCTTAAAGTCTGGAAAATATTTTACAAATTTAAATCATTTGCATTAAGCACAAAAAATGATCTCAGGTTTCCTTCCTTTTCCTACAGCAGGAGATACATTCTTCTTCAAGGGTAATTCCTACTGGGTCCTAAAGAGTGGGAGAATGGATCACGACACAGTGAATTCTAAATCAATAGCAACCGACTGGATGTTTTGTCCTACTCCAACACCAGCTGTCCAATCCCCATTTCCCCCACAGTGTCCCAAATGTCCCTGTGACAAAAACCAGGCTTCCACATTCACTGGACCTTCATTTCTACTTATTGCAATATTGTTTCATTGTGTCAGTGTGCTGATTTAGTCTGTTAATTCTCAAAACTGTCGCTTTTATGAGACTGCCACGTTTCAATCATGTTTCAATACTCAAGTATTTTCTGCATATAAAGGGTATATGTGTGAATTGGTGGATATTTGCAGTTTGCATATTAATTGGATTGAGTTTGGATTTTTTGGTAAGGATAATGTGTAGGTACCTTTTTCTGTTGTCTAATTAGATTTATTTTATGTAACAGCTATGCAATGAAACGTATTATTTGTTAAAGTAAAATGTTTTGGGTGACAAAGTATTTAAGATTTTTAAATGTGTAAGTTTGTTTAGGTATTCTTTTCTGTGCCATTTATCAAGTATTCAGTTCTCTGCTTTTTCACGTTTTTCAGGAAATGCTGTAACTGATTTACGAGACTTTCATTTCCAGGATTTCCAGATCTAAGAGATATAGTGTTACATGTCTCTTTTTAATCATATACATATCTACATATATTAAAACATGTATTTTTAGAAAAGAACAAAAAAAAAAAGAAAAAAGAGCTGTGTGTGTGAAGTACATCTTTGATCTGCCATGGGTACATTAAATTCTGCAAGAGACATTTATTCTTAAACTTGTTCTCATTTTGTCAAAGATTTTACAGGCTTATTCCTTCCATCAGAAAGAAGTGTTAGCGGATAAATGCATTATAGCTGCAGCTTAAATTTCAAACATACAGGGGAAAGTTGCTGGTCAGACTCCCCCAGCAGAGCTGTTTACATAAACAAAGCAGTGGTAGGTTTTAATTTTTTTTTTATTATTTGTTTCCTTGTTTTGCCTGTTTAATATTAAACTGTGGAAAAAACCCTGTCTTGTTCAGTCTTTTTTCCCCCCTTCCTCTATTCAATGACAAGCGAAGCAATGAATCGTCTTCTAATCTATGCTCAAGATCAATGGAGTCACAGGAGTGCCACAAAAAAGAATAAATAAATAAAATGTGGGAAAAAGTAAGAAAGAAATAAAGAAAAAGAAAATATCTAAAAACAAATCAAAGAATTAAAAAATAAAAGAATATGCAAATAAATGCTTTTCTTTATTGCTATTGTTATGTCCATATTCCTATTGTTTTTCCTGTATTGTTATTGCCATTGTCGTATTTATTTTGCATTTGCTTTTCCTGTTTCAGCACCATTGTTGTGGCGAATAAGAAGTATTAAATTAGTCTTAAGTGTTAAAACAACTTGGACACCTCTCCTTAACTCGTTTTGCTTCTGCCACATTGCATCTCTGCCCGAATTAAACTACACCCACATTCACACTGCGCATGCACAAGTCCGTGGCACTAAAACACAAAAAGCAAAAGGAATATATACAAAAGACAAAGGTGAAAAAAATATGACAATGGCAATAACAATACAGGAAATGCAAACGGAATATGGAAATAACAATAGCAATAAAGAAAAGCATTTATTTTCATTTTATTTAATTATGTTTTAATATATTTTTATTATTTATTTACTATTCCCTCACATTTAATTTTTTTATTGTTTTATTTATTTACTTTTTTCCACATTTATTTTCTTAATTACAAACAGGTTCTTAAGAAGTTAACCAGAAGCTCAGGCAGAGACCTGGATAGATATAGCTAGTAGCAGAGGTATAAAAGTGAATTTAAAATGTTTAAACAATCACTGGGACAATATAAATTAGATTTTTACCCCACAAAAAAACAAATTTATTGGAGGAACAATCAAATTGTTCTAATGATACACTGACAAAAAGGATACTCACTGCAGGAAGGAAAGTTATAACGCCAGCCTGGAAAGAAAACACAAATCACTTCCTAGTTCTAGTAATTCATAAACGTGGAAAGCAGTTTACATAGGATCAGTCATCTGCAACCACCACAATACAGCAATAATTACAAAGTCCTCTACAATGCCACATATTTCTTTGGGCCTACAAGAATGGTCACTTGCCTACTGGGAGATCAGCACTACTGACCACAGTTAACAACCAAGCAACAACGTGGGTAAAATGCAACAAGCCCTAGAGGGAAAAAAGTCAGAAAAAACAAAACAAAAAGCCACACAAACCCAGGCATTTCTCCTGAGGAAGACAACAAAAAGTTTCTGATATATTATTTCCCCTTTTTAAACATAAATGGAGAACTGGCCAGAAGACAACTAAAGGCATATAAAGGACAGGTACATATTCTAGTTCAATTTAACAAGAGGCATATTAATAATGAGGAAAACTGAGAACAAGTAGGTCATTTGAGAGCAAACCTCAATAGAGGATACAGGGACACCTTGTGAAAGATAAGCATACATATTCAAGTAAAGGCTATAAAATGCTTGAAACCAATTACCATTTCATTAACTTAGCCTTCATCAGTCTCCTTTATACTATGGGGAATTTTCATTGCCACTTTTAAACTCCAGCCTTGGCTCAGCCCCACCCATTTAATAGGTTCCTGCTGTTTCCTTATTAACCCAGTGCACATACTGTAGCAGGCTGCATACTGGTTTGTAGACCATCAGAAGTTAAACATAGACACAGTTAACATGTAACACAATAACAATTAAAGTAGAAATGTTTCCTTTATATGTCTATGTTTAGATTTAGGCATGTGTGTTTAAACTGATGCAAATTATGTGGTTATTGCATTAAGCAAAACATAGAGTAGGATTAAATTGAACTACTGTATTCATGCAGTAGTTAGGTATCCATAAGTATTTTAACTTAAGATATTTTGGTATTTTGACAAGCCAGTCCTTTTTAGACTTTATTTAAAAAGGGACAGAATTCATACCAACCCTGGTGTTAGAATACCACTGGAGTACACATTTTGTTGTTTCTCCGGTTCCAAACACACCTCATTCAAGTAATTGCCTTATTAACTGCTGTTCCTTAGCAACAGGAACTCCAGGGTTGGGAACCTGTGTGCTGGCTACATATACCGGTCTACAATTTTGACCTGAACTTGCATGTGGTTTTTGAAATTGAAATCCCTAACAATATAGATGGACAAATCATTTTGTGTAGGCTACATAAAATAGGGAAATCCTTGTGATTCCTGCGGCAAACGCACAAACTTCTTTCATATACTTAAAAACTGAGCAACGAGCAAATGAATTTGTTTTGAATAAAACAAAGGTTATCTAATGTTTTAAATTATGATCTTGCATGCATTTTGTAGGTTGATGTTTTCTTCACATGAGAGAGCCATTTGCATTTAAGTATTTGGGGGGGGGCTTTGTTATATTAGCACATTTTATTCGTCTTTATTCGTCTTTATTCGTCTTCTGCCGCTTAATGCTGGTCAGGGTCGCGGGGGGAAGCTGGTGCCAATCCCAGCTGACTTTGGGCGAGAGGCGGGACACACCCTGGGCAAGTCACCAATTCACCGCAGGCGACACACAGAGACAACCATTCACACACACGTTCACACCTAGGGCCAATTTAGAGTCGCCAATTAGCCTAATCCCCTCTGTGCATGTCTTTGGACTGTGGGAGGAAACCAGAGTTCCTGATGGAAACCAACGCGAACACGGGGAGAACACGCAAACTCCACACAGAAAGGCACCTGTGCCAAACCCGGGACCTTCTCACTGTGAGGCGACAGTGCTAACCACTCAGCCACCGTGCCGCCCTAGCACATTTTAATCCATTTTAATCAGTGAAATTATGTCTCCTTATCAATTGACAGGTTATATTCTTCTCTGTTTTTTAGGTTTTGAATGATAAATTGTGTTTTGAAAGAAATTGATGCCATGAGACAGACCATGAGACCAAGGTTCTCTTATTTTGGTTTCATGTTCTACCAGTGTGTATTACAATCCTGCAAAAGCAAAACTATCAGGACAGTGGCACTTGAAAGTTGGTGAATCTTTTAGAATTTTATTTTAATTTTTGGACTTGTGTGAAAATCTGATTATGTTTAAGGTCATATTTATGCAGAAATATAGAAACTTCTAAAGAGTTCACAAAGTTTCAAGCACTACTGTATATTTCTTCATTCTTATCATTTTTTATGCCCTAGCTGTATGCTTTGTTTAGGCTATGGGGAACAGAGAATATATTTCATCATACCTTCCATGTTTATCTTATATTTAATGTGAAATTAAAGAACAAGGCCTGAGCAAGGTAATACCTTTTTGAAAGCTAGACGAGTAATTTTAGTGGACACATAATTCACATAAAGTCACTATGATTCTAATACAAGTTCAAATCTTTTTGTAACTTGGACTGTCATTAGTTTTTAGCTACTTATACCTCATAGCTATAGTGCAAATATAAACAGGCAAACATCAGACACTAATCATTTCTGGACTGATTGACTGCATTTGGGATAAGAGAAAAATTGGGGTCATTTGATTTTTTTTGCCCCATGCAGGTCTTTAAGCTATTGCCTATAATGATACTTGTAAAATATGTACAGGCCTAATATTTCAGGAGCACATAATTTCAATATGGTTTTACGCTCTTAGGCTATTCCGCTGGAAAATTGCCATGAACTTAATATTTTTAGTGCATCTTTAAACCTGTGCATCAGTCGTTAGTGAATAAAATGTTGGTAGGAAAATACAGCAACTGGCCAAAATAAGACGCTAAAGAAAAGCACTAAAGAACTGGTTCGATGTGTCGTTTTTCTGCTCTTGGATTTGTGCCTTGCTGATATTTTACTAAACATATTTCACTAATTATGAAATCTATTCTAAGGCTGATGATGTTTAAAACATCAGTGCAATGCCAGTATTATCTGGATGTGACAATTTACAGGAACAAAATTATATCTTTACATCAGAGACCACAAGTTTTCTTTTGTTGACCTCTTGGCTAATTTTTAAGAAATGATTCAGCACAGCAGCAGTGACACCCACAACAAAGCAGAGTACTTAAAGTACTTCAGATGTTCTTATGGCATGTAGTCTTCTATACTGAACAAAAATATAAACGCAACATTTTCGGTTTTGCTCCCATTTTGCATGAGCTGAACTCAAAGATCTGAAACATTTTCTACATACACAAAAGACGCATTACTCTCAAATATTGTTCACAAATCTGTCTAAATAAATAAATGAACAAGCAAGTAAATAAAGCAGACTGGTTGTACTTTTCCACAATTCACTCATAATGACATTTTGGTATGACAAAATATTCTTATCCTAGCAAAGCTGAAATTGTCCATTCAGGTGTTCATAATAAATGTTCATATTGGTTCTCTGTTTTACATTCCTCCTCACTATAAATTACCAGATCTTGAGGGGTCAGGCAAAGAAAACAGCTGACCATCTTCCTTAATTGCTTGGTGGAGATGTCTAGAAACATTACACCTAAGATTTAATCTGCTAAACCTAACATTGTAATCAATGCAAATGTTCAGAACTACGAAGTTGGAAGGAACGACGGAAGGTTTTCATGTACTTATAGTTAATTTTGTCTGGATGCATTGTGATTGCAATCACATGAGAAGATCAATCAGTGCAAGCATGGCATGTTGGCAAAAGCAGAAAAGGCACAGACGCAGTAGAGTTCCATAGCACACTGTTGACTGTAATCAGTACTACATAAATAGGGACTGTTTTTTGTTTTTTGTCTACCATCATGATGGTAATGTCACATTTGTTCTCCATAGAAAATCTGTTATTTGCACATGTGAAGGAAATAGTTATCATGGAAAGTATGTGCGCTTACATGTTGCCAATGTCCTTGAAATTAAAATAACACCTCGTGTTGTTATTCCATGATCGAAGGTGAGATTTCAATCAGGTATGTCCGAAACCAAAGATAACGCTGTAGTCTATGCTAACAGACTGGCTTGAATGGACTAACACATCGAACTACAAATGCAGCAGAAAACTTGATAATACAGCCAGGCACATAGTATGGCCTGTTCTATGTTTGGAATTATTTCTCCAAACAAAAATGTATGGAGGATTTTGAAATTGTCCGTCAGCAGAGCCTTGTGACCTTGTTTAACAGAATGGGCAAAAATTGATGTTTGCAGCTTACATTACATTACATTACAGGCATTTAGCAGACGCTCTTATCCAGAGCGACGTACAACAAGTGCAAGTGTCAGG
>JAQLOM010000006.1:2850789-2863585 GCA_030068315.1 Chrysichthys thysi
ATTTCTGTGACCATTGTGAGTTTTTCTTTCATTGACTGAAGGGTACCAACAATTTTGTCCACGTGTGTATATATATGAATAAAAGTTCAGAGCACTCACTTGACAGACATGCGCTTTAGCCTCTCTGTGTCACTTCCTCTTAACTTCTTTCCCTCAGCAGACAGGAAGCTCTCCTTCTGAATATTCTCCCATGTCATTAGCCGGTTGTTAGCTTTATCCTTCAAGTCCACAACTAATGAAGGAAAGTGAAAGCGGTCTTGCGTTTGTAAAAAATCATTCCTATTTGTATGCTGTTGAAAAATTGCATACTGTAGGGTACATCAAATTCAACTTATACAAAATAATGACCACGTTTTTTTTTTTACCTTTCATTTCAGTCTCCTTTATTACTGTATGTTAGATCTGGAAAAGCTGAAAGGCCTATGCCTGAAAGGACGAGTGACGAAAAATGAAACGCGCTTACCAAATTGGTGCACCTTCTCAGAGGGCACTTTGCGGATGTTCCGCTTGACGAAGAGGTGGAAGTGGGAGATGAAGATGAAGGGTGGAGCAAGGCAAGGCCGAGAATGATACCCCACGATTACATTGTAGCGCTGGAACTTCCAGTATGTGTCACTCCGTTCTTGCACCTTGGTGAAAGTGTAACTAGAGAAAAAGAGGAGAAAAAAAATGAGATGAGCCCCAGGGAACAAAAACGACCCATGACACAAAGGGATATCTGTGTGTTACAGCAGCACTTAAGCTGTGCTAATAAAATACAATGAATGGAAGTTTGAATGGGTATATGGACAGATGGATGAGTGAAAGCATGGGTGGATGGTTGACTACCTGAACATTGCGATGAGTAGGTTAATGAGCAGGATGTTGGTGACCAGAAGATAGATGACGAGTAAGATGACTACAAGCCAGTTATGATGTGCTTCCCTACATGGTTCTGTACCTGCATTAACTAGCGTTGTATTGTCTGTGCAATTTATATCCCAACTAAATCCAGCTGAACACACACACAGAGAGATTACAATAACAAAGAATCCAACACCGAAAACTGATTTAGTCATTAATTGTGATAGTATATGAGATCATGGTGATATATGAGAACATACAGTCTATTTCCTCCACAGGAATTTGTCCAAATATGTGTAAATATGGCCTGTAGAATACACGGCGAAGTATCCTATCAGCACTTGGGTCATAGGGGTAGATCAGAGCCTGATTGGCCACTCCGTAGGCCAACAACCACACAGCAAGGAAGAACAGAAAGAAGAAGATGTCCTTCATCTAGAAAGAAATAACCAGAGAAAAAGAATTGATAAGTGATCCATTAACTCAGTAGAATAACGCATTTGTGGGCAGGACAAAATCCTGTCTCTACAGTAGCTTTACTACTACAAAGAGATGAATTAATCTGACATTATAACTTGGAGCTCCTGAATTTTCTGAAATTTGAATTTGTTGGCCTCTGCCGTTTCCATGTGCCAGTACTCAAGCAGGAGGCTTCTTTTAATAGTTTGTGATCAAACCAACCAACCGAACAGTACAGGACTGATACACTCCTCTCCACTTTACTGCTTCCTTCAAAGCAACATGACCACCATAAGGCCACAGCTGAGAGGACATTTTTTGACTGGTTTAATCTCAGCAGAGCAGTGACACTGACATAGTAGTAGCATGATAAAGCCCTATCCAGATGGGACTAACGTTATAACAGGTCCTGGGGTAATTCGCTGTTTTACAGGCACACTTCTGTCATTTTTATTTCCATTCAGATGTACCACATTGGTCTTTTTGTCTGTCCTCCTCTAGGAAAAATCCAGACCAAATCACTTGCCGTTTCTTTTTTTTTTTTGGCCAAAGTCAGGGGTCGTTTTATAATTTTAATTCGTGTCTGTGTATGCAGCCATCACCTCATGAAAAGAAAAAAAAAAAAAAAGAAAAAAGACAGCCGCTGTGACTTGCCGGATTCAGTCTTGTAGTGTGCATATTATTGTATCCCCCAACAGATATTAAACACTTCAGAGTTAGCTAGGGATTGGGATGCAAATTGGCAAGACCAAACTGGAGAAAAAAAAGTGGCTAAAAATGAAAAATCCTATGAGATAAATGTCTTCAAGCATAAACTGCTGAAATACCAGACTCACCAAACTGGGCTTATAAGATTTGATTAGATAATACAGGCAGACTTAAAAATCTAGTGGACCCTCAGCATATGCACTCATCAGTGCAACAGAGGCCATGAGACCCATGCATTCACATACACATTCTCACCTAAAGACAATTCACCAACGTGTCAAGAAATCATTCTGAGAAACCCCAGGCACAGCAACTTACCATTTTGCCCACTATGATGATTTTTGGCCCAAGTTGCTTATGAATGGCGAAGATGTGGATAAGTCTGAGGGTGAACACCATGTAGTCTAAACATAAGGCAGCACGGCCAAACCAAAACGTTTCCTTAAACATCCTAAGAGAGAAGAGCCAGCAAAACACCAATCATGTGAGTGACCTGCACAAGTATTCTTTTTACATCCAACACCATAGTGAAAGAAAATCTATGTTCTGCCCTTTCTAATATAGAGTGGTACCTCATAACTCGAACTTAATCCGTTCAGAATGCGGGTCCAAATCCTAAAAAATTCGAGTTCTGATTGAATTTTCCCCATAAGAAATAATGGAAAACCAATTATTTATTTCCCAGCCCCCAAAAATTACAACTAAATACGTTTTTTTTTTTTTTTTTTTTTTTAAGCATTTAAACACAAAATGAACAGGATAAAACAAGAAGACCACATACTAAAAACACATCTAAGCACATTTATCAAAACAGTCATTTGTAAAGTAAGAAAATAAATGTATGCAAACAATGTGCATGTCATGGATCCCACCCGCTTTGATTACTCCCAGCAGTGGCGGTGCTGCGGGCGCATGCACGAGGATCCGCTCCAGGTGCTGTAGTCACGTGGTTTTCCGCAGGTGATCCCCATCTGGTCTCATGACTCAGACTATAATAGACTCGGTCTTGGACACTCAAATGACGAAGCACTGATTGCCACTTTCGTGTGAGAATCTGTCAAGCCATGATCCAAGTCTGTATTCTCTTCTGGTTCTGACCTTCTCGCTTGTTATTTGGTTTATGATTATAGTCTGTTCCTTCATGGTTGGTGTTGTACGCAGTTCGTTTACCCTGCCTGTTCTTCGACTACGAGTTTTACCTATCGTCTCATGTACTTCTGCCTGGAGCCTAAATAAAGCATGAAAGGGATTTTACGTCTGACTCACAGTGCTATCTGATATTTTCAATAAAAAAAGCACCATCACCAACAAACGATGCTATCACAGCGAATGTGAGGTTGAGACTGAAGCGTTACCCTTTGTTTCCGCTGACAGACGTGCTGCATGACTCATTTCCAGGCGCGCCCAAGTTATTTTAGGTTGGTGTTCACGGTGCAACTTCTAAGATTCAGATCGAGTTCAAAGTCTTTTTTTTTATCTGGTTTGTTCGAATTTTAAGATATTCAAGTTTTATTGAGTTTCAGTACTGAGGTACCACTGTATTATAGGTAAGCTCTACAGGAAGCAGAACCACCTAAGAGCGTGATCATAAGGTAGCACTTAAACTTATCTTATAACATACACAGAGAATAGTTAGCTTAAAGCTAGTAATGTGTAGAAATGCATCAGACACCTACGGACCCTAATTAGTTGCATGTAAAGAGATCGTGTGGGCGAGGGCATTATTATCCTCTTAAACACCACTCCCTTTTGGAGACTATTGCTTCATCATGGGATAAAGGTTACCAGGACCCTAAGTAAGACACCAAAAGCCCCCCAAAGCATGAACTAGCCACTGTTTTCTCCCATTAATTTGTCACCCAAATACCACATGCAGTATGCTTTATTTTGCATTTGGACTATTATCACAAGTCACAATATTATAGGAATCATTTATCCTATTTCCAACCAACTTGACAAGTAGCAGCTACATAACCGGTACATTTAGTTATTTTATGTAAATGATAAAACGGTCAGTGCCTATGATGTCTCACTAAGTGGTTGCTAAAATGACAAGTGCCTTGCTATGTTAAACTAGTGGGAACCAATGAAATGCAAATGCAACACCTGCAGCACACTCCAGTAAGGAATAGGGTGATGGCAATGAGGTCGCACTTGTGCCAGAGGTCCTGTGCGTACTGTCGTATCCTCTGCTTAAAAGTCATGCTGCCCACAAAGAACGTCTAAATGAGAAAGACAGCAAGAGACAGCGATAGAGGGGAAAGAAGAAAAAAGTCATTTACCTCTCTCTCACAGGTATTCATACACCACTACACCCTTCAGCTGCCCAAACACACACACAAGCTAACACGTGTAGCAAATACATCACCTACAGTGTGAGTATCGGAGGTGAATCTCTAAAATCACATACAGCAATTAAAAAAAGCTAAGAAAAAAAAAAAATCATCCCTCACCAAGCTTGCTTACATTTCACAGCAACTAAGGCGCTACAGAAAAAGAAACTTTAGCGAAAATATTTAACGTTATTATTAGAAGTACCAAAAAGATGATCCATGGTTAACATAAACAGTAACATTGACCTTTATATGAGCTAAACCTTAAACACTTTAATGTACATGCTGCTTATTGCATTCAGGATGCTGCCCTTTTTAAGGTCATTTACCTTTAAATGTTCAACCCTACTTCCCAATAACTCTTTACTTATACTTACTCCTATAAATATTCACTCCTAGATACTCCCAGGTTTTTTTTTTTTGTTTGTTTTTTTTTTGTTTAAATGGAGTTATATCTTCCTTTGCTTCATATACCTTTATTAAGAATATTCCTGGTTGTAGGGCATTACTAGACTGATAAGAGGGGTAGTGTATACCTCTCGAATCTCCTCGCACACTATGGTGAACACCCAGAAATACAGCAGGAGCTCCCAGAAGGCTGGGCCCTTTGGAGGTGGAGGCTTGAAATCCATCAACAGTACATAGGCAAACAGCAGCAGGAAGAGGAAGTACATCAGGACGTTGCCAAGGAAGGCAGTGACCGGTGCGTACCAGAACTGTCTCCAGCGTGACAATACAAATGGCAACTTGGGACGCACTGGCCTGGTAACGTAACCTATAAATAAATAAATACTTTATTACAGGAATGATGGATGGATGGACGCATAGATACAGCTTGACTTGTATATAAATAACTGGTATATAAATGAGAAATCTCATTAACAGAAACGTCATTACGTCAAATCAGTATTAAAAAAAAAAAAAAAAGAAAAAAGGACATGAAAGCAGTAATGTGATGTAAAGAATAAAAGTGGCTCGATGTTGTTCATGAACAAACCTTTTGGGCTTTGTCTAAAAGGACTGGATGCTTCTGCTTTTGCCTGACTGGAAAAACAGGGAGAGAAAAACTCATACACAGAGTAATAAAACATTCTGCGGGTCAGTTCTCTCGATCAAGAGGAGTGATTGTGAGATGCTGAAAAAGGAAGAAGCACTCCTCTGGACCTGGAATGGAGCTCCAAGTAATTTATGATTGGCACTAGATCAGGAATCCTCGACTAAAGGTTGCAGCTGCTTGATTTACAAAAATAGGGTTGGGAGAAAAACACACAAATCTCCCTTTTCGTTTTATTGATTTAATTTATTAATTAGTATTAAAAATGACGCACCAACTATGAAAATGCTGCTCTAAATCTGGCTAGATTGAAATCACTATATTAAACACGCTTTTACATTAAATTAATGCATTGGTGCATGTCTGTGTGTCTGCTCTGATTTGTCCGTAAGGGTATGTGAATTTATGGATATTAAAAGGCGATTACATGCGTTTCATGTCTGAGAAAGAGAAGACGGTTTCTGCGTAGAGCCAGTCTATGTCCTTTCGCTGGGAGACTTCTTCAGATGTCCCCTCATCTGCATCATCCACCTCTCTGAAAGCCAGACATAAAAAGGGTCACATGATCATCAGCAAGGGCAAGTATACAGACTAGAGTGGATTAAGATTCCTAAATTTAGACAATTAACAACACAAGGTTGAACATAATTTACTTTTAAGTGAATATCATGCAAGTATGCTGCAGTAAAGTGACTCAATATTATTGAAAGTGAGGCGAGACTTTTCAGGATGGAATGATTTCAACAATGCTAAATGGCATCCATGTGATGTATTAGGAAGCATGAGGCATTTCTCACCTGAAAGAGATTAGGTTGGTATAGCAGAGAGGAGGGACAAACAGGGTAAGGATGAGCTTCCACACCTCAGTGCTCCTGTCCATATTCCCCCACCAGATCTGAGACAGCAGACTCTGACACACACACAAATACACACAATTTCATTTCAAAGGCAAACCAAAAACTTTCCCACCAAAGAAGTTATTCCTACATCTGCGCCTCCCTATTTCATACTAATTACTAGAGAATAGGGGATAAATAGACACCTCATCAAATGCTGATGAAGAATCAACAACATTGCTTCCCAATTTTTCCTGATCCTACTCCACCTTCTCTCCAGTGCCCCAGAAACCTGGACTGTTTAAGTCCAAGTTGGCAATAGCTCAGTGATTCTCAAATAGTGGGGCGCGCCTGGTGCGATCCCAGGGGGTGCGCGTGTGACCCTGGGGAACATGCTTTTTTTTTGCCGTACTTGAATAAACTGTAATTGCACGTCCACTACAGTAGGTGGCAGGGTTTTTTGCACCTAGCATGCGTGCGTGCACGCACACACACATTAATTAATTTACAAATCAATTGCCGCCGCCAAATTATGCTAAATTGTTTTGAGTTATTTAGGTTTGCATAAACCTATTCAGTTTAAGTGACCAGTCAAACGCACGAAAAAATATAATAACTTTTGTACCTGTGGGCTGACAGTTATGTAACTAAATTAAACAAGCAGAACTCAACGCCAACGGTGTCTACAAGGATCCCTGCACCACCAACAGGCCTAGTGCACTCCCTTAATATACCCTTAAAATTTACTACAAGCTGAAAGAAAGTGGCAAAACACCTGACCTCTCATTCTTGAGATATTGCAATAACAAAAACCTTGGATACATGGATAAATGAATGGACAGCACGAAAAATCTCAGACCCACTGGCTATGCTTCATATAGCCCGGTACTGCCCAGAGTTCACGGAGAACGTCTGCTCCACCATAACGTACTCAGCGGTGGATATGTGGTACTTTTCTGGACCATCTTGGTGGTTTGTTGCCAAACGTTTGTATTTTGTTCTTGTCTGACCACAGAGCCAAGTTCAATTTGCATTTAATGAATTCCAGGTGGGAGAAAATGCCGTCCATTTACATATCTTTTTGCCTAATTTGTTGTCACTGAGGGAGCAGAATATAATCTAAATTTAGAGACTTGGTGTCCCTGAAATACTGCCACCTTTTGCAAATCTCATAGGCATATTTATAGGGGAAAAACATACTTGTGTCCAATCAGGTTCATTACATTATAGCGCCAGTTCTTTGACACATTATTATTATGGGATGGCAGCTTCCAGCATGATGATAAACTATAACAAGGCAAGTAACAAGGCATTTACTGAATGTCCTAGGGAAGAGGCCGGTGAGATTTTTATGTCTTCCGCAGCAGCCTGCTTAGTCCTTGAATCTCCAGTCTATTAAACACTTCTGAGAAGCGGTGGCAAAACTGTGCTGCTGGATTTAAATGAAATGCCATGGCTAACTGTTTGGTGTTTTCTCATCTTCTGTTCTCTGCTATACACTATAACAAGGATTTGCGAAAAGGCATCACTAAAAAAGACTTTGAATTACCGTGCATCTCATCAACATATTCAAGCATTCTTAAAACACCATGACCTTTCAAGAAATCTGCAAACGTAAAATACTGCAAGACCTGCACTCCGTCGTGACTAAAGAAGAGGCGAGCATCTGCCTCCATGGCCATCTTCAGACATGTAGTGCCCGTCCAGATCTTAGACTTTTTCTTCAGCAGAATGAAAGAGCGACTCTCGCTGTTCTCGTAGCATTTACTGAATGTATCTATACAAGACAACAGAGCAAAATCTTTTAGGAGAGTGCGAGAGAAATAAAAAAAAAAAAAAAAAGAGACAAAATGAGACAAGCATAAACTTAGAAACCGCTTCAAATTTCCAGTATGCCCCACCGAACCTTAAAATGCATACATATCATACCATGGGCCAAGGTCTCAAATCTCTGAGCCAGTTCCTTCATGGAGTGTTTTGTCTCAGTCTCGGACTCTAACCTGGACAGGACTCTCAGCAGCTTACAAGCACTCAGAGCACTCAACACCGACTCTGAGGTCTGTGAGTTTACGAGGGGGAAGAGGGGGGAAGAGAGGGGAAGAAACAGGGGAGGTTTTGTTTATTAACCTTCACTACTTTGCATCAGATGTCAATTTAAACCTGGCCATGTGTTTAATATAACTATGAAATACTGACTGTACCAGTCTTCTTATCAATATTTAGCAATATATTCCAAATTCATGCTCACAGATCCTCCTGACATAAATTAACTCAGTAAAATGTAGAAGAATTTTTAGCATACTACTATTTTTTGTAAGCATGTAAAAAGTGCTATTACACTTCGAAAACAATGGTGCACTTTTGCATCTAAAAACACATACAACCCCATGGCCTGCTGTCTGCAAGGGCCCTGTGTTACCATTTCCCAGAAGTAGACTGCCATCTCACTACGGTTCTGCAGCACGGCCCAGATGAAGAGTGAAGCCCATGGGTGAGTACACCTACGCTGCTGATAGTCGGCATCTTCTTGCAAGGTCACGGCCAGTTTCTGAAAATGAATATCAAAGTGAAGTTTGAAAATATCACATCAACAAAGTAATGTACAACGTATATGATTACACAATTAATTTGCCTCTAAGATGAAACTTTGTTTACTTGGAAGATGCTTTCTCCAGTGCACTTTTATATTACCTTGATGGTTTTCCGTTTGGAAGTAGTACCCTCCAGGCCCAGGCATTTATAATAGAATGGCTGACACACATCGCCAAGCAAGTACTGTAGGACCTGAGACACCTAGGAAGCATTGATAGAAGTAGTTAGGCTGATTGATGATGGACAGTATGGAAAAATACTGTCTTATGCTTGAGATTTTCATGTATGATTAATCAAGCTATTGTATGATTAGTGAATTTAGCAGATGAAAAGTTAGGAATTTGCTTTTTGCAGAACATAAACTGGGTGGAGAGAGCTCATTTGTAACAGTAGCCATTGTGCTCATAGATGGATAAAGATAGATAAGCAACAGTGCCAGTGGGTTGTCTTTGTTACTATGGGGTAACCTGCTTAGTATGCCTTTTCAACCAATGAAATATACTTATTTTGGTCAGTAACCAAACCAATGGAGACTATACTCTACATGAGAAGTTATATAACCTTTGTATTTCTACCCTGACCGTGAGAACGGCAGTAAAGGAATCATTCAATAAACATAAAAACATCTCTGTCAGCATTTTAAGATGAATTTCCACCACAATTGTCATTCGAATCCACTTTTGTACTAATAATGAGGCTAAATTTAATTGATAAAATAAATATACACACCAATAAGTACATTAAATAATTCTAAATTAAATACACAGTCTTCACAACGTCACTAATATATATGTACACACACACACACACACACACACACACACACACACACACACACACACACACACACACAGGAGATCAAAATTAGAGAACAACTTACAATTTCTTAAATGTCAAGGTCACTATGTAGTCCTATTTGGAAATGATCCAAACAAGAATAAAAGAGCAGTATTTTAACCATATGTGGTGAGTTACATTACATGACATTCAGCCTTCTTGGGGTACTTGAATGAGTTTGTGACATTGTAAAGGTGTAATATTCTAGAAATCACAGATTTGGAATGACCAACTTCTCTTGCTGTGGCTGATAGGGTCGTCCCTTTGGCCTTCATCTGGACAACCTGCTGCCGGAGGATTTCAGTCACTTTAGAGCGGCTCGACATCTTACAAAGTCAGTGACAACTGGAAAGTTCGGCTGCCGGTTAAATAGGGTTTGTCAGATAATGAAGGAAATTAATACCAGCTGCCAGATTAACACCAATAACTGGGAGGTATCTGGAAGTGTTCTCTAATTCTGATCAGTGTTCTTTTTCAAATATCTCATTTAAAGTCTCTTATCCTGTGCTTCTGAATTTATGTAACTCATGACGTATGGTTAAAGTTACTGCTCTTTTACTCCTGTTTGGATCATTTCCACATAGGACTACATTGTGACCTTGACGTTTAGGAAATTGTAGGTTGTTTATATATATATATATATCATAAAACCCGTTCTTCCATTCTCACCTCATAAACTGTCAGTTGTTTGACCAGGCTGTGGGTGGCCTCATCAAAACTGGTAATGCCGCGATGAGTGCCAACATTGACAGCACCCTGACGTTCTGCGAGGAAACGGTTTAGCAGAGTGTAGGCCAGACAGCCCTCTGAGATTGAGCGATACAGCTCCTCCAGACGAGCATATGTAAGATAGTCCAGAATGTTCAGCCCATTTTCAGTAAAGAGACGTACAAAGTGGGGCTTGTCGTTCACCAGCGCATCAGTCATGAAGCCCTCCAAGTCCTCATTCTGTAACCAACAAATATTCCAGCATTTATGTATGAAATTTATTCACTTTATTCGACTCTGCATAACTGATGTCAGAAACATCATATTCTACCTTCCACTGGATGTTTCCAGTGAAGAGCTCACTCTTGGCGATGTCCACTCTGTTCCAGGTCACAGCCAACCTCAGCTCCTCGGTATTGGGGACAGAATCACCAGAAAGGCGCTGCTTACTTGCTGCGACACACAAAACACACAAAACCTGTACACCTGTGGAGGCTGGGAGTTTTTAAAACAGGGTCATCACAGGTGTCCATTACTGAAGCACTACAGATTTGTGTGTGTTCTGCTTTGGTTTCATCTGGTCCGGCTTCCTGGTGGATTCTCAGTTACTCTTCACAAGTACAGCCATACAAAATCCAAAGATAAAAATGAGAAGTTACAGTTGTTGTGTAAACTGTTATGGATTCTGGATTATACAGCTCTGAGCATTTACCTTTACCTGTGATCATAACATGCTTCTTATTGCTAATACTTGTGGTATTACCTGGAGGATAAGTAAGGGTGCTTTCACGAATACAGTTTTGTCTACTTAAATTAAATCCTGGTGCAATTTCCATTTTGGTGTAATTCATTTGTGAAGCTGAGAACACAATCAATCGGGTGTGGACCAAATAACTGATCTGAGATCAGTTAAGCAAGGTGGTCTCAGTATCCATGTATATACTGTGGGCAACAATTTTCTGTAGCTGTGAGCCACTAAAATAAGTGATGCGGCACATACTAAAGGAGCTAAAGAACAAAGAAAAAGAGAAAATACATAGTAGATGTGATGCACAACATGTTTTAAATTACTCATTTGTATAATTATCTAGTTATATACTGAGTGCTCTGTGATCAGGGGAAATTTTTCTTACTTTTACACTTACTTGGTAAATGTTTGTTTACCTTTTCACCTGGCATCATATTCCTGACTAAGCAATAAAAAAATTTTATATGTGCATGTTCAGCTCTTCATGCCACTTTAGCTTTTTAGTGCATTTAAAAACATACAGGAAGGAAACAAACCAAAATAATACATTTTGCTCAAATTTGATCCAAGAAATCCAACTAATGGGTAATAAAAGAAATCTGTTTCTTTCGAGAAAGAAAGAATAGGAAGAATAGTATTAGTGAAACTTACCCCTGACTAGAGCCTTCAGCAGCACAGTATCAAAGTCATCTAAGCCCTCATGCTCTTCATGATAGATTGAGATCAGGTCTTTGCTCTGGCAAATACTCAGAACCTGTATGAATTTAACATGGGGAGACTCAAGACTTACGATGCAGATTTTCTTGAAAATTAAGACACACCTTTCAGCGAGTCATAAATGGAGGCTATAAAACAAATAATTTAAGGCTGTTCTGTAAAAGACAACAACATTTCCTCACACAAAACAGAGGAAACCAGGGACAGTGATGCAAATGCTGCACTTTCCACAAACTGACCAGAAATGTGCAGGATAGTTACAGAATAGAAAAATGTTTTTAAAGAAAAAAAGACAATGAACGCCAATGAACAAAAAAAATAAAAACAGTATAAGACAATTACACAGAATTCCATTCAGTGTAACCTGTTTGTGAGCTATTTATACATTAAAAACGGCTGATTTAAATTTCTTTTTTTTAAAAGTCAGTATGAACTCTTACACAGCATCGGTACTGTTTAATGACATATTGCCCTCTTTAAAGATGGTAGCGGATACTACGATGAACGGTGTTATTGTACCATTATTATACTGTTCATTCACACCATTCCACCACAAAAAAATTATTATCCATTACCTTGTCTACGAGTTTGTCAGTGTCCTGTTCAGCGGGAAAGTGTTTCTGCACTCTCTCCATCACTCTTCCCTTGAGATCCGTTTTGGTAGCCACTTCCCCCTCACTTTCTGACCCCGCCCCAGGCAGGCTTGGTGCATCTGATATATTGTCCAGGACATCGCTTATCAAGTCAGCCAGTCCCCCCGAGCCTTGCAGGACCAACCAGGGGATTGACTGCTTCAAGGAGAGATCCATTCTCTAAGATACATGGAGAGAAGAGAAGCATGATATACTTCTTATGTATATAGACCAGGGGTGTCAAACGTACGGCCCGCGGGCCAGATCCGGCCCGCCACCGGGTTTAATCCGGCCCGCGAGATGTTTATGTAGAGTATAAAAATGAGCTG
>JAQLOM010000006.1:2865089-2877550 GCA_030068315.1 Chrysichthys thysi
TAAAAACACATTAATATCATTAGCCTCATAGCATAATTGCCCAAGTCCTTGTTCACTGAAATATGACTTAGGCAATTATGCTATGAGGCTAACGATATATAATATATATAATAATTATATTATACATACACACCCATACATACACTGCTGGGCAAAAAATGAGGCAAACAGAGGTTATCACAACTTCTCTATGCACTTTTTTTTTTTTAACACAAGTGCAACAGTGTAACACAATGTTTTAATCATCTAGTGCACATTTTTAGTATGGAATAGCTTTTCCCTTGTTTTCCTTAAGCAGTGTTCCCTATCCATACTGTTCCATTCATATCTGACTGCTTCCCACAGCTGGTCATCGCTCCTAAACATTCTAACAAGTCTGCCCTTGATATGCGCCCATACATTCTCAATGGAGTTCAGATATGGTAACTGACCAGACCAAAACATCACTGTCAGTAAATGCCATTCCAATCGTGACTTTGTTGTTTTTGCTGTGTGTGCTGGTCATTATCTTGTTGGAAAATGGCCTCTTGTCAGTCATTTCCACTACCCAACTTGTTTATGCTTGGAAGCAATCCTTTATGTGATATCTTTTGACATTCTGGGTTGAACTTCTCACTTGACCTACGAAGGCAGCATTTGGAAGCGTTGGTACACAGCTCAAAACTTGACTTCTGACTCCAAAGAACACGCTGAAGCCACTGAGACTCATGGTGACCATACGGTGCCCCAAATTTGAGTCTGTTTGCAACAGGTTCCCTGCACACCAGCCACCTTGAGTGATCTTGTAATTGTTCTTCATGAAACAGCCTCATTTTTCACATTTCTGAATTTTGTAAGAGGCTTCTTACGATTCTTCAGAACAGCCATTTTCAGCCTTGTGTCATCTCGACTTGTGATCACTTTATTGTGAAAACACTTATTTATTTCACCTGTATTTCTTAAATTATAAAATCATAAAACATGCAATAAAATGTGTTTGCCTCATTTTTTTTTCTTCACCCAGCAGTGTATAAACAGTTAATAGTGCATGTCTGGATATGTTTATGGTATTTGGAGTAATCCTGACATTCACATGATCTAACTAACATTAACAGCACCATTTCCCATCTTCAATAATGGCTTCATTATGCTGGCTCCATCCCAGGAATACACCCTCGATGGGGTGCACATACTCACTCACAACTAGGGGCAATTCAGCATAGCCAAATTCACCTACCAGCATGTTTTTGATGGCTATGAAGAAACCTTGGATATGTGTGATGTAAAAAATTTTAAAATGTCCAAGCCCAGTATTAATGCAAGTGTGGCTGTAGTTAATGTTCTTTCTATAACGCAGTGTGTGTTTGTACCTGTGCTCTGGGCTGCTCTGACCAATCCCTGCCTTAGAACCTCTCGCACCCAGGTCTTGACTTTAGACTTCCCCACACCGCCAACCACTGACACCACCAGGTTGGGAGGTGGCAGGCCCCAAAGGCTGGTCAAGATGTTATAAACAGTACCAGGGGGAGTATCCCAGGAAAGACGTATAAACTGTGGCAAAGAAAGAAAAATAAAGAGAAAGGGAGAGATATACTGGCACCATGCAGCCATATTTCAACTGTTTTCATTAGTTCGGTACTGTCCTATGATAAAAAAACAAAAACAAAAAAAAAACCTAAATAATGCTGCATTCCAATGCTGTTTTTACCTGCCCTTGACAACTTACACTTACCATTCATACTTGATAAACTCTGTTTGCTATCTTTGGAGCCATGCCAAATGTTACATTACACTATACGTCCAAAAGTATGTGGCCACCTGACCTTCAGCTTCAGCTGGAAGCACAAAATGTCTTTTTGTATGCTGTAACATTACAATTTCCCTTCATTGAAACTAAGAGGCCCAAACTTGTTTCAGCATGACGATATTCTCGTGCCATAGCAATGTCTAACGAAGACATGTTGTGCCAAGGTTGGGCTGCAAGAACTCAAAAGACCCTGACCTCAACCCCACTGAACACTTTTGAGATAAACTAGAACATCTGCAACCCAGGCCTCCTCACCCAACATCAGTACATTTTATAACTAATGCTGTTCAGGCTGAATGAACACAACTCCCCACAACATCTGGAATGTGGAAAGCCTTCCCAGGAAAATGTACAAAGGCTGGACTAAGTCTGAAAAGGGGTGTTCGCATAAATCACATATGGGTGTGAAGTTTGGGTGTCAAACCTTTGCCCATATAGTGTATATTCATAGATGCCCTATAATAAACTGCAGCTTAGAATTCAGTTTACCTAGAACATAAGCACTAGATTCAAAACGATGACAAATGTGCTGGGAAAGTTATTTTTTTACATGAAAACAAGGATCTATTTTTGCTTAATATTTGTTAAATAAAATTGGGACTCCTGTCAATATAACTAGTATCGCCCACTTGTTACAATTTCATTTAAAGAACAAACTATTTTTGATAAGCAAGAATTACTTATAAAAAAAAAACAGGTTCTGGTTCAGAAATAAATTGGCATTAACTTAAGAATACATTTCAGCCATAAGCCTATATAAATTTCAACAATGAGAAAAACTTTATAAAACTTTATTGTATGTAGTGCTTTAAAAACAGGACAGGAACACATGGCAATAGTTGTCTCAGCTAGAGAACAGAAAAATATTAAAATGTTCTTTCCGTTGGATTCCTGGTAGAAAGTGGTTACCTACATGGCTGTGCCTCTTGCTGGCTCCTGCAAACTCCACTTCCCCAAAAGCATCTGTGGGAGACTCTGACGTGTGCTGAGAACGTTCCCAGTGACTGACGATAGCCGAACTAAAGTAATCACTTAGTGTGACTGAAGCATGGCTGTCCCTTGGACTCCCACACTGACACAGGCGACCATTGCTGCAAGAGGACAGACATTGTAATATTATCTCAGTTAACATATCACCAGCAAGATTATCATCCCATGCTGACACCTTCAGGACTTTAACATGTTACCCGCACCTGGTGGAGGCAGCAGCACGGTGTTTCTGAGCTCCGTCCAACCGCGACACCCCGCAACACAAATACTGAGCTCTGGCTACAGACAGCCGCCGCTGAAGCTGTTCCGTTAATAATCACAAAAAACCCTGCAGTAATGCATTGTACAGTACACCGATACACAAGGTAACTCTGAGTTGCGAGAGAGTGTGAGGCATCGCACGAGGCGACTGATCCAGTCAGTCATCGCCCGCGTACATCCGGGTGTCGGCCGTGTACTTCCAGGCGTCATTTGAACGTCTGCGTACATCATGTGCTGTTCCGGTGGCCTGCCTGCCATGTCTGCCCACGAATTTTAAATATTTTCTTAATATTTTACAATTTTTAGCAGATCACCATCGTCATCGTAACTTCGAAAAATCATAAGTCGGGCCACTGTAACTCGGGGAGCACCTGTATTTCAAGATGTCAAATGTTCATCCATTAACCTTGGTTTCGTTTGATGAGAGTCGCTTTGTAAACGTAACTTAACATTAAAGCTGGGATCATGTCCTCTCCTTTCTAATTACAGTATAAATAATGGCAAAAGTCTTTCAGTTAATTTAATTTAATTAAATTCAGTTTTATTTGTATAGTGCTTTTAACAATGGGCATGGTCACAAAGCAGCTTTACCGAGTTATATCTGTTCCTGGTATAAATTTTAAAGATATGAATTTATAAATTTCTCCATATAGAGCGAGCCAGGGGTCACAACGGTACATGAAAACTCCCTGAGAAGAAAATGATAGTGTGATTGTATACAACTTTCATAACTGTGATTCTGGCTTGTGTGCAAAACTGTTCAGGCTGAAAGTTATCATGGCAATTGTAAGCCTACGCCATCATAACAAAACAGTGTATATGAACAACAGTCCAAAGCCATCAGCAGAAGGGAAATGAGTACTCCAAACAGGAGTAAGGCATCAGGACAGATCAGGCAGGTCTAATGTCCTTGCACAATAATTTTGCCATGTTGTAGACAAGAACAGTCCAGATGCAGAAGAAAGGAAAAAACATACCTAAATTATAATAAGTCAAAATCAACAGGAAAAGATTATGCCATGACCCTCTCACTGGCTAGAAAGTGAGCATTAATTTTATAAAACCGAACAGCTCAGAAAACATTGTTACATGAACACAGGGACTTGTTGGGTAGATGCTTCACACTACCTAAGGCTTATAATACACAGATTTGTTTTTAAATGTATTACTATTAAACAAAGAAAAACATCAGGACAGAAAAAGTTCTGCTTTCAGTTCTTGGTAAAATGCCAAGTGGGGTTTTTTGTCTTGTCAGATGTCATGAGGGAATCAGCTGTTGCTGGATATAAAAAAAAAAGTCTACACACCCCTGTTCAAACTGCAGGAAAGATTTTAACTAAAATAAATAAATGTCAGGTCTTGACCCCTATTTAATGTCATTCGCAGCCAACAGAATTCAAGGGAAAATCAGAAATGTTTTAGAATAAAAAAAAATAAAAAAAAGAAAGAAATCGATTTGGAACAACCTGGTTACATAAGCGTCCACACCCTTACATGACTGAGCGTGTGAGCATGCTCAGAATTAACCAAATGCATTCAAATTCATGTTCTAAAACCATTATCATATGCCTGTCATCAGTAAAATGATTCTGATTAACCTTAACTAAAGATCAGCACTTTTTGTAGGATTTTCTTGACATATGGGTTTTATCTGACTGCTGGTCTGCAAAAGAGCTTTACAAAATGTGTACGGGACCTTACTGCTGAAACATTTCAATCAGGAGAGGGATACAAAAGAATTTCCCAAACATTAGATGTATCACTGAACACTCTGAAGGCCATCATCAACAATTGGAGAAGATATGGCACCATAGTGCCATTACCAAGGACAGGACACCCTCTAAAATTGACCAAAGGAGACTCACTTTCTGCATGTGACAACAATCTCTGATATTCTTCAAGTCTGAGCTATGGGGTAGGGTGGCTAGGTGGGACCCTTTTCCCCACAAGAAAAAGCATTCAAGCCCACCTAAATAACCCAAAATCTTGTTGTAAAATGTATTATAGTCTGAAGAGACCAAGATAGAACATTTCGGCCAAAAAAAAAAAAAAGTAAATTATGTTTGGTGCACAGTGTAGCATGGTGCTGCCATCTATATGCTATGGGCTGCTTATAGTCAACCGAGACTGGGATTTATGGGTAAATCATTGATAGCTTCAAACAGCAATCCACCTTGGCACCAAACCTGTAGGTCTCTGTTCGACAGCTGAAGATGAAGAAAGATTTGATCTTCCAGCACAACAATGACCTATAGCACAAATGAACAGCTTCAGAAGATGATCATGTTTTGCAATAGCTCGGTCAAAGACCAGATATAAAGTGCGCTGAAAACCAGTGGAAGGACTTGAAAAGGGCTGTGCACCGGAAATCCCACTGCAATTCAATAGATATGGAGCATTTTTGCAAGAAAGAGTGCGATAAATGTGTGGTGGACTCTTACCCAAAAAGACTGAGCGCTACATTAGAAGCGAAAGATTTTTTTTTAAAAACAAAAGCATTAGTTATGCAACCAGGTTGTTTGAAGGTTTTCCTTTTACTATTTTTCCCTTAAATAACTGTATTTCTAATTTGAATTTTGTTGGTTGCTACATCACATTGAATGTAAAAAAAAAAAATAATAATAAATAAATAAATAAATAAATAAAAAGACAGTCATTTTTACATCATAAAAATCTTGTTTTTTTTTAAAAGTTTTATATTTTATATCCAACAGTATTACAAAAGATACAGCGATAACAGGAGCTAACTTGTCTCACGGACCATCTAAAACATTCCTGTCTACAACAGGGCACCATGCCCATACACACTCTTACACTCATTCACACTTAGGGGCAATTTAGAGCAGCCAGTCCACCAGGGACCCTGCAGCTGTGAGGTGACATTATCACTGTGCCTCATACAGTTTATAAACACATGGGGAAAAAACCTGGATCCTCTATTGCAGTTATACAAATTATTTAGCTCAATAGACCAGAGACCAGATATGGGGCTTGCGACGTTAGGCCTGAAAGAGGTGTTTTTTTTTGGGGTTTTTTTTAAAAGACATATTTAATTTGATTTTCTTTTTCTTGTCTGATGACCAAACTGATGAAGAAAAAAAAAATCATGACAACAACAGAATACAGCTGCGAAACAAATCCAAACGGGACAGAACATCGCAGGAAAAGCTGGAAGGAAAAGGCAGGAATGACTCATTATTCCAGCCAACAAGACCAGACAAAATCATTGGGTCTGTTTTAAGATATTATGTCTAAACACAGCAGTATTGGATAAGCCAGCACAGGAAGCACACGGTGTAGCATTCAAATTGGGGCACAAGTGTACCTATATGAACGTGGGTGTAACCCAAGCTATGAGAACACCGAGGTCTGGAATGCTGTGGTTCATTTTTGTTTTCCAGCTGTTGGCTTTTCAGATTAAGTTAGGCTGCAGGGTCCTCAGTCAGCTACAAATAAAAAAAATAAATAAATAAAAACTACATTACGTTGTAGTTCTGTATAATGTTACTCATTGATAACATACTACAACAGGTAACTTGGGTTGTTTTTTAAACCAAAATATTTAACTAAAAAAAAAAAACTTGAACAGTCGGTTCGTTCGAGTCAGAAAAGTTTAAGGATGGATATCATACGAGAGATTAGAAATACCACTACACGTTCTACACTGCAAAATATTATCAGTTACATCATTCTGTGGGGTGAACCTCACTGAAACCTTGCATTAGCATGCATTTATATTCATTCATTAATTCATCTTCATTAACCACTTAATGCTGATGAGGGTTACAGTGCCTATGCTGGGAACACACCACACCCTGATGATGCCAGAAGGGGAGACATCACCCTGGTGATGGCAATTAATGCCAGTCCATCATGGGGTAGCATGCACACATTCACTCACACACTAATACCTACAGTAGGGGCAATATATCTTAGCCAATTCCCCTACCTGAATGTTTTTAGGAGGTGGAAGGAAAGCAGTGAACCCAGAAGAAACCCATTTTAAGCTCGGTTTCAAACCTTGGACAGATGTGAAGCAGTAACGATTCCTACTGCCACACTGTGTCCTCAGTGCACATTTCCTTTGTGAAACAATAAACTCTTACTACTATGGACTAATATATTCCACGTAATTATGATGCACGTAGACAGTGGGTTCAGAAAGTAATCAGACCCCTTTACTTTTTGCACACGTTATTTATTCATAGATTTAATTTAGAATGGATTCGATCACATTTTTGCCCATTAACCCACACATCATTCATAATGACAAGGTAAAAAGAAGATTTTTTTTTTTTTATTTTCTTGGAAATTTATTAAAAATCAAAAACTGAAATCTCATTTAGTTAATTATTTAAAAAAACATACCTTAGCTAAAGCACTGAGCTCAGATGCGTCCTATTTGCTTGATTATCGAGATGTCTCTGGAATTTAAGTGGGGTTTATTAGATGTGATTAAAAAGGCACACACCTGTATACAGCGGACCCTCGGCTCGGGAACGCATTGGATGGCACACAAATGGACGTATGAACTAAATTCCCGAACAGATTTTGTACCGACCGACAAACAAATCCTTGACTGATGTACAAGAAGCCAACCCAAGCTTCACGGCACAAACCTTATGTTCCGCTTAAGCACTCGTGGTGTGAATGTGTTCAGTGCATTTTTTCGTTGTGTTTCTCTGCATTTTTGCTCTATAAGCTTCATTACGGGTCTCAAGAAAGTGGGAATGGTACTGAGAGTAAGAAGCCCAAGTGTAGAACAGTTGAAATAAAGAAAAACAAAATCACAAAACATGAGAACTGCCACCATATCCCTCCGCCACCGTCCACCTACACCAGCAACTACGTCTCCACCGCAAAGGTAATGTGCCTTAAAATCATCTGTTTATTTCATTTAGGTTTATTTTTCTATCATTAACATTATTTTAATTTTATTCTATGTTTTATTGCCACACAAACAAATAATACACTTTTAAAAAGCATGTTTTGAGGGCTGAAACACATTGTATTTACATTCATTTCAATGGGGAAACATTGATTCCGGGTCGCGAACAGAGTCTCAGAATGAATTCAGTTCGTGAGCCGAGGGTCCACTGTACTGATTTTCTGGTGTCCCTGGGATCACTGTCCTGCTGCATGACCCAATTTTGGCCCTGTTTAAGCTGCTGGACAGATTACCTCACATTCTTCTCAAGTATATTCTGGTATAAAGTGGAGATCATCACTGTCTTAATCTTAATGACTGTAGGTTTCTCAGGGCCTGTGGCTGCAAAACAAGCCCAGATCATCAGCACTCCACCACCATGTGCCTTCATGACAGTTGGTCTGAGATGTTTGTTGTGATACGCTGTGTTTGGTTTTGCCAAATATTGCACTGTGCATGATGCGCAAACATTTCCACCTTGGTCTTATAAGTCCAAAAAATACTGATCCAGAACTTTTATGGTTAGTACAAATGCAATTTTGAAAACCCTAAACAATAATGCCATTTCCATTTTTGGAGAGAAGGAGCTTTTCCATAGCCAGCCTTCCATGAAAGTCATACTTGTTCAATCTTTACCTGATTGTCCTGTCATAAACAAACATTTATTGTGCTTACAGAAGCCTGTAGGTTACATGGTGTAGCTTTTGGGTTATTCGTTAGATCTTTTAATTTTTTTGTGCCTTATAACCCCAACAATCGTTTCTCTGAGGTCATGGCTGATGTCCTTTCTTCTTGGCATGATGTAGACACTCATGAGTGCTCCCGAACACCAGCCTGCCAAAAGGTCTGCTTTTTCAGAGGTACTCGCATTTCTTGATGATTAACTAATCTTAACCCCTAGCTACTAATTACTATTAATGATCGATTTAAAGACTTGGAAGTAGGAAGGGTGTACTTATTTTTTCCAGTTTGTTTTCTGAATGACAGTTTACATTTGGGGGAAAAATACATTCTGAAATCTGCTTCTTTTTTTTTTTTTTTTTGACAACTGGGCTTGTTTGTTTAAGAAGTTGATGAAGCTCACACAATTGTTATTTAGGCCCTAATAAATAAAAACATGTGACTGAAGTGATCAAAGGAATAATTATATTTTATAAGTAAAGCCATAAAATATGATCAAATAATGCACATATATTTATAATATAAGCATGTTCAAGATACCGGGACAGTAAGTGGTGCAAAAAGTGACATTATATACTAGATGAAAGTCATAAAAATGGTTTTCGGTCAGTTTTGAGAAAGGGGGGAAAGAAAACATGCTGCATGCTTAACTTCACATGTATCTAACTAATACATGTTGTTGTATTATTGAAAATCTTAGAAAATATGGAGATAAAAAATGTTTGAGAAACATGACAAAGAGCTCAAGGTGTTGACTTGGCCTTCAAATTCCCCAAATCTCAATACCATCGAATATTTGTGATAGGGCTGTGTTTAAAATATCTATTTGGCAAAATATCGATTATGACTCGTGGCCGACATAAATATTGATTTAAAGACTGCTATATCGATACACACAAGCAGCACATGATTAACACAGCACGGTATTTTTGTTTTTGACCAAAAATTGGAAAACAGATTAGACAGTATACATACTGCAAGTCTGACTGTGGTTTTAATGTGAAATAAAGTTCTGTGTTATGAGCAAAGCTTTTGATCTTACAAAGCTTGATATGCAGATGCTCCCCTAGTTACGATGGCCCGACTTACGTTTTTTCAAATTGTAAAATACTTCGAAAATATTTAGGATTCCCAAGCAAGCATCGCAGGCAAGCATCGCAGGCAGGCCAGCGTAACAGCATATGAGGAACGATACGTTTGGATGATGCACGCATGTACGCATCTCTCGCCTTGCGTGATGCCTCACTCTATCCTGCAACTCAAGGAGTTAACTTGTGTATCAGTACTGTGTACTGTACTGTGCATTACCGTTTGTTTTTTTGTGTGCTTCAAGAGCTAATTTTAATTCAAAAGCATGTCTTCTAAATGCCCATCATGTCTCTTACAGGAAAAGACTCCTGGGTAGGCTAGGCTAAGCTGGGCAAAGCAGTGATTCAACGTACAATATTTTCCACTTACGATGGGGATGTTGAAACGCATCTCCATTGTAACCTGAGGACTACCTATAAATGTTATTAATGTGTGTTATGGCTTCTGTAAATGTATACATACTAAAAGGTCTGTTTAGGAGTGTATTATATTTTGTGAATGTATATCAATTTGTGATACATATCAAATCGGGATATGCATCAGGATATGTATCGTATCCTGGGGTCTGTATTGGGATATGTATTGTATGGGGAAATCTTTGGCCAATACTCAGCCCTAATCTGTGGGATGTGCTGGACAAACAAGTCCAGTCCATGAAGGCTTCACCTTGCGAGTTACAGGATGCCACTAATGTCTTTCTGTCAGATTCCACAGCAGACCTTCAGAGGACTTGTGAAGTCCATGCCTCCACACATCAGAGCTGTTTTGGCAACACAAAGGGGACCTGCACAATCTTGGTCAGGTGCTTTTAACATTCTGGCTGATCAAGGTAAGGCCAATAAGAATTCCCCCTATACAGTAGAATCTCTGGTCACGAACCCTTCTAAACACGAAGAAATCGGTTCCTGGCCAAAAAATTTGCCAAAATTTTGCACCTGGTCACGACCACATAATCGGGTGCTGAACAAACACAGCCCAGCCAATTTCCCCTTCCGCTTCGTACACGCCAATGTTTCCCCATTTTCTGTTTGCGTGTTGTGCGATTGCGTACCTAACAAAGACGTACGTATCCCTTTAATCAGTCTCGGTCAGACATGCGTTCATTCGTTGTACAGTAACCTCCTCCCCGCCCATCTTCCTCCTCATTTCCTTCACACCAGAATTCGACTCATGCAAAGTTAGTTTTCTTGGTTGTTTACAGTAAGTTTCTGTATAATTAAGGACTGCTCAAACTTTGATTTTTTTTTTCTGTTCTTAAAACTCATTAAAAAAAAGTTTACAGATGATGGTTCGTAGAGGTCTAATACAGACTTATGCAATGTTAGTTTTCTCTGCTGTTCAAGGTTTTCTCAGTGCTTTTCAAGGTTTTTATATTTAGTTTACTATTACGCTGTGAATTCTATGGTATAATTAACTATTTTTGTGCTTAAAAATCTTTAAAAAAAAAAAAAAAAAAACAATACAGTGGAACCTTGGATTGCGAGTAACTTGGTCTGCGAGTGTTTCACAAGATGAGCAAGAAATTGTTATAAATTTTGACTTGATGAACGAGCGTGGTCTTGCAACACGAGTAGTATGCATACGCTTCATCTGCCGAGCCTCACATGATCACAAATTCTCTCTCTCACTCACTGCGGGATTGTGGCTAACTTGTATAGTCAACATTCGCTCTAGCATAGAAAAAGCCTGAGGAATCCCTCATTTCAAATGAGATCAGGGAGATGTGTAAAGTGTGGGAAGGAGCACAAAACTTTGTAGAAAAGCCCCACCCGAATAAGGCTGTAGCAGTGAGCGATGAATCTGTTTAATGACGATGCAATGTCATCCTACACAATAATCCTCCTCCTCTCCCCCTCTCTCATCTCCCTCACACCAGCCACAAGTCTTTTTAAAGGTAAAGTGCAGGTTATTTTGTTTTATGGATTTTTACTTTATATTTTGCACTAATCATTTTTATATAAATATTTGTGGGCTGTGAAATGAATGATCTGCATTTCCATTATTTCTCATGGGGAAACCCACTTTGATATACAAGTGCCTTGGATTACAAGCACGTCTCCGGAATGAATTACATTCGCAATCCAAGGTTCCACTGTATTTACATACACTCAGTAGGGTCAGGAACGGACTAATCGTATCTACATACAATCCAATGGGGGGTCATGACCAGAGGTACCACTGTACAGTTAATCCTCTCATCTACGGACACCGCATTAACGGATATTGGATGCAACGGACAACATCCACTAGTCTGAATATATAATCCATTAGCCAGAATGTCCGGTACAAAAGATAAAAAATCCCGGGTGTTGCAAACTGACTCCAGTACTTCAGCAATTGTCCGCTAGGTGGCAGTGGCGTGCGTGCTACTAGTTGTTTACAAGCGTCGGTTGAGCTGTGGTCTTTGTGAAGCTAGACTGTTTTTCCAGCAATTATTTGGTGTTTTTCTGCCCAGTGCCATCATTATGCCACCCAAAGATAAATCTAGTGGTAAAAGAAAGCGTCTCAATCTTAGTTTTGGTCAGAAAGCCCAATGTCTTAACCCCCTGAGCTATTTATGTTGGTCGTTATGCTGCTTGTCGTGTGTACAGTACTTGGGGAGCACTTTTGTGGACCTTAGTGGTGTTTTTCCTTGGATTTCAGATCATCGGACTAGTGATGGGTCGTTCTTGAACGATTCGTTCATTTTGAACGAATCTTTAATGTGACTCGGGAAGAACGAGTCGT
>JAQLOM010000006.1:2900536-2911836 GCA_030068315.1 Chrysichthys thysi
ATTGATATATTTAAACTTTGGAGAATATCATAGTTTTATAGTACTTTTACTTTAATACCTTTTTATACTATTTTTGGAATGTGGAAGATATTCTCCCTTTTTGCAATTGGACTTTATTTTATTTAATAATATATATTTATGTTTACTTTTGTCATGATAGAGGTGAAATGTTGTGCTTTGGCGCTTGAATTTTGTTCAACATAAAATGAACACATGAAAACTGCAGCCGCTTGATTTTTTAAAAAATTAATCGTTAAGATTAATCGATTAATCGAAAAAATAGTCGAAAAATCGGTCGTTAGAAAATTAGTCGTTAGTGGCAGCACTAGTAATAACCCATTTCAGAATGAATGAAAGAATGAATGCTGGCTACCAGGTTTTACCTGCATAAACAGAGGCAGGAAAACTGTCATGTGCTTGAAGATGCTTAGAAAAATTTACACGCCAATGTTTTCACAAAACTGCACAAAATGTACCAGCAACTACTGATGTGTTTTTAAAGACAAAAGGTTTACACCAAATACTGAATTTGTTCAGTTTAATAAAAAAAAAAAAATTTAACTGTTCTTTGTGGTAGATTTTTTGTAGAAAACATTTAATTGCAGTATGCTTGAAGGCATCTTTGCTTTTCAGCATTTCAGTACATGGGCCCAAGACCTTTACACAACACTGTACATGTATATGATTGTATATAATTTGAATTTAATTCAAATCAGACATCAAGACATACCACTCAGCTGAACCAGTCAAATGAATCGTGCTCATCATCTATTTCACAGCACTTTTTGACATTAGAAATTTTCACCAACAGCAGCAGCATGGACAAAGGCTTGTATGAACACAGGTTAGGAGAGAACATTGGCCTAGACCAGCAGCGTGACTGATACATCTTTTCACTGCATTTAGGCAGAACAAAACTGGATACTAGATTGCACAATTCACAGTGAATTATGACTGTCCAAAGCGAATAATATTGGCCTACTTCAGACTATGAAGTAAACCTATGCCTGCATCGAGACTTCCTCAGCATATTTACATCATTACTATGACAATCAACCTGTTAGCATTAGAAAATATTAAAAAGTTCTTCTTAAACTAAACAGAACGGGAGAGTCAACGATGATATTTAAATTTGTACTGCATTGTCGTAATGTATTGTTTGTACTGTGCCTGAAAGCAAGTACCTGTGGTTTAGGGACACTCTTTTTGACACGGTTCAAGGTTTTTCGGTTATAGCACTCCCCGCCAAGTTTGACTCTCACACTTCCTGAGTCCAAGGGCTCTGCCGTTATCTGAGGAAAAGTGTTTAGGGCCTCCTTCAAGGCAAGAGTGAAATAAGAGAACGAGAGAGAGAATGATAGAGTGTGAGAGCGGGAGAGAGAGAGAGAGAGAGAGAGGATTAGGGCATGAAAAGGAGCAATCATCATGGGTGTATAATTTGAGAAACACAAGGGACAAGCTGATACCTGGTGCTGGGGGTTCATGCTGACTCGTTTCAGAAGCTTCCTCTTCTGCTCACTAAGAATGCTGTCAATCTTCCTCATTGGTGGCAGGTACAATTCATCTGAAGATGGAAAAAAACCAAGATAATATTAAAACATTTCAGACTCATTTCTTTTCTTTTTTTTTTACCCTGAATGCAATCTGTAACCTTATGACTCTCGTACCCTCTGTGTCCTCCAGTGCCTGTATCATGTCAGGGTCCAGAGCTGTGCTGACCAACATCTCCACATAGCTTCGGTACATCTCTCGCATAGCTCGAGTATTCAGGCTTGTTCTCACAGTGACTACAAGAAATATACTTGGTTAACACACACACACACACACACACACACACACACACACACAAATGTAAATAAATGTGCTGAAAATAAAGAGTTGGTGCTCACTCTCATCATCGCTGGCAGAAGAATCAGAATCAGATGACGAGGGCACTTCTTTCAGCCACTTCCTTCTCTTTTTAGGTGGAGGCTCGGCCTTCACTTTTACTGGCTGCTGTTTCGTGGGCCGTTCCATCTTCCTCTCCACTGCTGTTGCCCTTTTCTCCTCCTTCCTCCCTTGTTCTGTCACAGCTGCACGTTTCTCTGCCTTCTGAGGTGCAGGAGGTGGTGGCATTTTCTTTTCCTTGTCTTTCTTTTCTTCTCGCTCCTTAATTTTCATTACCCGTTCCTTCTCTTGCTGCTCCTTCACCTTGTTGTTGTTCTTCTCTCTGGTGTCACGTTGCTCCTTCTCTTTCACTCTTTCTCTGTCTTTGTCTTTCTCATCTCTCACAATGCGAGGCAATGCCTGATTGTTAGATGGTGGGGTCATCTTTGGAACTGAGTGAGACTGTGACTGCCGTCTGAATGGTTAGAGGAGGTAGGTGATTTAGGTGTCATACAAAATACATATCAACATTGAGCATACATAAAGGCAACAAAATCACTGATATAACACTTATAAAAGTGACTGGATGTGTTCTTTTTATATTCAACTGCTGAGATTTCCTATTATGCAAGGAGGTTTAAGTACCTGAGTGTCACAGACGGTCTGTGCCAGGGCTTGCGAGAGCAAACTCTTACATAGTCCTTCTTATTCACATTCTCCAGGAATTTCACATATAGCCGCTGGTACCGTTTTTTAGCGTCACCAAAGTAACCAAGATACTGAGGCAGGGAGGATAAATGGGCAATAAACAAATTACATAATCAACAAACAGTTTAAGTGAAATAGGGGCATCAAAGACAAAAATGTAAATACAATTTCTAAGTAAAATTTAAAAAATGAGAAAGTTACATCTCACATTATTCTGATGGACAGATCAGCTGTGTGTGTGTGTGTAATATATATATTACATATATATATATACATATATATATATACATACACACACAAACCGTTTGTCATGCTGCAAATCACACTCTTTGCGGTGAATTATTTTTCATCACTTTTATTTGAGATGGTTTATTTGAGATGTGGCCGAAACCGCTGTAATAAAGTGCTGCTAGGCACAATGCTAAGGCTGCTTTAGCATGGACCCCTCCAACCCTCATTGTTTATTAAGAAATTAATATCATCATCAAGCCCAGGTTTCATGTCTGAAAGGACTTTTATTATTATTTTTCTTTCATGTTTCGTTAACTAATTTTTAATTTTTTTTAAAAAATGTATTTTATTTTTATTTTATTAGATTCCACCATCTTTATTATCAGACATATAAAAATCACTTATACCAGGTTTATATTTGCAAGGCCTGATAAAGCTCAGTGTCTGTTCCTGTTGTGAATAACTGGAGGAAAGTCCCCCCCATCATTTTATATAACTTTTTTCATAATATAATATATTTATGTATTCCTTTATTCTTTAAATTCCCAGAAAATGTGCTGTGTTGTGATGGGTATCATTATCTGGTTATGAAATGACCTATTTTACTTTTTCATTTTTTTTTTTAGATGAGACTTTGGCTGTATCACATGACACTATTAATGGCTTATGTTTCTGATATAAACACATTTTCAGAATTGACTTACATTGCTAGTGGCACAGAACTGTCGCTGTCCATCTTTAATTTCTGGTGCAAACTTCTGAAGCAGAGCTTTTTGTACTCGCCAGATGGGTGGAGGCTCCCGACCTGTCTGCAGAGCCAGCTGGGGACAGGAAGAGAGTCGAAAAATCAAATGAATCTTCAGCAAATGAATCTTCACACAAAATGTAAATTTTGCAATACATATATACCCACCTGTGCTTGGACCAGTAAGATACTCTAACCAAAACAAAATATTCACAATATTCTGACTATTCTACTAAAATAGTTAAATATAATTTTTTAGACATTTTAATATCAGTCAATTTCAGCATGTATGGTTGACATACGACAAGTTGTACACTGACTGAGGAGGACATATTTTCAGTATATATAAAAAGGCCTTAATATTTTAAGGCAATTCTACATTTGTCCATTTGTGGACTAATGAATACAGCAAAGATTAATATAGACCAGATAAGAGTAACCAGATGAAATCAAATCAAAACTGTATTTAAGCCAGTGCGTATGAACATACCACACAGAAATTCAAATACACAGTGTTGTGCACTGAAATATAATTAATTATAGCATATATATTAGGTGTTTTGCGCATAACTTTTTACTTCTTTAAAGCATGTATTCAAGGGGATTCAGTTTTGTCAGGACAATACAAGATGTTAACATTAACTGAACCATCAGCTTTACCCAAAAGATAATGGCCATAGTATGTACCTTTAGAGTTTTGATGTCTTCTATCCGTACCACAAATTCATCCCTTTCCCTAAAGATACCCTCTCCTCCACTTTCACTCTCATCCTCGTCAGTCTCTCCTGCAATGGCAGCACCACTTTGTTTCTGCGCCAGGTGCAATGGCAGTATTTGAGGTGCTGGGGGTTCTTCTGGCGATGGAGGAGCTAGAACAGGCTGCTGAGGTCGAGGGGGGCTTGGGGGTGTGGGCGTTTCAGAGGGTGGAGGAGAGGCTTCAGGAAGAGGATGTGGAGGAGAGAGGACAGGTAAGGAGGGGGCAAGAGGACTGGCTGGAGGCGAAGACTGCTGAACTGGAAGTTTCTGTGGTGGAGATGGGTTGTCCTCCAGCTCAGGAAGGGGTGAGGGGAGGGAGAGCGGAGGAAGAGGTGGTGGAGAAGGTGAAGATGAAGACGCAGGGGACGACGGAAAAAGAGTTGGAAGTGACTGTGGAGCTGCTGCTTGAGAAGCTTCTTTTGGCGAGTCTGCAAAGGGGAAAAAACATTTAAAAAGTTTCATAACCATACCACAAAAAATTAACAATACAGTGAACCCCCACCTATCGCAGGGGTTATGTTCCGCCGCCCCCCGCGAAAGGTGAAACCGAGATACTGTGAATTCACATTAATTTTTATTATTTAGATATATTTTAAAGCTTTATAAACCATTTCCACTCTCTTATTAACCTTTTCCACACTCTTATAAACACATCCTATGCTCGTAAACACTTTCTACACTCTTAAACATACGTCATTTTAACATATAAAATTCTACATGCGTGCCTACTGCCGATGAGGTCACTTCCTGTTCACGAGCTGAAGCGGCTTACACAGCTACTTTCACTTTTCATCCGCTGATGAAATACAGTGCATACTGTTTTATTTCGATTTAAATGTTCTTTTAATGTTTGAATGAAAATCTTTTTAAAATGATATTGTATATTCCAGAGTCCCGCGAAAGCCAAAAAATTCCGTGAATCAAAATCTGAAAATCGGCGATGCAGTGAAGCCGCAAGAGGTGAACCGTGGTATTGAGGGGGTTCAGTGTAATACAAATACCTATTGTCTTTTAGTGCTTTAACACGATTACACATAAAAGAGGAAACTTCATAGAGTTGCTTACAGTCAACCAATCGGAACTAAACTTGTGTCCTAGTTTCATACCTCCTACTTTTGGAACAACTGGCAACTCCATTTCTGGGACTTTCTCATCTATCGTTTTGTCTTGTTCCTCTTCTTCATCTTTCATTTTTTCATCCTCATTTTCATCACCTTGCTCGTCTCTTGATAATATGGCAGGTTCAATGGACTGTGCGTGTGTATGTGAAGATGACTGTGCATGTATGTGTGTTGGGGTTTGTGGGCTAAGGGAAGGTGGCTGTTGTGTTGGTGTCAGAGGTGTAGGAGGAATTTGAGGAGGAGGGAGAGAGGGAGGTTGAATCGATGAGGTGCTTAGCTGTGGAGTGTCATATAGAGCAGAGATGGCTGAGGAGATGCTCTTTTGAAGGTCCTGGTTTTTACCCACTGAGTCTTCTTCATCTGAGGAAAAGGACGGAAGTGTTTCCAAATTCCTCTTTAGTTCTTCATCCAAACGCTTGCAGGGACTTGGGCATCCACCCAGAGACAGGCCACCATCACCTTCATTATCCCCATAACCAGATCCTGCAGGTGCTGGTGGAGGTGGTGGCTGCGGAGATATGGGATGGATCCCTCCACTTTTTCCTGGAGATGAATCACCATTCCCAGAATTGCTCCCTGGCCTCTTCCCAGATTTTAGAAAATCCAAAAAAGAAGCCACAAAGCCAGTCTTCTCAGAATCTTTTTCTTCCATCTGAAAAATGCCAAAATATATGAAGAAAACACAAGATAAGCATGAGCAAAAAAAAAAAAAAAAAAACCACCCACAACTCAGGTAAAATATTAAATACATTTGAGGGAAAAACATGCTCACATCTTGAGTTTTGGACTTGTTCTTGTCTATAGGTCTGTTCATATCAGGCACTCCTGGTGTCCCTGGACTCAGACCCAAAGAAGGGGCAGAGCCAACAGAACCATCTGAGAGGGCTGGGTCAGTTCCAGACAAAGAATCTGTCCGCAAGAGGGCATCAGATGATGACATGGTACCAATTGGAAGCTTGATCTACAAAAGATAATAAAATTACACATTTACCAGACATATGCACTTGGACCTTAATATACCTTGCCATCATATAAGATCCTAATATATTAAAGGAAACCAGGGTAAAACCTCTTTCCAAACTTGCCTTGATGGGTTTGATTGGCTCTTGGTGCTGTTGATGCATTTGCTGTTGCTGCATGTGTTGTTGATACAGCTGACTCTGATCTTTGTTGTCTATCATAGATTCATCTCGCCTGCCCCGGCCCCTGCCCCTGCCTCTACCCCGGCCTCTCTCAGGTATATATCCTGTTCCGCATTCTCCCATCATGGCCCTTGAGTGGTGGGGCTCAGGCAAAGGGCGTATGCGTGGACGGCCACGAGGCCTTGGCGGACCTTCCCGCTTGGGCTTGGTGGGCTTCCTGCCTCTCTTTTTTGGTCCATCGTGGGGAAGTAATTGTGGAGGTGGGCCAAGAGAGGGATATCCAAAATCCAAGTCACCCATTAGGGGACTTATAGGTCCACCACCAGATTTCCGACAGCTAGATACAAGGTCAGGAATCAGGTCAGGAAGTCTTCGGCTATTTAGCCGAATGTCAGCAGGAACGTCAGCCTTATCTTCATCATCCTCAAATTCATACTCCTGTGCATAGCTCTTTTTGGGAAGGGAATTAGGATCGGGTCTCTCCTTCAGCAAGTGGAAAGAACTGGACTTCAGGAGCTTTTTGGGTCGTGATGAGCAGAAGATTGGAGAGGTGAGTCCTCCTGATCCAGAACCAGAACCTCCAGAACTTACCATCTTAGCACCAGATCCTTCCCCAACATTTGCACCACTTCCCATTCCAAGGCTAGGTGGCTGAGATTGGATCAGTCCAAGCTGCTCTGTATTGACTGTTGATGGGAGCTCATGGGTCTTCAAGGAGTCAAGGTCAAGGTGCATGGTTCCATTGTCAGGCTCTGCAAGATCATGGCAATACTGCCCATAATCTTGATCACCAGGGTGACCAAGCATGTCATAGCTTGCACCTGCATCATCCCCTCCACTTTCTGCAGTGGACTTTATGCCCTCCATACCTTCTTGTCCTGTCTGGGCTTGAGAAACTCCATCTTGACCCTGCCCTGCTCCCCCAGAGCAGCTTGACTTGTACTCTTCAGGGCAGAACATGTCCTCCATGCCAGGAAAGAATGAACGCTCTTCATCTGGAAGGAGAGAGTCTGGGAAACAAATAGATGTTAAAGGAACAAACCTCTGGTTCTGATGGGATTGATTCTGATTTGTATTTGACTTTACTGCTGAGCCCCTGGAATCAAAGTGATGGTCTCCTTGATGCTGCTGGTCAAGCTGAGCTTGAGGAAGCTGAGAGGAATGGGAGGAGTGAGACTGCTCTTGTTGCTGTGCAGTTGCAGATGTTGACTGAGAAGCAAGGTGATGATGGCTCTGTTGAGTCTGATGTTGAGAGTGAGCATGGTGGTGGGAATTAGGGTGTTGAGCTTGAGGGGGTTGCTGTGATTGGTGGTGGTGATGAGAAAGGTGATGCCCATGGGAGGGGGTAGATAAGCCCAAGTCAGGCTCAGAAAGATATGAATGTAACTCAGAGGGATGATGTTGTGAAGCATGATGAGATGAAAGTCTCTGTTGATCCTGTGATCGGTGTCTCTCAACATTTCCTCCAGTTCCTGCTCCAGAATTTCCTCTGCCTCCCTCATTTCCTGTTCTATCATCCACCATTCCTCCTTCCTGACTTGAGGTTCGAGAAAGAGAGCGCTCCAGCATGTCCAGCGAAGTCACTGTAGTTGATTTTGGATGGCTCTGGTCCTGCTGCTGAGATCCATGGCTATAGTGACTAGCAGCTTCCAAAGCTTGGGTCTGGAGTTGAAGCTGTAGTTGAGATGCTTGAGGCTGGGAATGGGTTTCTGCTGCTGTAACCCCACCTGCTGCTTCCATTAACGACTGCTGGCTAGTAGGGTGCTGTTGTTGCTGACTGTCTATTTTGCTGCGGGTTGTGTGGGAGAGCACAGACTGTAACAAATGAGGAGGCTGATGGGACTGGTCTGTTGGAGACTCCATTAATGTTTGAGATTGTGACTGATGCTGTTGTTGTTGCTGCTGCTGTTGGTGTTGTTGCTGATGAGACTGATGATGTCCTGATTGCTGTTGGTGGTGGTGCTGCTGCAGATCAGGTGTTTTGCGAATGTAGGCCATATCTGCAGTCTCTTGTGGCTTCTTCTGAAGATCCATATGGGGATGAGGGTGCAAGTGAGAATGTGTAGGTGTGTGTGGAGTGTGTTGATGGTGAGAAGATGGATGTTGCGTGATAGAATGCTGGGAATAAGGATCACCCCGACCATAGTGGACAACCGAGCCCAATGAGTCATGGTGATGATGTGTATGGGAATGAGCTTGATCTGGATTCCCGCGTCCTCCTCCATCTGTGACAGATCTGCTACTCTTCTGCTGCTGTTGATGCTTGTGTTGTTGTTGCTGCTGTTGATGTGATGGTTGGTGTTGTTGCTGATGCTGCTGCTTTTTTAAAGACATTTCCAACTGGCTGTCAAGTCCTGCTCCATTCCCTGTTCCAGATACTGCAGCATTTGATGTGGCACTATGAGTTCGAATAACACTTTGAAGATGATATCGTTCCTCTGAATTCTTGCCCATCTCATAGGATAGACCCTTGCTTCCATCTTGGGTTGAAAGGACTGGTGGTTGCTGTGTAGACTGTGAGGAATGATGGCTTTGAGGGGGATGGTGATGGGATGCTTGAGGAGTAGGACTTTGAGCCTGAAGTAGATGCTGGATGAGGAAATCATCATCATCATCATCCTGCTGTGGTCGAGACTCAGCCACACCTAGCAGGCTTGTATCAGACTTGGTTTTGGGAGGTGCAGAGGGATGGTACGATTGTGATCGAGGTCCTCTGGTGTCTGGGTAGCCTTGTGGAGAGGGTAGGAAAGAAGGAGAGAGAACAGATGATAGGTATTTGTTGGATCCTGTTCCAACAGGTGACTGAACAGGTCGTGAAGGAGCAGGAGAATGTAGACCAGGGCGAATGATTCCAGAGTTGCCAGATGGAGATGGGCTGGAATCAGGGATGTGGTAAGACCCTCCTCCACCAGCCACATTATTTCCACCTCCTGTACCAGCACTTCCTCCATTAGTGCTTCCACCAGCTGTACCCCCACTTGCCCCTGAACGTAAAAGTGCAGGAGAGTGTCCTGATGCAGCATAGCCCATTGAGGGGCTTCCAGCTCCCCCTAGTGATGGAGGCAGTGAGCCATAACCTGAATCTGTCCCATATACTGAATCTGCTGAAAATGACTGACTTCCCAGATTCCCATATCCTTTTGCCACTCCAGAGGTTCTGGCTGAAGGGAGATCATGTGTCTGTGGGGAACTGAACCCTGCATATGACTGAGATAAGTGTGATGGGGGCTGGCTGGGAGAGAAAGATTGAGGCTGCTGTTGGGGTGGGGTCTGGCCTGTGAGACTATTAGATGACTTAACTGGAGCCACAGGAGAGCCATAGCCTGAGAGACATGCTTTGGGAAGGGTCTGCTGAGAGGAGTTGGTGCTGGGAGCAGGCTGGGAATGTGTTTGTGGAGGAGGCACAGACTGGGTTGGTGGCTGCTGTCGAGAGGTTGCAGGTGCAGAAGTAGAGCTAGGAATAGAGTTAGACTGGCGTGCACTGGCAGATGCTGAAGAAGATGATGATGATGAGGAAGATGAGGATGCGGAGGAGGCAGATGGTGGTGTATGGGGAGTTCTGGAAGAAGACCCAGAGCCAGAAGAAGAGTAACCACTACTAGAGCTGCTTTTTGCTGCCTTCCCAGGCCCACTAGAGGATGAGGAGGAGGAGGACCCATAAGAAGGTTGGATAATGGGTCGGTACTGCTCTGTCCTGGGGGAAGGTTTATGGTCAGACGAAGGGCTGTGCTCTCCTAATGGACTGCAGGAGAGACCAGCATGACGGGGATGAGGTGCCTGCTGATATCCAGACACTCCACAACTGAGGTAATGCTGCAGGGGATGAGGTGTGGAGGAGGGAGCTTGTGCTGGCGAGGGACGCTGGTAGTGCTTAATGACACTGTCTTGTCGTGGTACAGTCCGCTCTTGGGAGGATGGCTGAGGAGGAGCTGGAGCAGATGAGAAGACTGATGCACTATACAACTGTGAGGACTGGTCCTGAAGCTGTGAGGACAGCAGATTAAACTGATGAGACTGCAAATGGCGTGCAGAAGCTGAAGCTGCTGAGGATGCCTGAGCAGAAGTAACACCACTACCACCACTAGGATCATGGCTCCCACGGTAGGCTGCAGCAGCACCCTGAGATGACAACAGACGATCAAAGCCCAGACTTGACTGAGAGGGTGTCTTAATATGCAGCAAAGGATCATGGGGTGACAAGAGGCCATTTGAAGTGGGACTGAATGTAGGAGTGTCCTGTAAAGAGAGTGAGGGGGTCACACCAGGAAAAGAGCGTCCAGAAAAAGAAGCTGGGTGCTGGTAGGCTGATAAGGCAGAGGATGTTGGGAATGACCCAGAACCAGGAAGGGCACCAGAGATAAAAAGCTCTGCAGGAGCAGGTGTGTGCATTGCTAAAGAAAAATAAAAAAGACACAACAGAGATACACAGAGAAGTGAGTATTCAATAAACATCTAGAAAAAAATCTATAAACAGAATTCACAAAATAATCATAAGAACCACACTATAATCAGAGGGCCTAATACAATTTTCAAACATTCGCCTCATATATTGTTGCTATTAGTATACAGTATACACTATATACAGTGTGCTAACTTAGTGCTCTAAATAGTTAGTGACATATTAATTACTTAAACAACTCGAATTCCAGAAACATTGGGACGTTCTTTAAAGCTGAATAAAATGAAAACTAAAAGACTTTCAAATCACATGAGCCAATATTTTATTCACAA
>JAQLOM010000006.1:2959078-2970193 GCA_030068315.1 Chrysichthys thysi
ACATATATATATATATATAGTATATTATATTTATACTAATGCAACCCCCCTGAAACCCATATAATGAACCTTTAACCAGTTTGTATTTATATATCATTTTGTGGAACAACTGTGAAACAAGTTATCTCCTAATATGACTTATATTACAGTAGCTATAAACAGTTGTTCCCTCAGCAGCCCATTTTGTTTCTCTCTCTTGAGTTTGATATGACAGAAAAATGCAGCTAGTCATGCTACTGAAAAACCTGAAGACTTTCCCATGGAGGATAATATACTGACTCTTATAATATGCGAATAAAAATCTCCAATACAGAATCCACGATTATAAGGGTTTTGAAAATCTGTCTAGTTCCTTTCGGGCCACTGTTTTGAATGGTTGTCTTGGTGCAGCTGCAACCACATAAAATATAAGCAGGTATATTATAAAATAGAGTTACATTTTGCCTTTACACTCAAATAACAACCTGCAGCTCATGTAGTGTGTTCACACTGTGAAAATTCAATGAGATGTGTACAATATTTAGTACTAGTAATAGTATAGTATGTTGACACCTGACCATCACACCCGTATGTCCTATCTGAACATCCTTTTCCAGATTTAGTCCCTTGTCTTGCTGTTATAATAACCTCCACTCCTCTGGGAAGGCTTTCCACTAGATTTTGGAGCACGGCTGTGGGAATTTGTGTTAATTCAGCTACAAGAGCATTAGTGACGTGAGGCCCTGATGTTGGGTGAGGAGGTCTGGGGTGCACTTGGGGTTCTAATTTATCCCAAAGGTGTTCAGTAGGATTGAGGTCAGGGCTTTGTGCAGCACGTTCAAGTTCTTTCACTCCAGCTTTGGTAAACCATGTTATAATGGACCTTGTCTTAATGGCACAGGGGCATTGTCATGCTGGAACATGTTTGGGCTAGTTTCAATGAAGGGAAATTGTCACGCTATGAAAAACAAACTCATTCTGTGCAATTGTGTGCTTCTAACTTTGTGGCAACAGTTTGAGGAAGAACCACATAGGGGAGTGAACGTCAGGTGTCCACAAGCTTTTGGCGGTATAGTAGACATTAAAATGGGCAGCTATTGGATAGATGCCATTCTGGAATGGTTTTGCATTGTTCTGTGTGGTTATGTTTCAATTTTTTGTAATAAAAAAAAAAAAAGATTAGTGGTTGATTCATATTTTCCAAAAATCAGATAATGGATAGGCGTAATAGTAAGTAAGTAAAATTTATTTTTATAGCACATTTAAAACACAGCTGTTACTGCCCAAAGTGCTGTACATCAATAAGAAAAAAAAAAAAATAGGTGGCATAATCCAGGTAAATAATGTGGGTGAATCATTTGAAAAGAAAAAGAAAAAAACTAAAATAAATAAATAAAGCCTTACACATATTGATACCATTTTGTGACACACATACTGCATCATCACACCTATTTACTGTATTTACAGATAAATCCTAGTGACCTATTTAAAGCTATAAAATGCTCATTTGTCAGCATAACCAATACAGAAACAATAATGGAAGAATTAATAAAAATAGAGGCAATGAGAAAAGAAAGTTCCAGCCAATCAGTTTCTTGTTGCTATGCAGTGTTAAACTGGATGTGTGACACCATTGGTTGACGTCTACAGGTTCTCTGTGATTAATCGATATCTCACAGCTGCTGAAGATATCCTATTATTCACATGAAAACTTTGCAACATCTGATTTGTATGCCTTTGGCTCTCCAACCCAATGGCCCATATATGGTCATATATATTACCGACCCACATATATATGTATATTATAGATGTGCATACAATAAAACCACTTAATCTGATTTGATTGTGGGAGAAAATATTCTGTACAGTCTACAAATAATATTTATAATACTAAGAATGTAATATATACAAAATGTAAAGCAGAAATTGATGAAATTGTTTGCTTTAATTAAATATTTGGCTAGAACCCAGGCTAAGTAAGCAGTTATGACCGGTTCTCACACTTTGTGTGCATATAGAAAGTCTAGAATGACAGTTTCATTTCTGTTGCTGAGATTTTATTGACTGGTATTTCAGAATGCACATACCTATCTATCATGTCCCACCTTTATTTTATTTGGCTGGTCTTTTATTTAAAGTGACTTACAAGTAAGACAGAATTGTTTCAATGTTAAGGCTCTTGTACAAGTAGCCATCTGTGCTCCTCAAGCTATTCTCAGATTAAAAGTCATAACTTTCAAAGCATCACTGCATAGATCATTCTCTAAAAGTCTTGATTTTTTTTCTTCCCTCCTTCCTTGGCATTTGTCTGAATTATCATTAGTATCAAGCAAAATTCTTCTTTTATACGGCTTTTACCATATAAGCTGTTGAAACTATGCTTCCAAGCTTGTATAATGGAAGGTAAATGCACCTGAAAATGTGCAAACGAACACTGCAAAATACTGCTGATAAGATCTGTGAATGGGAATCAAATCCAAAGAAAAGGCGACCACAAGAATTAAAGACAAAATTTATTCAAAAATCATTTATATGAACTGCATTTTTCTTAAATAAAGAAGTTCTTGTTCTGATGTATGGGATCTAAATCCTGTGGGCTCTTGGTGCTACGTTTGCATAGGACATTGACAATGATATCAGAGCCATCACTGACGTGTGATGATCCAGAAAAGGCAAATCCAGGTATTGGGCAACACCAGCACCCCTGGCCAGTCTTTGTAGTAGTTCAGTCCAACACAAAATGAAGTAGGGAATGCAGGGATACTGAACGAACTGAAGAAAGAGCACTTGTGAAATATAACAGCTTCTTATGGAATAACACAACCCCCCCCCACACACACACACACACATTTCTGAGCACTTTGCATAATCATAAATTACACTAAACATGCTATGAACCACTTATTAGCATCTCTAGTAACAATAAAAATGTGCTAATAATTGTGTGTACAATGTTTAGAAAAATTTGTAACTGAACCTGAAGTTTTCTTCTCATGAAGCTTCCACTGCACTTTTCACACAGGCCTGGAACGCTTCCATCAACTCCTTACAGGCCTCCGCTCCCTTCCCTTGGACACTACATAACAAATAACACACAACTAGTACAGAGTTGGTTGAAACACAGCTATACAATAATGGAATGCAGTCCTGATTCTTACTATAAAAATGGAAAGTGAGACAGTTCCCATTAATTCAAAGCAAAGCAAAGACAACTGGAAATCAATGACCTCAGACACTGGTGCTGGTCTTTGAAAGGAAGTTTCAGGGTTCAGTGAAGATAGTTGTTTGGTCACCATTAGCAATAACACTACACATATAGACTTAACCCAGATTAGCTAAAATGCCTATGTAATGCAACACATCCAGCAGGTCTGTTACCTTTTTACATTTTGTCCTTTTAGCAGTATAATGGCGAATACAATCCAAGCACAGACTTAAACAAAGAAGGATCTTCCAGTGGCTCTGGTCCCAATATTGGGATCTGAACTCTCAGCTGGCTAGTGCAGAACCTACATGGGGATCTATCACCGTCCTACCACACGTCCCATCACAGTTTGTACCCTGTTTACAAAGAAATTGCTGAATTTGAGGGCATCTATTGTCAGAAATTGAGTAGAAAAAACTAGGAAATTATAAGTATGTTTTCATTATTGTATAATCAATTACCTGTAACTAACAAATTGTTATGTTTCCGCAAGTTCAGAACGAGCGTGTTATAGCTACATATGGTGTGAGTCCTCTACGGAGCCGCCATGTTGCACAGAAAGGACAAACCTCTAGAGAGCACCTTCTGCTTTTCACGTTTTTACAAGTGGCAGCAGGAATCCAGATGGAAGCCCCAGAAGTACAACAAAGAAGAAAGAAGGAAGACAAGGAAGAAGAAAGAAGAGGAATCCGTGTTTGCTGGTGCTGGCTAATAAGTTTGAGAGCCCGAATTTTGAAAATGGAGAATCAATGGAGGAGTGTACAACAACAAGGAAAGAAGTATGAATGCAAGCACTTGGAAGTATATTAGTATATTACAAGCACCTGAAGGCCATCATACACTCTTATACACTCTGGGAAAGCGAGGGTCAGGAAGGGGCTTTCACCTGGTTGAATCCTATATAGTGAACCTTTAATAAATCTCATATTACAAAATGTGAGCTATTCAACATACTTTTTTTCAGTATTTCAGGAAGTCCTACAAAGCCACGGAAATTCCTCTGGGAGGGAAAGAGGTCAATTCTGCAATATATCCTCCAATGATATAACCCAGGACGCAAGTTCTGCCCTGCATGTCCTACGTGTTCAGAATGGCTATATTTAAATTGCAGATATACATTACTTAGAGTCGCTGCTAAATACAGCACTGTGCAGAGACAGCACACTATTTAGATGCCAGAACATCTGAGCTCAGCACACACAGTAGCACTAAAATAATGTGCTACATTGAAAATACCACTGTATTTTCTATCGCGTGTGTAAAGGGATCCCACATATCCAACATACAATCTCACATTAGACACATTTTTGCCTTTTTATAGATGGCTTGGGAGAAATGCGGAGTTGGAAACCATTTCAAAAGCCATTAGATTTCAATTGCAACCAATTGTAAGCTATTCAGGGCTCCTGTACGGCACCTTGCCGCACAATAAGCTCTTATACTGTTCAGTGCAAATATCATGGATATAAATTGCTGACAAAAGGTGAAGCACTGAGGTTAATGTGTTTCATTATGGCTCACAGCATGATGCTGGAGTTGTAAAAAACAACATGAGCGTGAACACAGCAGCTTCCCAGTAACTCAAAATCTCGAAACCTGAGCTTTTCAATCTAGAGATGTGGGTTCTGTTTGTATTGCAGTGTGGAGTTTATGCTTTAAGGTGTAGTTACAATAGTATCATGGTGGCACGTTGTGCTCTTTCAAGCAGGCGTTTAAGTTTTTATGGCGTGACTTTTAACCTCGGTCTAGACAAAGGGCAAATTGTAGATAGGGCTAATGTTATGTCATATAAGGGGAATTACAAGTGTAGAAACAAAGCAAAATATGACACACTTTTAAAGACCTGTAGTACACATTTACATGAAACATAGCAGGATACTAATGAACACTTTTCCACGAGTTTCATCAATTCCCTATGTACCAGATGCCCTTCAGGGGGCTACTCGGACAACCATACTTAGTTAATAATAAACCTTTGCATTGCGTTGCACAAATGAATTTGTGTCAGATAGTGCACAACTGATATGGCAATGTGTGTCAACTGATACGGTGCTGTGGAATACAGGAAGTCTAACACTGAAGCCTAATACAGCACCAAGGTCCAAGTATGCATTTATAATGCATTTCCATAACTAATAAAAGCATAGTTACAATATAGCCTGATGTCTGTAATCAGTAACCCCACTGAATTTGTATTGTTAATCCATATGAAAATTGGTCTCACCATTTGTCCACCTCCTCTTTGAGGACTTGGCACTGAGCGGGAACCTCTGTAGACTCAGGCATCTCTGGTTTCTGTCTATTTGTAAGAGAGAAAGAGTGCAGGAGACTAGGTCAGCTAGGAAAGGGTCTTTACAAAAGAAAACACATGGGAGGACACATATTTATACAGGCAATCCATGGAGTGGGAGGAGAAAAAGGAGGTGGGGGTGAGAGGGAGAGATAGTAAACGGAGGGGGCAGCAATGTGACTGCGCTGGCAGGGAGTTGTGTGTGAGCTGATCACGTTTGTCGTTTGGAAAAATGAGCCTGTTACAGAACAACTGCATGGTGTCGCGCAACGGTTGCAAATAGAGCCAACTGAGACTGTGTCTGAGCTGGAGGAAATGCTTCACGACGGCCATTGTATAGAATATGCCAGATATGTCCATGAGCATACCCAGGAGAGCACACAGGCCTAATGCCATCCTAATGTAATATATAACCGTCTGAGCTACCAGATTTAGTCTGTGTTTACATACTGGGTGAAAATGACTGGTTCCAGAAAAGGTGGAATATGTACTTTGTAAATCAAGGATTTGCAAACATTTTTGTAATGGAATTACCCATTTAATTGTAAAAATCTTCGATTTACAACACGTCAAATATTAAGCTCATTATGTAAGTGCACTGAGATATGCAAATTATTAGAATTACTTAATTGCTTTAAGTTCTGTCCTACATTCACTCACTCACTATTCCTTTCTGTACCACTGGCGGCACGTACAGTAGGTGCGTCAGTTGACGTTTCCTGGCTGGACGCATTTTACAGGGTGAGGTTGCCAGTCCCACGCCTAACGTGGGGCTCAGGATCACGCAACACACAGAGACACCTACGGGTAGCCACTCCGCCTAACGTGCATGTCTTTGGCCTGTGGGAGGAAACCCACAGGGAGAACATACGAACTCCACACAGAAAAGCTAAACCCAGGACCTGCTTGCTGTGAGGCGAAAGCACTAACCACTTAGCCACCATACCACCCTTTGTCCTACAAGCTAAATCCCAAAGGGTGTATTTTACTTGCACCAGAAAAAAAACTAGTAAAACTAGAAAAAATGTCATGTTTACTTGACCCGGTTGCATACTATTGTAGGGGTGTGGTTTTTAAACTCAATTTGCATATGCAATTTGAGCATAATGAATGGACTGGTTTCAATATTTCCTGTTTTGTGTTGACTTTAAGCCTTAAGGCATTTCTATTATGAAATGCTTTGAAAAATCAGGTTTTCTTGGTTCACTCCTTGTGTGCTGTCACAGTCATGGTTTGTTTGTGTGTGTGCATGTGCACAAGCAAGCAGGTCAGTCAGTTAATTAGCCATATTGAATTCCGTGACAGTCTTTATGAAGGCTGATGTAAGATTATTTCCCCAGGAGAGTGTTATTTCTAGGGGACATGAAATAATAATAATAATAATAATAATAATAATAATATCTTTTTACAGTTTTGAAATTTATGTAGTTTAAGTAAGCTTTCAAAGGTGAAATAATTCAGTAGAAATTACTCAAGAAACCTACTATCCTACCTACTTCCATTTTCTAAGAAGGATCTTTGGTGCCATGTAAAACTTTCTTAAAATACGTATGTGTACTTTTCTCCATCTCATATTTTTCAATGCTGTTAAATCTCTCCCAGAACATAACATGGCCTACAAACATGGTCACCAAGAACTATGATCAGGGTAATGCTGCGATACTATTTATTTGAGCTACAGTGCGTTTTTTTTTTAATCCATAAATATTCCCCTTAGAGAACAATTGATAAAACTGTCACTAGGTTTGTGTTGACATTATTTAAACTCATAAAATTATATAAACGCATTTAAATTCAAGTAACCAGTCAAACAGTCTAAGAACTATCAGATTATAATAGCTTTGATAATGGTAGATTGATCTTTCCATCACTGTAACAAAATTAAAACCATGGGGATCCCCTAATTATGCTTCATGGACTGCCATGGGTGCCCAGCGTTCACCTTAAGAATCTAAACCCTACAGCACTATGGACACTTGTATAATTTGCATAAATTTGATTTATTAGAATAATGATCTATAACTTTGTATATGTCATAGGATTGGTCCTTTTTTCTTTATATCCAGCATGACTGCCGATAGGTACTCTTGGGTGTAATGTTTTATGTTCTTATCTCCCAGAAAGTCTACATAATGCCTGTCATGTATAAATACTTGTAGCTTTTTGCCAGTGGACAAATTTAATAATTGACAGTCAATTACAGATTTATGGGCATTCCTAATAAAGATTAGCAAACATCAATATATCTACAGTACATTTATATTTGCTGTATTTGGCTCTTATCCAGAATGAGACAGTATGAAAATACTGAAGCCAACAATGCCAAGAAGATAGAAGTCCAGACTGAAAGTCAGAATAATTACAAATGCAACAAGTGACATCTGAAACATCTGGAGATGCAGTGCTGTTAACCCCCTCCCCCCCATGTGGTTTTCTTATATAGTGCATTTTTTATGCAGAACACTGAAATTAGAAGCAACACACGGCTTCCTGAAATGTCTAACATACTTGGAGGCACTTATAGCAGACCACTTACAGATGAAGAATTTTATTCTCCTTTATTCTCTGAGGTTTATGCATGTGTACTTTAGACGGCAGGATTGGCTGGTGGTTGCACAAAGTAAAACCCAACTCTCTGTCAGAGGAAAAGGCCAGGAGTACATGTGCTTGGCCACAACACTAATACTACCAGTGGCCTAAAACTGTTATGGGTCAAGCTACTGACCATTACTGCAACTCTGAGCACTCCATTAGTCTGACTGGTGCTGTTTGTGTTTGAAGTAAAAACTCTTATGATACCCTTATTGGCTCCCAGTTAAACCGTGCATACAGCTGGGACCCAAAATTATACAGGTGCTCCCCAAGTTACGATGGCCCAACTTATGATTTTTCGAAGTTACGATGTCGATTGTGATCCACTAAAAATTGTAAAATATTTTTAAAATATTTAAAATTCGCATGCAGGTCAGCGTAACAGCGTATGACGTACACGGACGTTCAGACGATGCCCGGAGGTACACGGCCGACACCCAGAAGTGTGCATTCGATGCCCAGATCACTCGCCTCGCACGATGACTCGCTCTCTCCCGCAACTCACAGAGTTACCTTGTGTATCGGTGTACTGTACAGTGCATTACCTCGGGTTTTTTTGTGATTATTAACGGAACAGCCCCAGCGGCGGATGTCTGTAGCTGGAGCTCAGTATTTGTGTAGCGGGGTGTCACGGCTGGACAGAGCTCAGAGACACAGTGCGGCTGCCTACACCAGGTGCGGACGTCTCTGACAAACTGTCTCTTTGGTGCTTTAAATTAAATCTTGCTTAAATGTTAACTCGCTCCACAGCATAAAATATCGGTCTCCCTGTTAGCAAAACAGAGCACATGAAGAGCTTGTGGCGCCATGGAGCATGACACGAAACTCTACAAAATAAATATTGAAACAACTGAACTTCAACTGATAACTACATATTCTTTAAAACTAAAACAACACAACAGGACTACACAATCACTCATCAGAGCTCACCTCTTCCCCATTTAGGAAGCGGGATAACAACAGCATAATGATGGCAGCCTTAAAGCGACAGGACCCAGAATACAGATACTGCCAAATTGCACTTTTTTCTTAAATGGGACTTTGGTCTAAAAACAAATATTTTAATTCATCAAATAAAAGAACATTTGAGATGTTGGTGAAGTTTCTAACAAACAGGAAAAGTAATACATTATAAACGTATAATTTCAACCTGGTTACATGAGCTAGGCTAAGCTAGGCTGAGATACCTATGCTAGGCTAAGTGGTTCAACACTGTTGTTCGACTTATGATATGTTTGTCTTACGATGGGTGTGGCAGAACTGTGAACAGTTTGATATGGCCATGTGATATATGATATTTTGATTTGCTACTAACATATTGGATTTCCCTAAGAGTGAGGAATAATATGGACACATTCATAAATGTTTTATTGCCACATTTTAATGAAATTTTAGTGAAGGCTTTGATTAAAGCAATGGCTTGGACAAGACATGATCCACGTCAACAATCAAATTTGATACACACATCAAATCACTTAATGGCATCAAAATCATTAATATGAAATGTTTGTAAAGAGGAACACAATTCTGCTACAGGAAGAGTAAGCATACTGAGTAAAAAATCTGAATAATTGTGTGTGATGTTTCTTTTTATACAAGCAGTCCATTTCTGAAGTTTGCTTATAATTCCAGATTTGACTTTATATACTGACAATTTCACTTAGAGACATATCTTGGTCAAGTCCTCCATGCACATTTAAAACTTCTCTACATTCTTAGGTTTGTTCGCATGGACCATCCTCTTCCATTCAGACCACAGTAGGGTTCAGAGTCTCAGTAGGGCTCAAATCCAGAAAATGACAATGTCATTTGTTTGATCTTATGGTGAAATATCCTGCTCCTTGATTTCATGATGCTGTCAATCTTCACAACAGCCCCAAAGCATCACTCATCCACCTCCATATTTTAAAGTCAGTACTGGGTGATTTCCCTTGTGTTAATGACCAAATAGGTTGATTTTGCTCTCATCTGACCACAGCACATAATGTCATTTGGCATACAACAATACAGTTTATTCTGTCAGGTTTCTTTCTTACGTTTTCCAAACAGCTTGTCATTATTACAGCCACTTTTAACATTTGATTGTGAAATTTGGCATATGCAAGAATCCATTAAAATGTGCAGATCTTGAAAACATTGTGTTCATGGGTGTAATGGTTTCAGAAAATGGAAACTTAATTGTGCTTGACAGTATTTTTCCCTGCTTATGTATTTTCATATCCATTACCTGAATTGTGCAGGTCAAACAACCACCCGTCTCTGTGCTGTGCTGAAAGTTGTTCCCATGGTAATGGATGAAAGGGATTTTTACACCTGTAATTCGTGGAAAAATGGACAACACTTCCTGGTGGAAAATATTAGAAATAATACATGACTTACAAGAAGTGAAGTGATAGTGATACTAGTGACTTATCACATGTGAAACACCCCACAGCACAGCATGACAGCGAAATTACTTCTCTGCATTTAACCCATTCACCTTGTGAAGCAGGGAGTAGCTGAACAGCGCAGCGCCCGGGGAGCAGTGCTTGGGCATGGTACCTCACTCAGGGGTACCTCAGTGTACCTTCTTGGTCCTGGGCCTTGAACCCACAACCTTCCGATTGAAGGGCCAACACCCTGACCGCTAGGCTCCCACCGCCCCAGAAAGAATGGACGGAAGGAAGGAGGAAACGAAGAAAGGAAGAAAGAATGAAAGGAAGGATGAAACAAAGAAAGGAAGGAAGGAAGGAAGAAAGGAATGAAGGAAGAAAAAAGAAAGGAAGAAAGAAAGGAAGAAACGAAGAAAGGAAGGAAGAAAGAAAGAAAGAAAGAAAGAAAGGAAGGAAGAATGAAACAAAGAAAAGAAGGAAGAAACGAAGAAAGAAATGAAGAAAGAAAGAAAGGAAGGAAGGAAGAAACGAAGAAAGAAAGAAAGAAAGAAACGAAGAAAGAAAGAAAAAAGAAAGGAAGGAAGTAGGGGTGTAGGACGCAGCCGGTATTTGTATCTGTATTTGTATTTGTTGAGGGGGAAAGTATTTGTATTTGTATTCGAGTAAAATTCCATTAT